>JAPXFQ010001994.1:0-357500 GCA_028564705.1 Apricaphanius iberus | reverse complement strand
ATCACTAAGAGAAAGCATATAACAAACATCTATAAAAGAAAAAAAACCCACAACATTTAAAACAACAATTTAGGATTAAAAAAACGACAATCGTATTGGTTACTCATGAGCAATTCTAAATAGGTAAGTTTTAATTTTAGACTTAAAAGAGTTCAGTGTCTCTGCAGTTTGCATTCGTCCAGCGGTTCATTCCAGATATGAGGAGCATAGAAACTAAAAGCTGTGATCTCCATGTTTGGTTCTGGTTCTAGGGACGATCAGTAAACTAAACCTGGAGGACCTGATTGGTCTGGATGGTTTGTACCATGATAGCAGATCTCTAATGTACTCTGGTGATAAACCATTCAATGATTTATAAACTAGTAGGAGTATTTAGAAGTCTATTCTCTGAGCTACAGGGAGCCAGAGGAAGGACTTTAGAACTGGGGTGATGTGTTCTACTTTCCTGGTTCTAGTGAGAACACGAGCAGCAGCGTTCTGAATCAGCTGCAGCTGTCTGAGTGAGTTTTTAGGTAGACCTGTGAAGATACTGTTACAGTAATCATAAATGCATCGATGGGTTTTTCTAGGTCTCCTTGTGTCATCAGACCTTTAATCCTAGAAATGTTCCTCAGGTGATAGAAAGCTGACCTTGTTATTGCCTTCATGTGACCCTGGAGGTTCAGGTCTGAGTCCATTATTACACCTAGATTTCTGGTCCGGTTGCTGGTTTAAAGACAAGTACTTCAGTTTTGTTTTTGTTCAGTTGGAGGAAATTATGGGACATCCAGCTGTTATGGGAGCATGCAGATGCCAAATAGGAGGGGCCCTAGGATAGAGCCCTGGGGGACCCCGCATGTGATTCTGCATAGAGGTGAGCGTCTATGAATTTAAAATCTTTCTCAGTAGTTTTTTTTTCCCCTTTTTTATGCAATTTCCAATTAATTCCATTAATCTTTTACTAATCTTTCCATAGTAATAACAAAAGCCTGACCACCTATAAAGATCACAGTCCCTGAATCTTGATCACTGTTGTCTTCGGCTGACCCCAGATTTTCCATCCCATTTTATTTCGTTGATTCATATTCTTGGACTCAGTGTGGTCCTAAAAATTAAAAATTTTAAGATTTTCAGCTTTTTTTATCCACTTAAAAAAGTCTAGTTGGGTCAAAAAACTAACAAAACTACCTCCAGAGCATGACGCTGCCACCACCATGCTTCATTGTGGGTATATAGTTCTTTTGAAGTTCTGATAAACTCTTTGGCTAGCCATCCTAGTCTGTACTTAGACTGGGTCGGGTAAAGCAGACAATCTTAACCATCATTTGCAATGATCAGGAGGCGGAGCATGTGACTCTACTATCCACGGTAATCATATTTTTTAATTGTGCAAAGTTATGATTTATTTGGGGAATCATCAAAGTCCAAACAAGGAGAAACAGAAGGACTCCAGAACTTCTAAGTACTAAGGGCTGTTCCATGATGCGAGCCAATGACTGAATTGATAAAAACCCTGTCCTCCCTTCTGCCTGCGCCATTCCTGCGTTGCTTCAAGCAGCATCGGAGGCAAAATTCAAATATCCGCCAGTGATCCAATCCCCTTCTCCCTGTTCTACCGGCAGGTCCAAAGGGATCACTCTGAAACTTCCCCGGGGGTGTTTTGGTTCTCTGTGTACCGTCCAGTCTGCCTGTGAGCCGGTGTTTCTCCTCACGAGCCGTTCTGAGCAGCCGCAGAGCTCTAAACTCCGTCATATCTCTTCTGCACACTGAGGTGGACGATTCAACCTATCCAGGACTTCACACGACGTTTCTTTACCTGCTCCGTCGGCTTATTGTGGACTGAATAATTCATCAAAAGTAGGAATGCTCCCATTTCTTAATTCCTGGGTGGAGCGAGTATAGATATGTGTTTTCTGCTAAACCTGGTTTTTGGTTATGTTTAATGTTTAGTTATTTATTGTTCTTTTATTTGCAAGCAGAAACAGTGTGTTTTTTTTGTGTGTGTTTTTTGTGATTGATTTCCTCTGATTCTTAGCACATTTGCTGGGAAACAGAAACACCGTAGCCATTTATCTTTGGTAATCCATTGTCTAGCCGTAGTGCTAACTAAGGCTAGCTTCATATGACCACGCTGCTCTTTGTCGTGGTGTCAGCGCTCCCGTCAGTTTGTTTGATTCTTATCTTCTGCATCCCATCTTCTCCCTGATAGAACAGATACACCAATTTAGAACCGTAGCATAAATTCATTTAGACTGGATTTAATTTATTTTATGACTGCTTGTGATAAGCGTTGAGTAATCTATTATAAATTCCTTAAAAGTGAGACAAAAGGTCTTTGCTTCTTTTGGTGTGGATTGATTCAATACTTCGGTAAAATACTTAATCCTGTCTTTCCTCCTTATTTCAGATGCTTTTTTATGCCGACCCTAAAACAAGCTGTTGACCTTTTTGAGATGAAATAAAATGAACTGACCAGTTTGTCATGGCTTAATATGCAACAAGCTGAGAAAGGTGTGTTCACAAATGGACAGACAGTTCCCCCTCATCTCTGTTTGTTCAGAGAAATGAAAGAAAAGAAGAAAGCTCAAATGTTTGTTATGAATGGCGCTCCTGCTCTTGGGATCTAAATGAGGCCATCACCGTCCTCACCAGCTCCACTTCCACTTCTCTCCATTCAGCACTCCTTCTAATCTCACTGAGCCTATTGGACTTGTTTAGCTTTAACCCTCAGGTGTGTTTGGCAGGTATGAAAGGTTGGGCTTCATGTCCACGCAGCCACTCTGCCAGGCTTTGTACAGTAATTTGTCTCTGCTTTTGCAAAAAAAATGGGAGATAGTGATGAAAGCTGCGAAAATGACTTCATTGATGAACAGTTAGGACACCCAATAAAAGCTGCTGCAGGCTTTTATGACCCGTTTGTTACACACAAGTTAATGTGCTTCCAGTCACTTAGTCTGTAGCACCTTGGCTTTAATATCCCAGCTTTGGACAGGAACTGCTAATAAAAATATTATAAACTGAACAAATCAACCAGAATTGATCTTAAAACAGCTAAAAAGGAAAAACTAGGAGAGCTTAGACCTCTAACCAATGTAGGAACGGAAATGCCTGCTTAAAACTCTGAACTCTACAGTTCCATGCATGTTCAAATCAGACCTGATCTTTAAAATAAAAACTAGAAGCTAGCTATTAAAATCATATTAGTATTTGATTCTTTGTTTGGACCTGGAAATTAAAGGCAAAGAATGCAGGTAAAGAATGGGAAATGGATAAGTATGAGATTTTTGTTTTGTTTGTTAGCAATTATTATAACTTTTATTTTTACTTCTTTAACTGGATGATGTGTTTATACACATAATTCTTTTTTGGTTTTTGCTGCTCATGTTCTGTTTCTAGATGTTTTAGGAATTGGATAATTATTAAGCCTAACTTACATAACTAGATGAGAAGTTATATGTTTATAGATTGTTTGAAGAAAGCTCTCTGAGCACATTCGCAGAAACCTGAAAACTTGGATGAATGATTTAGAAGGAAAATAAAGAACATTGTAAAATATATGTTGTTTTATTTTTTTGTTTTACTTTGTGTAGTCTGATTGATTAACTGTTAAGAGTAATTGATATCACTACTAATCATTTTTTTACTGTTATTGAAATCTACCTTTCTTGACTTTGATTATTATTATTATTCAAGTTGGTCCAAGAGATGGAGTAATTGAAGGAATTTAAATATTTGATATCTGTTTTATGAGTATGCAGTGAAAAGGCTGATTAGTTAGAGTCTTCTAGCTCTTCATGGCCAATATGCTCTGGTTCCATTTGGTGAGACGGTGAAAGAGAATAACGGTGTCCAACATCAAGTTTCTAAGAAGAAAGATCAAGAGAGGGATTAAAGGATTTATTTTTATATTTTCTGGTTTATTAAAGGGTCATTTATTTTATTACATTATGTTTTGTCACACGCAGCATGCTGAGTTGAAAGAAAAGTAAGGCTTTGCTTAAACTGAAGCCTGCAGGCTTGGTGTGAGCGTTCCAGTAGGATCCTCTGTGGTATATGCCTGGGGGATTAGTTAAAAACATTTTTTGATTATGTTTATGGTGTAGCAGATAAGTAGTGTCCTCGTTAAACTTTTGGCTCTGCTTTTTCACAATCACATGTTACACACAAAATGTATTTTACGGTTTAAAAATCTGGTTTACATATACAAGTACCCAAAGTTACACACAAAGAAGGCTGACACAAGTTGCAAATCAGGTATTACACACACACACAGATCTTGTCAGTCTATTTTGTCTCCATAGTTTTGCTAAATGCCTCTACTTACGCATTGTTCTCTGCTGCCTTTAAAGACTCTGGGACACTTGGTTCACATTTGGAAAACACTGATTTCCTGGTAGATCTTTTTAATAGTAACTAGAAACTACATGTATCTTTACTGATACTAAGGGACTGTATTTGCTCATACCAAGCATCTGTGAAGGCGGCAAAGCCTAAATTTATGTCTGATCTTGTTTCTATGAATAGTCACAGGCCTCAGGTGCTTTGTAAAGTTTTTAACCAAGTTCCTAATCTCTGTGAAAATAGTTGGGTTGTGCCGTCTTTTTTCACAGACAAGATTTCAAATATTAGGTCTTCTGTTTTCTTATCCTCTGATTCAAATCCTAGTGTTGCTCTGGTGTGCCCAGCTGTTTTAAAGCAGTTTGAGCCTGTTTCAATGAATGAGCTTTTTTATATCATTTTTCATCTAAAACCCTCCAAATCCCAAACTGACCCCCTACAATCTGGCTCATTCAGGTGCCTCATGGATTCCATTGGTCCATTTATTCTGAAACTAATCCATTCTTCACTAGAAGAAACCTACATGTAGTCTGGACCTATCTATACTGTCTAACTACAGACCAATTTCAAAGCTCACTTTTTCTCACTAAGGTATCAGAAAAAGTTATTTATTTGCAGTTGTAGGACTGTATTGACACAAATAGTACCTCTGAAAAGTTTCAGTCAGGCTTTAAATCTAGCCACAGCACTGAATCCGCATCATTAAGAGTTTCCATCCATCATCTTCCGCTTATCCGGGGTCGGGTCGCGGGGGCAGTAGCCTAAGCAAAGAGGCCCAGACTTCCCTCTCCCCGGCTACTTGGGCCAGCTCCTCAGGAGGAATCCCGAGGCGTTCCCAGGCCAGCTGGGAGACATAATCCCTCCAGCGGGTCCTGGGTCTTCCCCTGGGTCTCCTCCCGGTGGGACGTGCCCAGAACACCTCACCAGGGAGGCGTACAGGAGGCATCCTGACCAGATGCCCAAGCCACCTCAACTGGCTCCTCTCGATGTGGAGGACAGCGGCTCTACTCTGAGCCCCCTCCGGATGACCGAGCTTCTCACCCTATCTCTAAGGGAGAGCCCAGCCACCCTACGGAGTAAACTCATTTCAGCCGCCTGTATCCGCGATCTCGTTCTTTCGGTCACCACCCAGCGTTCGTGACCATAGATGAGGGTAGGAACGTAGATCGACCGGTAAATTGAGAGCTTTGCCTTTCGGCTCAGCTCTCTCTTCACCACGACAGACCGGTACAGTGCCCCCATAACTGCAGACGCCTTACCAATCCGTCCATCGATCTCCCGCTCCATTTTTCCCTCATTCGTGAACAACACCCCCAGATACCTAAACTCCCCCACTTGCGGAAGGACCTCATCCCCGACCCGGAGAAGGCACTCTACCCTTTTCCGGCTCAAGACCATGGTCTCGGATTTGGAGGTGCTGATCCTCATCCCAGCCGCTTCACACTCGGCTGCGAACCGCTCCAACGAGAGCTGCAGATCACATTCAGATGAAGCCAACAAGACCACATCATCTGCGAAGAGCAGAGACCCGATCCTGAGGTCACCAAAACGGATCGCCTCAACACCTTGGCTGCGCCTAGAAATCCTGTCCATAAACATTATGAACAGGACCGGTGACAAAGGGCAACCTTGGCGGAGTCCAGCTGTCACCGGAAATGAGTCCGATTTACTGCCGGCAATGCGAACCAGACTCTGACACCGTTCATATAGGGACCTAACAGCCCGTATCAAAGGGTCTGGTACCCCATACTCCCGGAGTACCCTCCACAGGACACCCCGAGGGACACGGTCGAATGCCTTCTCCAAGTCCACAAAGCACATGTAGACCGGTTGGGCGAGCTCCCACGCACCCTCCAGGACCCTGCCGAGGGTGTAGAGCTGGTCCAGTGTTCCACGGCCAGGACGAAAACCGCATTGTTCCTCCTGAATCCGAGGTTCGACTATCCGTCGGACCCTCCTCTCCAGAACCCCCGAATAGACCTTACCAGGGAGGCTCAGAAGTGTGATCCCCCTATAGTTTGAACACACTCTGTGGTCCCCCTTTTTAAAGAGGGGGACCACCACCCCGGTCTGCCAATCCAAGGGAACTGCCCCCGATGTCCACGCAATATTGCAGAGCCGCGTCAACCAACACAGCCCTACAACATCCAGAGCCTTGAGGAACTCCGGCCGAATCTCATCCACCCCCGGTGCCTTGCCACCAAGGAGCTTTTTAACAACCTCAGTGACTTCAGCACCAGAGATTGGAGAGCCCGTACCAGAGTCGTCAGAATCTGCTTCCAAACAGGAAGGCGTGTCGGTAGGATTGAGGGGGTCTTCGAAGTATTCCATCCACCGACCCAAAACGTCCCGCGTTGAGGTCAGCAGCTCACCGCCCCCACTGTAAACAGTGTTGGTGGCAACCCGTTTCCCCCCCCTGAGATGCCGGATGGTGGACCAGAATCGCTTCGAAGCCATACGGAAGTCGTTCTCCATGGTCTCTCCAAACTCCTCCCACGCCCGAGTTTTTGCCTCAGCGACCATCCGAGCCGCACTCCGCTTGGCCTGCCGGCACCTATCAGCTGCTTCCGGAGTCCCACAGGCTAAAAAGGCCCGATAGGACTCCTTCTTTAGCTTGACAGTGATCCCTCACCGCTGGTGTCCACCATCGGGTTCGAGGGTTGCCGCCGCGACAGGCACCGACTACCTTACGGCCACAACTACGGTCGGCCGCTTCGACAATGGAGGCACGGAACATGGCCCATTCAGACTCAATGTCCCCCGCCTCCCCCGGGACATGTTTGAAGTTCTGCCGGAGGTGAGAGTTGAAACCCCTTCTGACAGGAGACTCCGCCAGACGTTCCCAGCAGACCCTCACAACACGTTTGGGCCTGCCAGGTCTGTCCGGCGTCCTCCCCCACCACCGGAGCCGACTCACCACCAGGTAGTGGTCGGTGGATAGCTCCGCCCCTCTCTTCATCCGAGTGTCCAAAACATGCGGCCGCAGGTCCGATGAAACGACAACCAGGTCTATTATCGAGCTGCGGCCTAGGGTGTCCTGGTGCCAAGTGCACACATGAACACCCTTATGCTTGTACATGATGTTTGTTATGGACAATCCATGACGAGCACAGAAGTCCAACAACAAAACACCGCTCGGGTTCAGATCGGGGGGGCCATACGGCCCAACCACGCCTCTCCAGGTCTCACTGTCACTGCCCACGTGAGCGTTGAAATCCCCCAGCAGAATGAGGGAGTCCCCAGAAGGAGCACTCTCCAGCACCCCCTCCAAGGACTCCAAGAAGGGTGGGTAATCTGCACTACCGTTTGGTGCACAAGCACAAACAATAGTCAGAACCCGTCCCCCCACCCGCAGGCGGAGGGAGGCTACCCTCTCATTCACCGGGGTAAACCCCAACGTATAGGCGCCGAGATGGGGGGCAACAAGTATGCCCACCCCAGCTCGGCGCCTCTCACCGGGGGAAACGCCAGAGTGGAAGAGAGTCCAACCACTCTCGAGGAGACGGGTTCCAGAGCCAGAGCCATGCGTCGAGGCAAGGCCGACGATGTCCAGTCGGAACCTTTCAACCTCGCACACCAGCTCCGGCTCCTTCCCCACCAGAGAGGTGACGTTCCACGTCCCAAGAGCCAGCTTCTGCAGTCGAAGATCGGACCGCCAAGGTCCCCGCCTTCGGCCACCGCCCATCTTGCATTGCACCCGACCCCTATGGCCCCTCCCACAGGTGGTGAGCTCATGGGAAGGGGGGCCCATGTTTCCTCTTCGGGCTAAGCCCGGCCGGGCCCCATAGGTAAAGGCCCGGCCACCAGGTGCTCGCCAACGTGCCCCACCTCCAGGCCTGGCTCCAGAGTGGGGCCCCGGTGACCCGCGTCCGGGCGAGGGAACACTTGGTCCAACGCTGTCATTCATCATAGGGGTTTTTGGGCTGCACTTTGTCTGATCCCTCACCTAAGAGTTTCTAATGATTTTATTTTTACTTACTGACTGGCAATTCAGTGTCCCTCTTATTGTTAGACTTAACAGCAGCATTTGATACAGTCCACCACGTGATTCTCCTAACTCAAATAGAAATGAATGTCCAGTGGTTTCATTCTTACCTGTCTGGCTGAACCTTTTATGTGAACATGGACCCTTTTGGTTCTCGATATGCTCCTCTAAGCTCTGGAGTTCCCCAAGGTTCCTTTCTTGATCCAGTTCTTTTCGAACTCTCTGGCCCTGACGTCAATTTTTCCAAATATATAACAATATATATATATATATTGCCTTTAAAAAAAGAAGCTCAATCAATTAATCATTTAATAAACTTAACGCAGTGGTTCATTCAGGTTTTTTCTCCCTTAGACAGCTGGCTAGTGTAAGACCTTTTTTCCTACCTAATGTATAAGGGTTAGGGCAAGGGTAGGGTTCGGTTAACCACTTACCCTACCCTGACCCTTATAAGGGTCTGGCACCGGTATATTTGTCAGAATTACTGCTGAATCGGATTCCAACCAGAACCCTGAGGTCAAGTACACTGAATCTCCTTGTGGTTCCAAGGACAAAACTTAAATCGCGTGGTGCATTCTCTGTGGTAGGTCCGAAATTGTGGAATGGTTTTCCCTACAACATAAGATTGGGCAAAACACTGTATTATTTTAAGATGCTTTTTAAAACCCATTTCTATCAGCTTTTATTCAAGAAAGAACTAAGCAGTTTGTATTTTTTAAGGGCAATTTGGGCAGCACTTCCTGTAGTAACTGTGCAATAGAACTAAAATTGACTTTGAATTGACCTTGACCTATACAGTTTAGCTTACTGTCTGTGTTTTCACATGCTCTTTATTCTAATTCATTTTATCTGTTTGTTGCCATAACATTTCCTTACTGTGGAATCTGTTTGGTCATTCATTTAGAGACAAACAGATAAACACCAGCAAAAATTTCTTCTTTTGCAGATTTAATTTGGGATTGTGATACAATTAGAATATATTATAAGAAATATCTGAAACACATGAAAACATTGGAAAAACAGTTTGAATTATGCAGAAATTAATTCATCTTGGTGGAATTCTGATGCCTAAAACAAAAATGCTGTAAGTAATTATTAGAAAGCTTTTTTTTTCTGAAATAAGATAAGTTTTCCAAAATATATTTTACTACATGTGTTTTTGCTGAATTTTTGATTTATTGATGGAAAATATATGAACAAATACCAATTCACTGTTTTTATTAGATGTTCTGTAGGTATAACTAAAGCATCCAGCTGCAGCTCAAGGTAGCAGACAAATCCTAACTCTCTGGGAACAGGAACTCAAAAATGTCCTGTTTGTTTAGTTAAATTCACTTTGTGTATATTTGGGTCGAGTCCGTATTAATTCATTGCTTACCGAAGTTAGCGAATCGCAACGCGACCATAAAGAGACCAAAACAACGCAATTCAAGCATCCCACAGCAACACACCAGGTTAAAAAGCGGTGGATTTACTACAACACTCACCCTGTAGATGGCTTCAGCTAGCAGTAGACCAATGTGTCGCTCAATCTATGATGTCCGTACTTCTCATTTCCTTGTTTGTTGGATTGTTGAATTATTTGTATACTGCCACCTACTGCTTTGGTGCGGTACGTGTAAAACATCTAAAACACTGGATTCCAGCCCGGGCCGAGACCCGCACCAATGCGAACAGAAAAAAACTAGCATTTTTCTCTGCCCGTTTTCTGACACGGCCACACATGTGAAAACGCCCTTAGATGCTGAGAAGTACTCACCTCTAAAATATGTAAATGGGTTTCTCTCATGTAAAATATGTCTGGTTAATTCAGAAATTGTAAAAAAATAAAAAATAAAAGGGAAATTGTTAATACAGAAAAACTGAGCTTTTCTTGTTGTTGTTTTAATCATTTAGGAAAATGCTCCAGTAGGATGTAACAGGTGAGAGTAGCTTTACACAATATATTGGCATGTTTTACCTAGTCATTTAGCTAACATTATCTGCATGCAAGAGTAGAACTCAATGTACAGTTTGGTTAAAACAGCAAAGTTTCTTGTTCTCTGCTGGTTTGTTGAACATGAAGCTCTCTGCAGAAGACGCACGAAGATGATGCGTTTAAAGACAGGTCGGAAAAACACGTCACATAAAAATGGATTTCAGCACCCCCAAATATGGGCTAGAAACACCAAGTTTGACCAATACGTAAAAACTCAACTAATATAAATAATAAATAAAACCTGAAAGAAAGCAAGTTTTAAAATATGTTGACATTAATTTAAAAATCTAGTTATGGATATGGAATAAGTTAGGACTCACATTTATCCTCATTTAAAGTGGCTGACATCTCAGACAGCCATAGAGGAGCATGATGAGAATATTGAGATTTGGCAATCTGAAAGTTTGTTCTGCTCAAACCTCAGATCTTTAGTCTGGTGCTCCTAAGTGCTGAAGTGACACTGAACACCATGGTGAAGTCCAAAGATCTGACTGAGGCTTTCCGGGAGTAGATTGGAGCCAGTTATAGGTCTGATGAGGGATTAAAGAGTCAAAGCGCTGCTAGCATGGCCAGATCTGGAAGTCTAACCAAACTCAGCCTGAAAGTCAAGTGCAAGATGCTAAAAGAAGTCTCCAAAAACACTTAAACATCCTCAGGGATCCACAGCAGGTTACTCATACTCCTGACTGAAACGTTTATGTCTGTCCAGGTTGCTTCGTCTGCAGTACTGTCGGTGTTTCAATCTGTCCAAGGACTTGATTTACTGATTAATCTACTCTCCAACTTTGGCCTATGGTCATGAGGAATGATTGGTGACCGAAAGCAGAACATATTGGATACAAGCAGCTGAAATGACTTTCCCCCAGGTGTGGCTTTGCTCAGCCTCAGAGCGAGGGAGAGGAGTCAGATGAGGAGCTTCAGGGATCTAATCAGGAAGCTCCTTCTGGAGGTTTAACATGCAGGAGGAAGACTGCAGGGAAAATACATCCTCTCTGGCTTGGGAGCACTGTTGGATCTCTTTGAGGAGACGATGGATGGATGGATGGATGGATGGATGGATATGATGTGACGGTTGATCCTAATATCACTCCAGATCATTTCTGACTCTTATTTCCCCCCTGTTCCCCACTCTTCTCCTCCTCTTCTTTCTTACGTCCTGTTCTTCACCTTTTCTCACTTTTTGCAAGTGCACTCCTTCCTGCCCTTCCCGCTGTTCTCACCGTTGAAAAAGTACTTTCTGGATGAATTTCAGGAACCTTGGTGTAGAGATGATTCTAGTGACAGGCAATTACTGAGAGGCAGAACTCACTAATGGACCTTTAACATCATTTATCTCCAGCGGGTCTCAATGCGCTCCTTTTGTGTGTGAGCGAGAAGTGAGAATGGAACCACAGCAAAGGTGAGCAGCACTGAAACTTTTGAAAAGTGTGTCTGAAAGAAAGATGTTGGGTGATTCACAGTAAGGAAAACTAAAACCATGGAGTGGAGCCAGGAAATTAAATCAAAGAGACAAAGCAATGGCTTCATGACTGGATCAGGCTTTAGTCTGAATTGGCTACGCAACAGCTGCTCTAAAAATATCCTTTTTGGATAACTGTATTTTAATGTTTTACTCCGGTTGCGACATAGTGAGTGGAAAGGCCCCAGTAGCCAAACAGACACCAGATTCTTTGACTCTTCATATGTTGCACGTTGCTTCTTGCAGAGCTTAACGACCAACATGAGAAACGTTCTCAGTCATCTACAGACTCCAAAATAACCAGTAAGCCAAACGAACGAAGAGCATTGCCGGTGTGTGGATGTGTTCTGGACCTTTGCTGGGGGGGGGGGGGGGGGGGGGCAACCTGACTCCACACCTGTCTGCAATCATTCCACCATCTGTTGGGAGCGTAAGAAGATGCTGTATTATTAGGGAACGTTTTACCAGGTAAATGGATGATATGAACAGAGAAGGTTTAAGAATGAAACTCACCTTTCTTTCTACTGAATAGAAAGCTTTCTTTGCGTTTTAAATCCAAAAGGAAAATCAGAATGTGCAATGTTTAAGATTAAAATATTACATCAGACCATTGAAAAGATTTTATTACAGAAATGTGAGCGTAATGGAACGTTGTTCTGATGCCTTCTTCAAGGTTTGGTTTTTTCCTAAGGTTCTTTAATCTGGACAGATGAACCTCTGAGAACACGTATTCTAAAATGCTTCACATGATTGGATACTGACTGGTGCTAATGCTAATATGTTTATTCATATAGATACAATGAAGAAAAGCCAGTTATAGGTTAAGAAAAGTTGTTGAAAAACAAAATGAGCATCAGAATGAGGCAGAAAGGGGATCCAAATGACCTTAACAGCAGCATGGCTGTCGGTACCAGAAAGATTGGTTCTGACGTGTTCTAGAACCTGCTGATCAGCTGGGATTTTAACCAACAACCATCTGTCGGGTTTATAGAGAAATGCCTGAAGTAACAAAAACATCCAGAGAGCGCCAGCTGATTGGAGGAAAAGGTCTCAATGAGGTCGGAGAAGAACGGGCCGACTGTTTCAGACCAAGGTCTGCAGAACTCGATCTCTGAAGGTAGAACCTGTAGAACTGTCAAGAAACTGAGCTACAGCTGCAGAAAACCACTCCAGGGGGCCTTTTCACTCTTCCTCCAGACTCGAGGACTTTGATCTCCAAAAGTAAAAGTAAAACTGACTCTTACCACTGAGCAACTGTCCAGTTCTGGTCCTCCTCGGCCCAGGTGGGATGGTTCTGATGCTTTACACGACTGGGACAGTTCTAGTACATGTCCTGGAGACAGGAGACTGGAGAGATGACATAGGAGAGGAAGGTGAAAGGTTTGATAAAAACAAAATGTTCATAATAATGTTAAAACATTTCTACTCCTTTATTATGAATTATTTAATTAATTCAAGAATTCACTATCAGGTTTTTTTGCTGCGTTAAGCTAGTTTACAGCTGTGATGAAGAGCAACGTTTTTGCAGATCAGTCCCTCCATACATCAAGAGGAGCATGATGTCAGGCAGTGACCATGTCCAGAGCTTCTCCTTCTGACATCAGGTGACGTCTTGATGGAACAGTGGGCTCAGGACCAGGGTTATAAGAGTTATAACATTTTCATTAGTTTTGACTTAATATTTTTTATTTAGTTTTAAGTAGTTTTACCATTTGTAAGGTTTAGTTTAGTTTTAGTTTTCCGAAAATGCTTATTTTCCATTTATTTTTTATTCATTTCAGTTTTAGTTTTAGTCTATTAGTTAAACAAGTTGTTTACTGGAGCAAGACAAAAAAAGTGTACAACAAAATCTCACAAAATGATTATGCTTTTTTAAAGAATGTATTGATATGGGCCAGATTAACAACCATACAAATCAGACATGTATAAAAGATAAATGGCAAAAGTTCTGTAATCACAATAACAGCACCTGTGCATTAAAAACTCTAACAATTAATGCAGGTGCTACAGTTGTATAAAAACACTGAGTGGAAACACAACAAAACTAAAGCCAAGCTACCATAAATATTATGATGCTTTTGATCATTTTGCACATATTCTAGAAGTAAGTAATCCGAATTTGGACTCTGGCACTTTCTCTCAACCTTTGCTGACATGACGCTAGGCAGACCGCAGCAACACAGATGACATAACTGACATGTTGTGGGATAATGCTGTACAGCCAGTAAAAACCAGCAACAAACAGTAAAAACCAGCAACAACCAGTAAAAACTACCAAGAACCAGTAAAAACCACCAACAACCAATAAAAACCACCAAGAACCAGTAAAAACCACCAAGAACCAGTAAAAACAACCAGTAACTAGAGAGGGATTATTTGTCCACTAACACAGCAGATACGCACACAACCTACACTAACCTATAACTGATAACACCGGCTCTCATTGCTGTTGCTTACAGTTTGCAGTCGCAGCATTAGTTAGCAATGTTAGCTTGTTTGTTAGCCATGTTAGTTTGTTAGATAGCAATGTTAGCTTGTCTGTTAGCCATGTTAGTTTGTTAGTTAGCAATGTTAGCTTGTCTGTTAGCCATGTTAGTTTGTTAGTTAGCAATGTTAGCTTGTCTGTTAGCCATGTTAGTTTGTTAGTTAGCAATGTTAGCTTGTCTGTTAGCCATGTTAGTTTGTTAGTTAGCAATGTTAGCTTGTCTGTTAGCCATGTTAGTTTGTTAGTTAGCAATGTTAGCTTTCTGTTAGCCATGTTAGTTTGTTAGTTAGCAATGTTAGCTTGTCTGTTAGCCATGTTAGTTTGTTAGTTAGCAATGTTAGCTTGTCTGTTAGCCATGTTAGTTTGTTAATTAGCAATGTTAGCTTGTCTGTTAGCCATGTTAGTTTGTTAGTTAGCAATGTTAGCTTGTCTGTTAGCCATGTTAGTTTGTTAGTTAGCAATGTTAGCTTGTCTGTTAGCCATGTTAGTTTGTTAGTTAGCAATGTTAGCTTGTCTGTTAGCCATGTTAGTTTGTTAGTTAGCAATGTTAGCTTGTCTGTTAGCCATGTTAGTTTGTTAGTTAGAAATGTTAGCTTGTATGTTAGCCATGTTAGTTTGTTAGATAGCAATGTTAGCTTGTCTTTTAGCCATGTTAGTTTGTTAGTTAGCAATGTTAGCTTGTCTGTTAGCCATGTTAGTTTGTTAGTTAGCAATGTTAGCTTGTTTGTTAGCCATGTTAGTTTGTTAGTTAGCAATGTTAGCTTGTTTGTTAGCCATGTTACTTTGTTAGTTAGCAATGTTAGCTTGTCTGTTAGCCATGTTAGTTTGTTAGTTAGCAATGTTAGCTTGTCTGTTAGCCAAAGCTTACTAGTTATGAAGTTTTTGCTGCAGACTGTTTAATCATCATTTCAATCCTTTCTTCTCATATCTTGCAATCCAAAAACGTCTTTTTTTGCCTTTAAAGGAGGCGAGTCGATGGGGTTTTTAGTTTTCCCATTTTGTTGTTTTTATCAGTGTTTTGTGCAACCATAGAGACACAACACAGATAATTGTCTGTTTCTGGCGACGACACGCAGTAGGCAGGGAGCGATGCAGAAATCCTTCTTCTACATTTTATGACACTTTATGAAACAAAAAATAAGCACATTTTGTCAATAAATTCAGCTCATTTTAGTTAGTCTTGTGAACACTCATTCAGTTTCAGTTTGTTTTGTTTCAGACTCTCATTTTTATTTTATTTCAATTAACGAACATGTTTTTTTACTTCTTGTTATTTCGTTGGTTTTCGTTAACGATAATAACCCTGCTCAGGACACGGGTTGATTGTTGGTTTTGGTGAAAGTTCAGGGTGAGCTGCATCAGACGCCATCCCTCCTCCATCCTGGGAATCTGCTTCATCGCTGCTGTCCTCTAAAGACAGTCTGAAGCCAGAAACAGACGCGCATTAGACAAAGCTGGACTCTGGTCATTAATTAGTGAGAATCTAAAGATATCTGGATTCTAGTTGGGAGGATCAGAGAACACGTCAATACGGCATATTGATCGATGATATAAATTCCAATAAACACATCGGAGTTTGGAACAAGAAAAACGGTGCAGCTGCTCCCTCTACAGGCTGCTTGGAGTTCCTGCACCTTCTCCCTGTGCATGTGAGGGTTCTCTCCAGGTACTCAAGGTTCACTGGTCTGTCCTGTCCTTTGGTATGAGTGTCTCTGTTTTGTCCTATGGAGGACAGGGTGGACCTGCCACTCACCCAGTGATTACTAGAACCTGCACTGTTAGAGATTGATGCTGATTCCAGATATAGGTCTCTATGTGATCCGGACATTTTTTCATCTTTAATTTCTAATCTTTTTTCCACAGAGTTTTTGGATGGATATGCTTTGATGACAGCTGTGTGCCTGTTTCATTTTTTTATAAATCCTTAAAACATTTAGAGCTGTTTTCTTACATGAATAAATTAAAATAAACATGTACCCAAACAAAGGGAGGCTTGGAGGTGTTCATGTCAGGATGAATTATGAGTATATTCATTCCTAAAAATAGTCGATCTAATTTGCAAATCTCTTTGTTGTCCTCGTTAGACATCGCAGAGCCATCATGCTGCAGTTAGAATGACGGCTTCTGATTGGCCGGCTGCCTACCCTGACATTTGGGTTTTTAATTTCAAGCGATTACAGTTTCACGGAGCTGAGCTGAGGTATGTTTTCCTGATCTAACACAGTTACAAACTCAGCACATCTATCACTTTACTGCTTCAGCTTTAAACTTTAAAATTAGAGCCAGTTAAACCCTAAAGACAGACTTTGAGCGTCATGAGGGGAATAAAAGTGAGCTCTGAGTCGTTTCTATTCAAAGGGAACGATCAGGGCTTTGCTAGTTAGGCTTGATTACGTCTGAAACAATTGAAATGCCGAGGACGAACTTCTCCCTCCTCTCTGGTGAATTATAACAGAGATGAGCGAAAGTCCTCTCACACAGGAGGACATTTTGTGTCCTTGATGGACTGTTGTCTGTCCTTTTCCAAGCCATTCACCAGCTGTTTTCTCCTGTTTTACAGACTCCAAATTGTTCATTCAGGCATATGGTCTCCAAAACGAGCCTCGATGCAGCTCCTACATGAGAGGTCAAAGCGTGGTTGGAATCACAACTCATAGCTACTGGTGACTCAACTTTTCTGAAATGTTTGCTGTTTCTCTCCGTACATTCCCTCAGCATCACTGAGCCAATACTGTACCTCTGCAGGGATCCACCCAGGAAGCTGCTGGTTCCTCTTGCAGTGTGGAATACTTACATAAAACACAACGGCAAAGATTTAAGAATTAAGAATTCGGTTTAAAACGTTTGAATTTAATCTGTTTTTCAGCATTATTCATACTGATAATATTTGGTTCAATATTCCTTAGAATGTTGGAGTTCAGCTGTTCATCCATCCCTCCCTCCATCCATCTGGCCATCCATCCATCCATCCATCCATCCGTCCATCTGTTCTTCCATCCATCTGTTCTTCCATCCATCCATCCATCCATCCATCCGTCCATCTGTTCTTCCATCCATCTGTTCTTCCATCCGTCCATCATCCATCCATCCGTCCATCATCCATCCATCCGTCCATCATACATCCATCCAACTGTTCTTCCATCTATCTGTCCATCCATCCGTCCATCATACATCCGTCCATCTGTTCTTCCATCCATCTGTTCTTCCATCCGTCCATCATCCATCCATCCGTCCATCATCCATCCATCCGTCCATCATACATCCATCCAACTGTTCTTCCATCTATCTGTCCATCCATCCGTCCATCATACATCCGTCCATCTGTTCTTCCATCCATCTGTTCTTCCATCCGTCCATCATCCATCCATCCGTCCATCATCCATCCATCCGTCCATCATACATCCATCCAACTGTTCTTCCATCTATCTGTCCATCCATCCGTCCATCATACATCCGTCCATCTGTTCTTCCATCCATCTGTTCTTCCATCCGTCCATCATCCATCCATCCGTCCATCATCCATCCATCCGTCCATCATACATCCATCCAACTGTTCTTCCATCTATCTGTCCATCCATCCATCCATCATACATCCATCCATCTGTTCTTCCATCCATCTGTTCTTCCATCCGTCCATCATCCATCCATCCGTCCATCATCCATCCATCCGTCCATCATACATCCATCCAACTGTTCTTCCATCTATCTGTCCATCCATCCGTCCATCATACATCCGTCCATCTGTTCTTCCATCCATCTGTTCTTCCATCCGTCCATCATCCATCCATCCGTCCATCATCCATCCATCCGTCCATCATACATCCATCCATCTGTTCTTCCATCCATCCGTCCATCCATCCGTCCATCCATCCGTCCATCTGTTCTTCCATCCATCTGTTCTTCCATCCGTCCATCATCCATCCATCCGTCCATCATACATCCATCCATCTGTTCTTCCATCCATCCGTCCATCCATCCATCCGTCCATCCATCCATCCCTCCATCCATCCATCTGTTCATCCATCCATCTGTTCATCCATCCATCCGTCCATCTGTTCTTCCATCCATCTTTTCTTCCATCCATCCGTCCATCCATCCATCCGTCCATCCATCCATCCATCCATCTGTTCTTCCATCCATCCGTCCATCCATCCATCCGTCCATCCATCCATCCATCCATCTGTTCTTCCATCCATCCGTCCGTCCATCCATCCATCCGTCCATCCATCCATCCATCCATCCGTCCATCTGTTCTTCCATCCATCTGTTCTTCCATCCCTCCGTCCATCCATCCATCCGTCCATCATTCCATCCATCCATCCGTCCATCATCCATCCATCCATCCATCTGTTTTTCCATCCATCCGTCTATCGTCCGTCCATCAATCCATCCTTCCATCCATCCATCTATTCATCCATCCCTGCATCCATCCATCCATCCATCCCTCCATCTGTTTTCCATCCATCCTTGTCTCATCCATCCGTCCATCCATCCATCTATTCATCCATCCCTCCATCCATCCATCCATCCATCCGTTGTCCATCCATCTATTCATCCATCCATCCGTCCATCCCTCCATCCATCCATCCATCCATCCATCCGTCCATCATCCATCCCTGCATCCATCCATCCATCTGTTCTTCCATCCATCTGTTCTTCCATCCATCCGTCCATCCATCTATCCATCCATCCATCCATCCATCCATCTTTCTTCCATCCATCCTTCCATCCATCTATTCATCCATCCATCCATCCATCCATCCGTCCATCATCTATCCATCCATCCATCTGTCCATCATCCATCCCTGCATCCATCCATCCATCTGTCCATCATCCATCCCTGCATCCATCCATCCATCTGTTCTTCCATTCATCCGTCCATCCATCCATCCATCCATCCATCCGTCCATCATCCATCCATCCATCCATCTATTCTTCCATCCATCTGTTTTTCCATCCATCCGTCTATCTTCCATCCATCCATCCATCCATCCATCTATTCTTCCATCCATCTGTTTTTCCATCCATCCGTCTATCGTCCGTCCATCCATCCATCCTTCCATCCATCTATTCATCCATCCCTGCATCCATCCATCCATCCATCCCTCCATTGTCCATCCATCTCTTCATCCATCCATCCGTCCATCCATCCATCCATCCACCCATCCCTGCATCCATCCATTCATCCGTCCATCATCTATCCATCCATCCATCTGTCCATCATCCATCCCTGCATCCATCCATCCATCTGTTCTTCCATCCATCTGTTCTTCCATCCATCCATCCATCCATCCATCCGTCCATCATCCATCCATCCATCCATCTGTCCATCATCCATCCCTGCATCCATCCATCCATCTGTCCATCATCCATCCCTGCATCCATCCATCCATCTGTTCTTCCATCCATCAGTTTTTCCATCCATCCGTCTATCTTCCATCCATCCATCCATCCATCTCTTCTTCCATCCATCCTTCCATCCATCTATTCATCCATCCATCCATCCATCCATCCGTCCATTGTCCATCCATCCATCCATCCATCTGTCCATCATCCATCCCTGCATCCATCCATCCATCCATCATCTTCCATCATCCATCCCTGCATCATCCATCCATCTGTCCATCATCCATCCTGCAATCCATCCATCCATCTGTTCTTCCATCCATCAGTTTTTCCATCCATCCGTCTATCTTCCATCCATCCATCCATCCATCCATCTCTTCTTCCATCCATCCTTCCATCCATCTATTCATCCATCCATCCATCCATCCATCCGTCCATTGTCCATCCATCCATCCATCCATCCATCTGTCCATCATCCATCCCTGCATCCATCCATCCATCCATATCTGTCCATCATCCATCCCTGCATCCATCCATCCATCTGTTCTTCCACCATCAGTTTTTCCATCCATCCCATCTATCTTCCATCCATCCATCCATCCATCCATCTCTTCTTCCATCCATCCTTCCATCCATCTATTCATCCATCCATCCATCCATCCATCCGTCCATTGTCCATCCATCCATCCATCCATCCATCTGTCCATCATCCATCCCTGCATCCATCCATCCATCCATCCATCTGTCCATCATCCATCCCTGCATCCATCCATCCATCTGTCCATCATCCATCCCTGCATCCATCCATCCATCTGTTCTTCCATCCATCAGTTTTTCCATCCATCCGTCTATCTTCCATCCATCCATCCTTCCATCCATCTATTCATCCATC
Organism: Apricaphanius iberus; assembly: GCA_028564705.1. NCBI lineage: Eukaryota > Metazoa > Chordata > Actinopteri > Cyprinodontiformes > Aphaniidae > Apricaphanius > Apricaphanius iberus. The sequence goes on along the minus strand of JAPXFQ010001994.1, from coordinate 337,038 downwards.
CATCCATCCATCCATCTGTCCATCATCCATCCCTGCATCCATCTATCCATCCATCCATCTGTCCATCTCATTAATGTTAACAGTTACCTATGTTGGTCTATCAGTGTAAATGTAATTGTATCTGCAAAAATTAAATGATTAATCTGAAATGAATCTGTTTTTATCTGGACGGATTAGTTTCATCAGTGACCAGAGGTCTCCTCCTCATTAAGCAATAACGACTCAGCAGACACACATTAAAGGGGAACTACCGTTTTTTGTTTTTCAATCTGGACCTTATTTCTATCATACATTATGTTCATTTACTCACCCAGACAAGTTTGGAGCCACTTTAAGTCCTTCAGTTTAGATCTATTGGTGATTAGCGTATATATTAATAGATATATATATGTATATATGTATATATATATGAATAAGAAACTGATGTGGAATTGTTTTAACAGCGCAGGACTAACATCCACTTGTGCTCCCAGTTAGTAACTCAGTTACCGCACTGTAAAAGTTATTACATACTCAGCAAAGTAACCGTGGCATTATTTTTATGTTCTATAACACAGTTAAGTTTTAAAATGTCTGTAACTGAATGATGAACACAAAAAATCTCCATATACCGCATTTTACAACATTTGGTATTTGACGTTGAAGGAATAAGCTGTATAAATAAAAATACTTTAAAAATTTACTTTTTTTATTAAAGTCTAAAACTAAGACAGACAAATGTGGGTAAGAAGATACAAAGGAAAATCTGTCCTTTAAGCTGTGCAAATCTATGCATCTGTAATATTGCACAGTAAACGGAGCAAAATTAATATATTTCAAGACTGATTTGGCGTCACCGGGTCACATGAACTGGAAGCTATTGAAGAAAAATCAAGTTTCACAGTGTTATGGGAAAACTTAACTCAGGGTTCTAAAATAAGGTTAGACAGAATCCTTAAAGTATTTTTTACAAACGTGTTCTGGACATCTCTCAAGGAAATTTCAATCGAACGCAACTGGACTTGGTAATTTGTCTTGGAAGACGTTTCACCTCTTATCCAAGAGGCTTCATCAGTTCATGCTCGCCGCTGACCAGGCTGGGACTGGTCCAACTAACTGGTGCGGAGACTCAGCTATTTAACCTCTTGGAGGGCTTTTACAAGACTGATTATGTCATTGGATCCTTTGTACTCCACGTCTTGTTCTGGACAGAAACAGAGGGAATAGGTTTACCCCATACATTTCCTAACTCACCCACCCTAAGTTACACATTAAATACATAAACAATATCACAGTCTTAATCTTTGAGTAGCTCCAAATCAGGTCTCCCAACGAGGCGGCATGCGTCTTTGCAGATTGTATTGGTTGCAGAACGAGGCTTAGCTGTTCGACAGTCAGAATGCTCCCATAGATGTCCAGTGTCAAGCGGATAAGCAATGGTTTCATCAGATGCACACACATGATCTCGTTCTTCACACAGGTTGTCCCGATCCAACCTCCCTTCTCTGACGACGAGCCGATCCAAAGAGCCGATCTCCTTCAGATTACGACTCGTCCCATCTGCAATTTAAATCCCCGTAACCGTATCGGAGTTGATAGGAAAAGTAATTAATTGGATTAATCCGTAACCTTAAAAGTGAATTCTGGTGCTTCACGCATCTGTGCACAGATAACACAGTCCTGTGGCTTTATCCCGGCGCCAAAGGGATACACTGTGCGATTTTTGTCCCTTTTCCACAAATTTTGTAATTGGTTTGTCTTCCAAGCACATAAAAATGAATAATAATTGGATTTTTTTGTACTTGGTCTTTCACTTTGTGATGAAACAAAGCTGCTCACTAGTGAGTTTAAGTATATATCAGCAAGTTAAATAAATGATGCTCTTTTTTCAGTTTAAAAAGTTCTGGGAAAGGTCTAGCATGATGCCCAAATCCGTGCGCAGTTTAATAAAGCCGGGTATGGATTCAAGTTAAGCACACAGATGATTAAAATGAGGTTGCGGATTGCTACACGTTAAAATTGTTTCTGTTGAGTGTTATTCTATTCCTCTCGTCTATCACATTTGCACTGATTGTGCTGAATCCCCTCTCGCACTCCGCTGTGGAGACTGAATGTATAAACTGCAACCGTCAATTTGTGAAGATTTTCACCTATTTTGGTACCTATACTGTATAAAGCCCTTCAGCAGAAATAAGCGTGTTACAGAGTTCATTTAAAGGAATTTGTGGCCACGACACCGGCGAATCAAACGTTTTTCACACATCTAAAAGGGGCCTTAAATCACTTGTTTTTCAGTCAATAGATATTTCAAGTTTCTCCCCGTTTTCAGTGGTTATATATCTGGAAATTCGTCTGTTAAGTGTTGGTTGTTCATTCCGTTTGCTTTCTGCCGCACAACGGCTCGCGCATGCACGAAAAGATGTCAACAAAGATTCTCCTATATCAACCTCGCAGACCAATCAGGTCCTCCAACTCCAGTCCAGCATCCCCAGAATCAGGACCTTTCAGTTTCTTTGCTCCTCCTATCTGGAACAAACCTACAGAAAACTGCAAAGTCGCTGAAACACTGAGTTCCTTGAAATCAACGCTAAAAAAAACAGGGAATGGAACATAAACGTGTCTTTTATTGTGTAACTTTTATTTTGTGCATTCTTTTCAATTCATTTTGTGGAAAATGTTGGTATTTATTAATAAATTAAACTGAAAACCTCAGACATACTGATGCTGAACTGCCACGGGAGGGAAATAAATCAGGATCTTAATCAAATCAGGAGTTTTCTCGTGGTAACTATGGTTACCTGTCTGACTCCTCTGTGATGTGAAACTCGTTTTATTGAGTTCTTTAGACGCAGCTGTTGTATTTTTGTGTTAGCTCTAGCTAGCTGCATACATTGCTGTTGACCTGGGTTAACCTGACATGTTTTTTAGCAGTTAATGATGCTGGTTTGGTAAATGTGTTCTGATCACAACTTTCTATTTGTCAAACATGAAAACCTATTCTTAGCCATTCAGGCTCAAATGAAGACATTAAGAGGTGGTAAATTCTAACTTTCATCCAGTTTTATTCTCATCTGTCTGGTACAGAAAGTTTTAAGTGGTCAAATGTAACCGGTCTTACAAATCTTGCAAACTGAATTATTTTCTGCTGGTTTTGGGATTCAGCTCAAAGGAAGAAGGGATTGTAAAAAGTCATTTTTCTGCTCTGTACCCCTCGATACCTCCCACTATGACTGATCACTCTCAACGAGGTAAAGCTACAGAGAACATGAGCTCAACCCATCAAAGTCTATGTCTTTGCATTTGTGAATGAGATGGAAATCATGTAGGAGCAGAGAATCCGTCTGAACGATGACTGAGGAACAGAGCAGAAGAAGGGAACCTGATTAAAGCACTGCTGCTCCAAATGACCTGCTTTATTTAGAGATGCCATTCTGCTTGTCTGGCAAAGGATGGAGGGTAAAACGGGATTATGGCCAATGGCTAATGAGCTATTTAGTGCTGGAAGTGCTGCCAGGAGAGAGCGTCCTGCTGCTTGTTCAATTTGCATGTTCATGCTTCACAAAGACAAAGGGACGGCTATAAGGGAAAGAACATTTCTGGGACCTAATAAGCACATCTAAACTCTGAAGATGAGTTTTTGACTTCGTGGTTCATCTTTGTGGTGATAGCTTAATCTGGGTGCAAATGTTAGAAATGATTTCAAAAGTGTGGCTTTCCCATAGCGTTCAGGAAAGTTGAAGTCATTTTCACCTTCAAAGTCAAGTTAAATGAAAAAGATTAAAAAACTGAAGGAAGCCGATAATGCTGTGTAAACGGAAACAGAAGATTTACTGCATGTAGTGATTTATTTATGGAGGAGGACAAACACCCACCCACACCTCACAGCAGGGGGCAGCAGACTAATTAAGATGACAGTCATGTTTCTGAACTATGAGGCAAAGCTGGAGTACCCTGAGAGAACCTAAGGTGAGAATAGACAGGAAGACCATAATCAACCTTAGCCAGTCTGGATCCAGGGTCAGATTCAGATCTGACTGCATAAAGCCCACTTCCAGTCAAACACACGTCTGCTCCTTACCATCAAAACTCCAGAGATATTTACTGGTGTTGGTGATCAGATAATCATTTGAACAGCAGAACCTCCCTGCTACTCTATCCTGCTGGAAGCTGGATGGTCGGTGGTCTTTCCCACAGCTGGACAGATGCATCAGTCTGGGACACACGATGGAGCAACGCTAGCTGCAGGTGGATGCCCTCTGCTCTCCAAGCATTTTCAGAACCAATCGGATGCAATAAACTGTGGGAGTAACTGCAGTGGTAACTATATAGACAAGAGGACTGTAATTTTCATTAAAGGAAAAGCTCAACAGTGAGAGACAACATTAGGGGGGTGAAGAATATTATATCCATGAATTTTTATATAACCTGTCTTAAATATATTTGGGTGAACATTTTGTGTGCAGTTCAGGGGAATGAGCTGGTTTCACAGAGTTGAAGGACGAGATATTTTTACAGAGGTAAAGGGGAGTATTGTACCAGATACAGGAAGCAAACCTCCTTGTGTAGGATACAGAAAAGGTACTGAAGGTCAGGTCAGTGGGTTTAAACTGAAAAAATACTGGGTGTGTTCACTGTGATTCTGTGTTGTTGTGCTGCAAATAAAAACGTGCTGCCCTGGTCAGGAGGCCAGTCATTGCAGATATGCTGCTTTGGCTCCAGCTGAATTCAGGTGCGCATTGAAAACAGAATTCTGGTGTCTTGTGTGCTTTCTCTCTGTCTCTGGGTGCATTTCTACAAGGTCCTGCTGAGGAACGTCGGGTCCTCTAAAAATCAGCAAAAAGCAGTTCCTGATTGAAGACGGAGTTTGTCCAGCAAAATTAGTAAAGAGTAAAGGTTTTCAACCCCGACAGGGGGAAATCTGGAAAATCATATAGTCTGATATATTTGTATTATTATTTGCAAGTTATTGTGGAAAATAAGTACTTATCACCAAAAAAAAAGGCGTATTTCTGTTACTTCTTCCATAAGAAGCTCCTCTCTCCTCCATTCGTTACCTGCATTAACAGTTCCTGGTTGAACTGGTTACCAGTATAAAGACACCAAACTCCACTATAGAGCAAAGAGCTGTTAAAGGACACCAGGAACCAGATTGTAGAGCTGCACCAGGCTGGGAAGACTGAATCTGCAATCAGCAGCTTGGTGTGAAGAAAGCAATGATTAGAAAATGGAAGACATCCAAGACCGCTGATAATCTCCCTCCATCTGGGGCTCCACCAAGATCTCACCCTGTGAACGGTGAGCAACAATCCCAGAACCACACGGGGGGACCTGGTGAACGACCTGCAGAGAGCTGGGACCAAAGTAACAAAGGCTACCATCAGTAACAGCGCCAGACGTGTCCCCCTGCTTAAGCCAGGACATGTCCAGGCCCGTCTGAAGTTTGCTAGAGAGCATCTGGATTATCCAGGAGAGGATTGGGAAAACGTCATACGCTCAGATGGAACCAAAGTAGAACTTTTTGGTAAAAACTCTACTGGTGGTGTTTGGAAGCATCATGCTGTGGGACTGTTTTTCTACAAAGGGACCAGGACGAATGGGGTCGTGTGTAGCCAGTCCATCGTAGGGCGGTTTGTATGTCTCAGACTTACTCTGCAGCAGAGTCAAAGCGTCGGTACTTCCTGCCTTTATGAGTAACGTTTCTGCTCCTGTAATTATTCTCCTGAACTTCCTAGGAGAAACAGGCCAGGCGGGCAAACCTCAACAATCCTGAGAATTTAAGTGGGTGAAACTTCTGCATGATCACAGTGAAGCCTTGCTGACCAATGATCAAAGTCATCTCTCTGCCAGACCATTCAACTTCATTATCCAGCAGCAGTGAGGACACACTGAGACCTTAACTGGGTCTCAGGAGGCCCAGAAGCCAGCTAATCACCTCCATTTCAGCGTCTGATAGTCTACTTCACCCTCTGTTCCTACCTGCACTCGGCCTGCTTTCTAATCCCCTCTCTGAATAGTGCAGAGGAAAGGCTCAAAGGAAGACAGACAAATGGCAGCAGGCAAAGAGAAAAGAGGACGGTAGAATGTCTCTGCAGGGAAGCGGGAACCTGCTGAAACTCTGTGTGTTTCCAGAAGAACAGCCTTCTGAATGAAAAGGCTGCCTCACTCTTTACATCACTCTCATTAACACACACATTTAGCTGGATGCTGTCTCTTCATTTTCATTTCTTTACCATCCGTTAGGCTTCGGTGGGATTCAGCAGCGGCTTCTGCTCCCTCATCGCCACCGATCTCCTGACAGACAACAGAGAAGAAAGAAGAGCGCCGTTAAAAGCTGCCTGTGTTGCATAAATTGTGTTGGATCGGATCACCCTGTCATGCCAGACTCCTGACACAACTAGGACACATTTCAGATGAATCTGTTTCTTCTCTATGTTCGTTCTAATTTTAAGATGAACTTTCAGTCACTTCATTTGGGACTAAAAGCGTTCCACTAGAGGTGCTATAAAAAGCATGTATATATGTATACGGCTCATATGCCAGCGTGTTCAACTTGATGATGCTAAGAATAAGAGAAGGAAATGTTTAACATACAGTTCAGTTCAGAGATCGTTTACTCATCCCAAAGGAATAATTAATGTTGTCATAACTCATCCAAGTTCCTTCAAAACGTGCTGCAGGTATAGCAGTAACTATGAACAGGCCTCTGACTGAAGACTGTTGCTGTATGACAGTGTAATGACCATCAGGACACGCTAACAGCTCAACATCCAGACCCACTGAAAGAAAAAACGTGGTTTTTTTGTGTGTCTGCATCTGTTCCACACAATCAGAATAAGTAAATCTGACATCATTTTGCCTTTTTTCCTAATTAAAATAACATGTTGAATTAACATGATATTTAGTGGTTGCCATAACATGAATTTAGCTTATAAAGTAGTCATATTATTAGGTAATTCAAACTAAATGTTCTACACCAACTTGCTTTTGATTGTTACTTTTACTCAGTGTTGACGTGTAATGTGAATACAATCTCAGTCCTTTAGTTAGAAGGCATTGCACCACCCGCTACACCACCACAGCCACACATAACTTATCACAGCTCTAAACATATTAAATAATAAAAAAAATATATATATTTTTTGAATATCCAAAATGCTTTAAATCACTTTCAGTGTAGTTCAGAGGTTACCCATGTCATAAATGTTTTTTTATTTGACAAAAAAATGATGTTTAGTCCACTAACAGCTAACAGTTAATGCTATAGCAAAGGCTTTTACTTCAATCGTTGTATAAAAAAGAGGCAATGGTTTCCAATCTAATTTTTTTAAAGTTTACAGAAAGTTGGGAATACTTTGTAATATTTTCACCGTGGGGCTAGAAGAAATAGTCAAAATGAGAATCATGAAACCTCATAATTATTGTATTCTTAAGGTTCTGTGGCCAGAATAAACTTTATGTGACAGTTGTTTGTACACAGAGGCACCAAAAGATAGAGCAGAGGAATGGGACTCAAACTCAGAAGGGGAACAGAGCCTCCTGTGTTCAAATTCAAAAATATGACTTTATTTCCAGTGTTAACTAAACAGGATTATATTGAGTTCAGTAATACAACTCATTCACTTTCCACCAACGCAAGAAAATTGTGTAAATTCAGGTTTGTTGATAATTACATAAATGTTACTTAATTAACTGTCTGTAAATTCAAATACCTGCCTATTCCCTTTTTTACAGTGCAGCAGAGACGTTTTTCCACAGTAACACGTCCTGGATGACACCATCAGTTATTGGCTAGCTCTGCTAATCCTCCTCGCTTGCTTTTGCCGCTGATCTTTGAATCTCTGTCCGACCATATAGTCAGAGAGACGTTGGAGTCAGAGAGTTGATCCTTGGTGGTCGGGACTTCCTTCTGGATTTGGGGTCAAAGTTCAGGAATTATCAGAGCAACTGTCAAAAAGTAAAAATGTATCCGGAAGCACTGCATCCAGAACCAGAAAGAATAATTAATGCAAACAGTAGAAAAATTATGAAAAAAAGTCTAGAAGACCAATCAGAACCAATCGAGACGCTCCAACATGCTGCCACCACAAGGGGCGCTATTCTGGAACAACTCAAGTGATGTTTTGTTTTTATCGATAAAAGCGATAAAATAAATTAGGGATTTCATAATTCCAAATATCAGATATTGAACTGAGTGATACATTTTCAGCATCAGGTTCCAACAATCTGTGTTTGGTTTTCTCCAGCGTGAGGAAATAAAACGTGTCGTCACATTTCACCCAGCAAACACACGGCCCTCTGCCTCTGATTGGCTGAACTCATAATTACTCTGCAGAAACCACCTAACAAATGACTCCATCTGTATTTTCATACAAAATGTGGACAAGATGATAGTTTGTGGTTACAACTCAGAAAAATTTCCCACAGTCTGGTTCTGAATAAAAATGGGATTCAGAATCAGCTCTACTGGCCAAGCTTGTCTTTACAAATATGGAAGTTGACTTTAATTTCCACTTGATTACAGCATACAGATATAAAGTATAAATATATAAACTTTAAAGGAAATAAAACAAGGATAAATGAATAACATGTACTGACATATATATGCGAAGGAAAAAGAAGGTTTAAAGTAATGACACTTATTCTGTTTCCCGGCAGAGTAGCAAACTACTCAGACTGGCGTCCATCAGAGACACAGCCTGGGGGGAGAAACTGTCTCTGTAGCGCCACCTGCAGGTAAGAGTCTCAACGGTTCGCGTTTTTGTGGACACAAAACTATAAAAGTAAAGCTTCTGTTTCCCTCCCCCACAGAGTGTTTCACAGATGGTTTTTCTGGGCCGTGTTGCAGTTGGTTTTCCATACATGTTCTGCTCAGTTCTGCTCCTCTGTGATCAGAACACCTTCTGTCACATGTTTGCACGTCTACATGATTTATTTATTTGCACATATAACATTTCAAATACAACTTTAAAAATCCATAATAAAAGGAATAAAAACGGTAGCTGCGTTTAAATGTGCAAACTATCTTTAATCCGATCATTGATCATATTAGAATCTGAGTACATGGCCCTGAAAACATCCATCCGATTATGACAAGCCTTTACATCCGCCACACGTTTGATCGGATGAAATCATTTTCACATGCGCAGAGCTACCTGAAATACGGCTGTAGAAGAAGAATCAGCACTTGTGTTGTAAAGAAACATGGCTGCATTCATTCAAAATGGAGCGGTGCGATCTTCTTTTTGGCGTTCTTTTTTATTGCGTCCATGTAAACGCAGCCGGGTCGGTAGAGAGTGAGAACACCATGAGGTCTTGTAAAAACCACATCCCCAAAATCCCATTAAACGGGCACAAAATGACATGAACAAGCAAGACGATGTTGACAATAAAGCATTTAAATGTATCAGTTGGAATCCTTCTGGCAACAATGCCTGACTTTCTCTGCCCACACCATCTTTATCGACACCAATTTCTGAGGCAAATATCAGCAAAAAAAGAACATCTACAGCAAACAAATCAAGCTTGAAACTGACTGACAGGCAAATGTGTGCTGACAGTGAGGGCATTCAATCCAGAATAACCTATATATATAAAATATAGAAATATAATGGTGGGGCCAGAAGACAGACTGAGTTATTTTATTTGGAGCTGTTAAAAAGACTTGTACCGAGCTGACAAATGAAACACATGGCTTCAGAGTGCTGTAACTGTAATAGAGAAAGTGCAGCACTCGCCCTGCTCCGCTGCTGGGAAGTTAAAGTCAGTAATGCTCCGGCTTCAAAGATAAGCAGAGAATTCATGGAGCGCCTCAGAAGCACAGAGCCTGGAGCTGTTTGGGAAAATTGTGCTATGTTGGAATGACATTCTCTGTTGAATTGTCAATTTTCACCAGCAGTGGTGTAGAAAATGACTTCTCAGATTGATGCCTGGCGACCGGCTTTAACCAGGTGACCAGTTTGCTTGTTTTGTTCTGACAAGCAGATGCAGGATGGAGCGCTGAACGGAGCAGAATCCTTTTAAACAGTAATTCTCTCACGACGACACATTTCTGCATAGACAGACAGACAGACAGACAGACAGAGACAGATGCTGCTAAAAGACACCAGAGACAAAACTGTCGACCTCCACAAGGCTGGAAAGGACTATTAGCAAGCAGCTTGGTGGAGATATATGAACTGTTGGAGCAAATGTTAGAAAAAGAGGCTGAAGATGCGGTTCCATGCTAGATCTCCAGTCCAACAGTCCATCTCTCTCTCGTTCAGTTTCAAGCCGTTCACAAAGGGGAGAAACTGGTCACTAAGTTCCTGTTAAAACCCATTCATTTGCTAGCAAAACCTCATTTTTTATTTTTTCGACACAGTCGAAAAGGATTGATTTTTTCCCCACAATCAACCATCAAACGGACTCAAAGTAAGATCATTCCATGCTTTGTTTTAGATCTGGGTTGGAGCAAATCTAGGATATTTCTTTTTTTTTTTATTGCATGCATGTTTCTTTAAACGTTTCGTTAATCAGTGTTTTGTTGAAGTTATTGCGTTTCTTTTATTAGGGAGCAAGCAGTGTGTGATTGTGTGTGTTTTTGCTTTGATCTCTATGTTGAGCCACAAACCAACCATATGTATAAATGATTTGGATCTAAAAATAATAATAACAATGAAAAAAAAAAAAAAACATTTTAGATATGAGCCCGATAGCTACAATTAGTTGACTTACATTTAAAATGGAAATTTACCCCCGAAGTAGCTCTTGCCGGCTCCTACCGCAGTGTATTCTGGGAAATTGTTGACCGAGAGAAGCCATCAAGGCACTGATGTATCCTTGGTCAGTTAGCTAAACGGCTAACAAACGGAGGACAGATTCCTCCGTAGAACATGAACGTTGGAACACGCCTTGGCGGTTCCTGATGACGTATCTCCTAGGCAACCAGGGCGGCATCAAGGCGAGGGTCCTGGGCATTGAGAAACACCCCTATTTAGCCGAGAGTGAAACCAGTTTGTTTTGTGTCGACCATTTTTAGTTATTAAAGTTGTTAAACTGAATCAAATCTCCTTCCTTCTTTTTCCATGCTAGATCTCACCTGGTGGAGGATCAGTGATGATAAGAAAGGTGAAGAATCAGCCCAGAACTACATGGGAGGAGCTGGTCAATGATAGGAGGAGAGCTGGGGCCACAGGTTCAAAGGTTACTGTCGGTAAAACACTACACCGTCATGGTTTACAATCATGCATCGCTAGAAAGGTCCCCCTGCTCGAGTCGTCACATGTCCAGGACCATCTGAAGTTTGTTATCAGACCATCTGGATGATCCAGAGGAGGCATGGGAGAAAGTTATTTGGTCTGATGAGACCAAAATATAAGTTTATGGTCTAGAATCGCCGCGTTTGGAGGAAAAAGGATGAGCTGCATCCCAACATCATCCGTGCTGTGAAGCATGGTGGTGGAACCATCATGATGTGGGGCTGCTATGGAGCCATGTAGTGTGAGATTTAGAGCAGAAAGCTCCTTCCCTCAGTCAGAGCTTTGAAGATGGGTCGTAGCTTGGTCTTCCAACATGACAATGAGCCGAAGCTCACAGCCAGGAGAACCAAGGAGTGGCTCCATAAGAACCGGATCAAGGTTCTGGAGTAGCCTAGCCGGTCTCAAGACCTGAATCCAATAGAAAATCTTTGGAGGGAGCAAAGACCTGAAACCTGACAGATCTAGAGAAGATCTATGAGGAGGAGTGGGCCAAAATCCCAGCAGTAGTGTGTGGAAACTACAGGAAACGTTTGACCTCTGGAGCAACAAACTTCTGCATCAGTTCTATTGCTCTTTCTGTGTCTCTGTTATGTATTCTCCAAGCTTGTGCTGAGCCTGGTTCTGCCGGAGGTTTCTTCCTGTTAAAAGGGAGTTTTTCCTTCCCACTGTCGCTGCATGCTTGCTCAGTATGAGGGATTGCTGAGAATTCCACGACGCAATCTTCTGTGGTTCTGTAATTTCTACACTTAACATTGTATTGTAATAACTCTTTTTGTAAAGTGCCTTGAGATGACATCTGTTGTGAAATGGCGCTATATAAATAAACTGAATTGAATTGAATTGAATTGGAGCTGCAAACAAAGGCTTCTGTACCAAATATTAACACTGATTTTCTCAGGTGTTCATGTACTCATAAAAAAAAAATACATTACAAATACTTTTTTTTTTTAATCATACAATGTGATTTACTGATTTATTTTTTCATATCCTGATGTCATTTGTGGCACATGCCTTTAGCATCTGGCCAAATTCATACAGAAATTCACGAGATATAATTATTTACTTACTTTGAACAAATGACCTTGAAATCTTGGAGCCAAAGTTTTCATCATTTTCCTTTAAATCCTCTCATCAGGAATATCTTATACCTCATAAACGTTTTTTAATCTGATGTCAGGTTATGTTCAGGAAAACGTGGATTTATTTGAATCCATGAAAGCGTTGCTGACTGTGTTTTTGCCTGCAGAAGGTGATGCGCTGTGACAGACAGCAGGTGCAATCTGAGCCCTCTGATCTCCACAATGACGCTGATACAGCGATCAGGCCAAATTGCCTTGGCAGCCTGCAAGGTCAGATCTTGCCAACTGTAGTCGGTGAAGGGCGTCAGTCCTCTAAAGTCCTGATTAAGACTATTACCAATTCAAGGGTTGGCTAATGTTGCTTCGATAGAAAGTACCAGAACTCCTATCTCTGCTCAGAGCAGTTCCGAAGATGTGAATAGAAAATAATAGGATCGTGCAATCCTTTATTGTCCCACAAAGCGGAAATTTGGCCGTAACAGCAGCAAACTGACAGATAAGCATTCACGATCACACAAAAAAGAACATGTATAAAAAAGCTGAATTAAAAATAATAAATGTACTTTTAAGGACACATTTACAAAAACTAGTTATGTGCAGTTATGTAAAATAAAGTGGCCTACTCAGACTGCAATGTGCTACTAGGATAGTTGTGCAATATTAAGTAAATGTATTAAATACAAAAGCTTAAGAGAATATAAACTAATAAAAAAGATGTGCACAAAGCATATTAATGCATCTGAATGCTCCTGTGGTATAAATCCAGATAAATAAATGCCAAAGTTGAGGGGTACTTATTTGTAAATTTATGGTAAATGACAGTAATTTTAATTATAATGAGGGAAGGAAAGTTAATTGGTGGTCAGGTGTGAACGAAGCCCTCCCTCCTGCTCTCACAGTAAAAAGCATTAACCTGACAGCAGACAGGCATTCATAGCTGACCTCCAGCGGCCGGCCCTCCAACCCACAGGCTAATTATAAACCTCATTATGTTCCCTCAGTCGTGTTCTCTCATCACATTAATTCGGCTCTGTGGACAGAGAGACTCAGGACTGATGCTGAGTGTTGGAGACGAGCACAGATGAGCCCCACATTCACCACCTCCACCTCCACAAACACCAAACCAACAATTATTTTCCCTCCATCTTAATTGCAGGTTGTAACACGGAAGCAGCTAAAGGCAACAACTAGAGGAAGTCGCCTCAAAACGCCGCACGGAGAGAAACGATGGGGCCGTGGAGATCAGCCGTCTGTCTGATAAGAACAAGAACATGTATTAAAAATCTGAGGCCCAAAATCCTCATAAAGGCCACTAAATGATAAAACTATGACAAAATATAAATGATTACAGGAAACAGCAGCTTGTGGTGTTAATGCGACTTGTTCCGTGGATCTGAGACACTCTGGCTGCTACATCGGAACAGAAAAACAAAGTAACTTAATTCAGCTTAATTCTTCAGCAAATTAAATTACTTTATTACATATTTCTATTCGCGGCACTGATTTCATTTTGAGCTCCTCTGATGAGGGTCTTTAAACGCCTAATTACATCCGGAGCTTACACAAACAGAGTTGGTGGTTTGTGAAATCTGAAGGTAAATGTTCATCTAAACAGAACCGGTCCAGTGACTGGTTCTGTATCTCTGCACCCATCCAGATCTGCAAGGAATCCACACATAAACATAAACCCTCCATGATTCATTTTATGCTTTAGAAAAACTATTACAATGATTCATATTTAGTGCCAAGTTACACAGTCAAAAATTAATAGCAAAACATTTTGTAAAACAAAGGTTGCTCAGTTTTCATTGTTACATTTATGTCCATATTATTAATAAATCAATTTATGTTGTCAGTTCATTTCTAAATGTCACAGTTTCAAACTAAAATATTACATTTAGCAAGATACGAATTGAATAAAATATTTAGTTTGTAAGCTTAATATTTAGCTAGCAAACTAAACTTTACTAGCTGAATATTTAGCTTCGAAACAAATATTTAACTCTGAGCTACATTTTTAGCTAATATAATATAATGATATAATTCACTTACCAAAAATAATTTGTGGTTTATCAAAATAAAAGCTTTGTCTTGCTAACCTCTAAATAAGCTCCTGCTGCTGGTGCATCGCTGTAAATCCATCGTTAAACTCGTCTGTATTATCGTTAGAATTGTTCTTCCTACGTTTAAAGCTAAAAGGTTTAATAATAAATAATTAATAATGATATCAGCAGTTTATATAGAGGCCTGCAAGACCCAGCTTTTATTTTGATAGTCCACTTCTGCTTATCAGCAAGTAAATTTACATAATATTTAGCTCTGAGTTAAATATTTGATTTGGAGTTAAATATTCAGTTTTTACACTGAATATTTAGTTCATAATCTAAATGTTTAGGCCCAGTTTATATGGATCCACACAAATTACTTAAGCAGCTGTACCCATGCCAGGCCCATTGGTGGCGCTGTAATGCTCCCAGAAATCAGAACATTGGGCATGTGCAGTAAACTCAGTGTCTACGGTTCTCTGGATCCGTTTTCTGCTGCAGAAGATCATCCATGATTAGGTCAGGATTGGCTTCATAAGGACTTCAACACCTTTAGACACCCTGTTTCACTAAAAAAGAAAATGCAGCTCTAATTTAAACGATTTGCTTCAATTGGTAACAAGTAATTGAAATAAGTTCAACAAACCCAATTTATTTACTTTTTTAACTGATAAACATGGTAAAGTTACTTGAATAAACTTAATTCAATTACTTGTTACCAATTGAAGCAAATCGTTTAAGTTAGAGCTGCATTTTCTTTTTTCAGCGTTGTTTCCTTTATCACAGAGTAGCGCCTGTGCGTCATGTCATCTGCTCAGAGAAAACGGCGGAGCGCTCATACACACGGACACGACTGAGCCGCCGTGTTCAGATCTCCTTTATGGTGTCCTGAAATGGCGGCTGCATATTTAATGGCATTTCTTTGCTGTTTCATCTGTTTTCGTCTCCATGTAGACGGTGATTTAGTTTGGAGCTAAATATTTAGTTTGCTAACAAAATACTTAGTTTGAAACTGTGTCATTTATAAACGAATAAATAACATGAATGCAAATGAGACCTTGAGCAATGAACCAAACAAAAAAACCAAAATGATTGCTGTTAACTATGTAGAGTGTAACTTTACAAACGGCATCCCATAGATGAAGAAAGAAGAAACGGCTGGATACGAGGGAAGGAAGCTATGAAGATCAAATCACCAGAAACATCCTGAGGCGGACCCACCAGAAGTTCAGAACTCTCTGGACCCACAGGAGCTAGACAGCAGAACCTGTGAATCATATTTCCATCTTTAAATGTGATGGACGGACATGCGAACAGGTGACCTGCGGAGGTTTTTGTCTCCAGTTCTGAAGAAATAAAGAAATAAAGAACGAACGAATGGAAGCATGGAAAATGATGGGAAAGATGATGACTGTAATAATGTTAATCATAACATTCTTTACCACATCTGAAATATAGATTTGATCCAAAACTGGAACAATGATAAGGTTTGATGTAACTCTAAGTGGTAATGTTGTAATAATATGATGTATTACATATGCAGACTGATTAGGTTCAGTATGTGACTAAAGTTAAAGTTTTATCAAGCAGAAACCATTTTTGTAATATTCAGGTTTTAGCCTTAAATCTGATGGTGGATTAAACTGAAAATGTGAAATATGTAGAAAATGTATATGTTTAGATGTAAGCAGTTGTAATAAAATATTAATACGATATCGTCTTATTCATGCATGTTCCTTTCTCATCCTTCAGTTTAGAAGATCGTTAAATACCTTGTCTTTAAATGGGAAATAAATGTTGATGGATGATTGATTATCACAGTGACTGGGGGGGGGTGAGGCGTTAGTGGAAGGAAACCTGAAGCAGGTCATCCACTTCTGAGGCACGAATACTGAAGAGATCTATGTAAACTTCTGATGAATCCAATTTCTGACAGAGTCTCTCGTTATTGAGGCTTTTAGCAAATAGGAATCATTTTTCTGATACTGGCCAGAAACCAGAGAAGCTTTCGTCTGATTTACCTTTGGACTGGGAGGAAAAAGGTCGACGTGTGTTTTTACTGTATGTACTGTATGTAAACTTCTGGTTTTGGCTGTATGTGAAACAACATGCTAATCAACTGCAGTCTTGGTTTGGGCTTAAAGGCTCTCTGCCCAGGAAGGTATTCAACTAATGTTGAATACATATTAATGAATCTGCTAATGAATATGTCATTAACAAACTTGTTTAAAATCTCATATACTTTGGTGGAGTTATTGAAACTATGACGACTGACATTTTTGTATCAATTTTATTTCTGACGTTGGCAAGTCTGTGATCTTATTTTCCTGCTCTTGATTATGAATGTGAGCTTATTTATGTGTCGCTTGGCCAGCCTGTGATGTGTGATCCTGCAGGGATTGGTGGTATTATGAGGTGTATTCATTTAGGTTGGACTATGTCGGATGTCACTGCCACTGCTTTCTAGAATAAATGAGTCTCTGAGTCTGACCCACAAAGCGGTTTAGAACTCAGAGACCCGGTCCGGCAGGAATCCTGGCGCTTCTCAGAGAGATTGTGCTAACGAGGGATGACACAATGGAGTTCTGTTCTTCTGTGATTTCAGGCTTTTAAAGTGAGATCTAATCGGTTTAAACTGCTCCTCTTCCTCAGCTTTGACATTTATGCTTGATGATATTCACCAGGCTTTATGTTCAAGGAAGGACCTGAAACAGTCGGATGGTAATCTCAGTACGACCTCAGGATTGTGCCCGAAACATGCCAAAGAGTTTCACATATAAATGATGTTGTGGATATTACTGAGGTAAAAGCCTTTTCCTGTTTCTCAGATAATATTTTCATAATGAGATGTTCTCCAGCTTCCCACTGACTGATGCGTTGCAGGGATAGACAGGCTCTGTAACTTTAAACCACAATATTCATAAAGCAATTATCTCCAAACATGCTGTCATACAATCTGCAGCCGCATTGGCCGTTGACTCAGTTTTATACCGGCTCCAGTTATTCAACACACTTCATCTGCTCTGTCACATTTTTCTAGTAAACACAAAAATTAGGAAAATCCTTGCATGAAAATAATACAAAATAACCTGACGAAAATATGCAGGTCATTTTATGTGACCTAGAATAATGCAATTTAATTACAGGTTATTTTAGCAGAAAACAAATATTCATTTTGTTCAAGAAAGAAACAGAAAAAAACAGTCTGGGCGCATAGGCAGCCTTTGTTTTATTATTTAAAACATTTAAATCAACCGAACTCACTCTAGGCGTTTTGCGTTATTTGGTTGGTGGCCTGGATTGGTATTAAATGAATTATTGTCCCAGTCCACCCCTGTTTGTAAATATTTGGTTGCTAGCAGAGGCTAGCTCTAGTAAAACGGCAGGTTACGTTTACGTGCATCGAGAAATCGGACAAAGAGCTTAACAGTTTACATGTCAGTCAGAAAATCTATTTATTAGATGAAGTGAGTCGTATAAATATTACACATCTTTCAACAATCTGTTTTACCATGGAACTTATCAGCTGTCTGTCAGCAAACAGCCTATTGTTCTCTAGTATGTTTTGTAGTTCACAGTAACCTTGTTAATTAACTAATTACTGCTAATTAAATAATTATTAGTTCTACGATGTTGACTTCTGTATGATTAAAAAGAAAGCTCTGACAAATTATCAGCCTCTGTTAGGGCATCTCCCTGGCCAATCAAGCTCAGGGCCTCCAAAAGTCTAGCAGCGTCCCTGCCTCCCCTGGTCTCTCTCTGTTATCTGAAGCGTGCAGCAGACTTGTAGCTGTGTGGTTGTGCTCCTTAATATGTGTAATTGTAAATGTTTAAAGTTTCTTTTGTGTCAGAATCAACATTAAACTTTATAGCTTTCTGTCGCTGCAGCTAACGGGACCCCCATTCTCCCATGTCACTTCTAGGGTGTTTCTCAATGCCCAGGAACCTCGCCTTGATGCCTTGGTCCCGCCCCGGTTGCCTAGGAGATACGTCATCAGTGACCGCCAAGTAGAGGGTGACACGGGAATCAGTTGTCGCTCCCGTCCCGATCCCAAAAAAATACTCCCGTCACGTCCCGATCACGTGACAGCCCCTCAAAAAAATCTTGTCCTGAAACACTCCCGACCCGAATCCCGTAGATTAGTAATTTACCTCCTATGGCGTTCGCTCCCCCCGCCCCCTTTAAACCATAGCCGACCACAGTATCAAAGATATTTAGCTTTATCCACCATCTTTAACCATATCCTGCATTGTTTGGCCACCTTACCACGTCATGAATGGACTCGATTCGTCTGACTACCAAACTATTAATATACACACATTTTCAGTCGGATATCATATGTTTACCAGTTTATCCAGGTGGTGTAGCAACAACGTAGCAGTTTCAGTTTTGGTGCGTGCGGTGTACTACACACCGATGGAATGACATTTTTCAGCGGAGTTAATAACCACACACACTGGCACCGCATCGTAGCGTCAATTTTTAAAGCTGATATCTGACAAGATAAATGAAAAAAAAATAAAAAATGTACGTTATAATTTCCGGTTTCCCGTCCGATCCCGTGGATTACTTCCTGTCCCGTCCCAATCCCGTTACCAACAGTGAAATTGACTCCCGTCCCGCGGGAATCCTGCAGGAATCACGTGACCCGCGGGAATCCTGAAAAATTGTCACCCTCTACCGCCAAGGCGTGTTCCAATGTTCATGTTCTACGGAGGAATCTGTCCTTCGTTTGTTAGCCGTTTAGCTAACTGACCAAGGATACATCAGAGGTGCTTTGATGGCTTCTCTCGGTCAAAGATTTCCCAGAATACAGTGCGGTAGCAGCCGGCAGCAGCTACTTTGGGGGCAAATTTCCAGTTTAAATGTAAGTCAACTAACTCTAGATATCGGGCTTATATCTAAAATGTTTGTTTTATTCTTTATTTCTTCATTATAATTTATATGAAGAATCTTTAATAAATAGAAATGGTTAAAAATTCTCTGTAAAACTATTAATTTATGCTGACTGATCAACCTTTCTACTAAAGAAACAAATAAAACAGCATTCTGGTCTAAGATTGATCAGTAACTTAAATACCATGACGGTGAAGCTAAAAGCTTCAGCTCCGCTCTGAGTCCTCAGGGTTTTATTTGCCTCTCTGAAAGCCGCTGAGAAGTTCCAGTTTCCACAACAAGCTCTGAAGACCAGAGATTATCCCACTAATTACATATCATCTGAGACAACAGACAGACATGGGAGGACCAAAAGAGGCACATACTCAGCTACTAAGAGGCAATTACAATTACTATCCGTTCCACCATTTTACTGATGAGAAAGCTGATAATGGTTACAATCATGATGACTAAGAAAGCATGGAGTAATCAGAACTGGCAATTGTACCCTGCAGCCACCAGAACAGCCCTAACAAGGTACCCTGCTGAGAAACAGACACAATCGAGGTAAATAAGAGTGGAAGTGTAATCAATCATATAAAGCTCAGTGTGGATGCGCTGGTGGCTGCAGAAAGCCAAAGTGTGGAGAGGCTTTCTAAGGTTTTATTTCTGCTCTTTAGGCTCTCTAACGATGAATACACACTAAAGCGTCAAAAAGCGTGCTGCAAAATTGGATGCTTGAACATTCGCACCTTGGCGCAGGTCAAAAGCGAATTTGATGCGCTTTAAATATACAACGTTGACGTTTGTGAAGCCGGAAATACAACAACTTGTGGAGGGACCGTAACCTGGACCCCTACATTGCAGTCTGCTGGAGGGCATTTATAGTATTTATTTTTTTATTCCTGTCTCTGTGCAGAAAACAGCTGTTTTCATTTAGCTTTGGGTCATTAGCCACAGTGTTTATCAGCATTTCCTCCATGTCATGCTGATGCAGTGACTCCATATCAGTCACAGCATCACTGACACCCCGTCACCAGGCTCCTGATTGGTTGACGTGGCACAAATCGACGCCAAAGCTGAGATGTTTCTACTTCAGCAGCAAACACAAAAACGCTGGTCACGCGTGAATAATGCACCACATAAAATGACGTGCGTATTTTCTGAGGTGCGTCTAACGGCTCATTCGCGCCATATTGGCACCAATGAGCAGAAAAGTGTTTTTGTGAAGCAAATCTGCTTCCGATGCCAAGTGGGATCCCACAACACGCATCAGGGCGCGTCTACATTGGCTTAACATGTAAACCTGACACCCATGAAGCTTCAAACACGTTCGGTTTGAAACCAACGTAAGGCAGAAATACAATCAGACACTTTATGATCAATATTCCTGGTGGACTTCCTCTGAATAAGCTAATTAGACATCTATTGCTGAACCTAGCATGTCTCTTTTACTAACAGTAAACCACAGACTTCATATAGAAGTCGTGTTCTTCCAAACATCTCGTCTAACCTCAGCGAATCTGAGGTGGCTGTGTTTGTGGTCAGTTCTCTGGTCTCTCCTATCCATTCTGTTGGTCTGCAGCTGCTCTGCCGTCATCCTCACCCCGGTCCAATCATCCGGCCCAAGGTTCATAGGGAAAACCAGTCCCACCGCCAATTTAGGTATCAAAGACCGAATAGAACGCCTGTGTCATTAACTTGTAACCATGCAAAGTATTTATCCAAGACTACCACCAGAGGGGGATGTAGGGTATTAATCTGCACATTTGGAGGCAGTAAAGAAGATATTTGAGATGGTTTTATCAGAGCTTGGTTTAATGGAAACAAGAGCAAAGCTATCATACGGTAAGCAGAGACGCTAATACATCACCAGTCTTGGAGAGGCAGGTACAACTTTGACTGACATGAAGGTGCACACCCCATAGGTGGCGATAAAGCACCAATGTGTTGTTTCCAGCCACAAATAAACATCCCAAAGAAGAAGATGAGTGCTGCTGTGTTATTTTTAGGCTACTATGAGCATGCTAACAGTAGCTGTGATGAAAATTACCAAAGCTAACAGTTTATTATAGATTATGGATGTTAGATTTGTCCTACTGGAGAATATTAACTGGACCACTATGGACTTAAAAATACTGTTTTTATTAAATATGGTTTTGTTAACGATATGCAGCTTTCAACAGTGATACTGGGTGTCACTAAAAAAGCAGAATTGACCCAGAAGTATTTTGCCAAAAGGACGAATAAAATGTTAAAGGGTTAAATAACCCCCCACCCAGAATAAACCCCCCAAGCTTAATTCGACCAGGTTTGGTGAAAATGTGCCAGAGCCTCAATACTCCCACCTAAAACGTCTTCAACTTGAAGTTGCTGCAGCATCAGTCCTGCAATAATCACCTGGGATACCTCCTCCCCCATGACTGACTGCCCTCCAGCCTTCATCTTCATAGTCATCATGGGTAAAAAGGAAATCTGCATAAGAACCTGCTGTTATGGGGCTATTCAAATGCAATTAGGACTTAAATGCTCATTCAGTGTCTTAGTGAATGTATCTAGGTCAGGAGGTCAAGTTAGAGAAGCAAGTTTATTGTTCCAGCATGATGTTCTTGTTGAAGATGATCAGCGGGATGACAGTGGTTAGAGTGAGACATCTACTAGATGGTTTACCATTGAAAAACTGCCTCATGCATCATGCTTACCATCAGACTGGCATGAACCGATTCGTTAGGAGCTGGACTAGAAGACTGAAGAGCATGTGCTGAGAAGATCAACTTTGATTGCTGATTTTATTATCTTTGCGACATTTAAAGGGTAAACACCATTTTTGTTTCAACCGTAAGATTATTTATGACATGCATTACATTCTTTTACTCACCCAGACAAGTTCGGAGCGAGTTGGAGTCACTGCAATGGTGGGCGTCACCAAAAAAAATCACGGTTTTGTCTAAATTGGAATTGGTTGGATTAAAATACTGTTAAACACCCTGAAGACAACAAGAAAGCATCCCCGAGACGTTCTGAACTCCCATGGGAATAGAGCTAGTGATTGATAAGCAAACATTGGTGAAATAAAGGAGTTTGGTGGCAGATAATTCCTTATTTACAGGCTGACCTTTGGCTGCTCCATTAACTCCCATTATATGGATATACACTGATGGAGAATGGATGACAACTTCTTCTGAAGGACATCAAGTGGCTTCAAACTTGTCTGGGTGAGTAAATGAACGCAAAGCAGGCTAAAAACAAGGTCCAGATTGCAAAAAATGGTACTTCCCCTTTAAATGGTAATTGGCCTGTATTTGTATGGGACTCTGTTTCATCTTTTTTACAATTCTGAATGAATTCTGCTACAATACCTGCCTCCACACCACTTACTCAAACTCAAACACAGCCGGCAACAATGACGCAACGTTATATATGGGCTGAGTGTCATAGATGTAGTTCTTCTGTCTGACGCCGCCTGCACCGGGTCATGGGGTCATCCTAGGACAGAGCTGGCCTTCCTGATGATCCCATCTAACCGCTTCCTCTAAGCTGCAGAAGATTCGCTCCTCCAACATCACAGAAGACGGCTGACAGCAGCACAGAGTCACGGAGGGTCTTCAGGAGCGACTAACTACTGACCAGAACTGTAAGCTTGTGGTAAAACGCTGCACTGATCCATGTGAGACAACCACACGAAGAAAAGTTATTTTGGTCGGTATCTGTAGTAGTGACTACATCTGCATGTCTGCAACATAGTCTTCCTCACTGAATAACTATTATCATCATTATATTTTAGAAAAACGCCTGAAAATCTGCCAACAGCAGCGTAATAAAGGTCAGCTGTGAAACTTGGATCTTATTATTTCTGCTCTGTGAATACATTTAATTCGGTCCCTCAAACTCAAAAATAAATAAAACTCACCTGGGTTTTATTTGCAGAGTTCATATGATGTGTTTTTATCAAAAAGGACGAGTTTCATTTAATAGAGATGATTTGTGAAGCACTGTTAATAAAAAAAAAAAACATCCAAATGCTGAAAAAGGTTATCTTTTGATTGGATGACGTCTACACTCCTCGTTTCAGCTGCTGCTGAGGAGAAGTTGCTTCCAGGCTAAACGTGTTTTCTCGTTCTACATCCACCATGATGACAAACTAACCAGAGACGATGAGAGTCCTCTTATTGACTTATGATGTCATCATCTCATGCCACACACCTTCGCCTCTTCATGTTTCCACATTAAGAACTTTTCTAATTCATCAAACCTGTAAGATGTGATATTTGTGTTGAACTGCAGCTTCGTTTGGAGCATACTGTTTCAGAGCAGTTATAGAAATGAACGTTTAAAGGTCTCCTGCATCATTTTGCTTCTGGACTCCCGCCGTGAGCTCTGCAGAAGACCTGCAGCATTCAGGTTGTATCTTTCCAACCTTCAGAGCGTTTTAGCTCTTCAGAACAAATCCAGTTCTCATTATCCATCTGCTCCTGCCTTCTTATCTGTTTTTTATTGCTTTTCCTCCAGGTTTCTCTCTGGGTACTCCAGTTTAACACCGCAGCTTGAAACCTTGAGATGTTTGGCTGATCAGTGACACTAAACTGCCCTAAGTGTGACTGCTTTCACACTTAATTGAACTCCTTCCTGTTTTGTTGGCTCTGTGACGGACTGGGAACCTGTCCAGGATGTACCCTCCCTCCCTGACGACTGGAATGTTCTCCAGTATCCATGCGGCTCCAATCAGGATCAAGCAGCTTTAGAAAATGGACAGATTGTTTCATTTCAGGGTAAAAGCTCCAGCAGAGTCTCTGACCTCCAGATCCAAATATAATATTCCCATTTTTAGTTTTGTCTGATTTTTTTTCTTTCACCTTGTATAAAGATATTGACTTTTCACCAGTTGGTGAGAAAAAAAGATTTTGATATGCACAACCATCAAATCTCTGGATATACCCAGACACAGCATCATGTTCTGACCAGCAACCTGAATAACACAGACTATCTGGAGTGGAAAGAACATTATTCCTCCGTAAACCAGCCGCAGCCTGCTGCTCTTCGCCTGATTTCTGACAGAGGAGGCAGAAGAATCATCTAAAGAGTTGGAGAGGAACCCAAGGAGAACATTAATGCACTAATGCAGTCAGTCCCAATGGCTTCTCTACACAATACGGTATAGTAATAAAGTCAGAGTTGAAGTACTGATACCATGTTTGGAAGATGAACGGTTCTGCATATCAGCCCAAAAACATCAGAATGGAGGTGAGAACATAAAGGTGTGTGTTTTTAAACGTTTAAACTGTTAACTGAACAAAGGACGTTTGAATACGCTGGGTTATTGTCAACATGGCCGATGAAAGCCAAACAAACTCGCATGCAGCAGATCTGTATCTGTTTAATGCTGGGAATATCCTGAATGATTTGTTCCAAATGTTTCAAGTGTTTGGTACTGAACATTTTTACTCAGATTTTGTTGCCAACTTCAGTTCTTATAATTCTCTTTAAATTTAGATGTATGCATCATATCACATTATAGAGCTGCAGCTTATTATTATTTAGTCAAGAAATCAGTCGTTGATTTGTCAGTCCTGCTCATTCTGTTCTGAATGTATTAAGTTGCTTACATTTTCACATACTCCTACAAATTAAAATAATTTTTCAAATGTAAATATGATGAGTCAAAAACAAACAATTTAGAACATTAGCTCCAGCCTGTACGTCGCCCTCTGGTGGAGATGTTAAACCAAACAGAACAAAAAGCCCACAATCCTGACAGCCCTGAGGTCTGTTCCATGAAGCAAGCTAAAAAAAAATCTAGCCTCATTTGAAATATCCTGACTTTAATGATCCTACCAGTTCACTCCAGATTTATTTGGTTCCACCAACGAAGCTCAGGTGAATTCAATCCCCACTGATTCAAGCGAGGCTTAACCAGCCAGGTTCATGTGTGTCGGGGTTGCGCGGTGGAAGGTATGGAGTGAAGATGGTAGTGATCAGGACGGCAAGAACAAAGGCTGAGGATGAAGACGGCAGGACCACACGCTGTTGACAGCTGTAGTAGATTCCTGTAATGATCCGGCGCTGACTGACGGGAGGTGACGGGTTATAAGGACTGGAGATTGAAGACAGGTGCGTGTGATGATGAGGGAGTGAGAGGAGCTGAGTGTAGATTCATGACAATGTCCTTCAGCACCACATTAAAAGCAGCTCCTGTTAATCGATGCTGGATCAGTGAGAACAGAGAAAAGAGGCGTGTTCTTCTCCCAGTCTGACAAAGACTTATTAATGCAGCCTATGAGCATCATAATTACATCATAACCAATAAGGGGAACAGCAGCTGCATAGAAAAGCTCCTCAGGCTGCTTTTGGTTATAATGTTAGTAGCCAGGTCTCCTAGTAGCTAGGAGACAGGTTAATGTTAGTAGCTCTGCTGCTTTAGGCTGTTGGAGGACATTATTAGGGTCTGTTCCTACTTTCTCTCCTACTTCTCCCCAACTGCATGATGTGCTGTCAATTCAAGCGCTAACCTGTTTTCTATTATAGTAGGTGTTCCGGATTAGCCCTGCCTGACGACCCTGACTAAGATGGCATTGCAGTGACGGAAAGTTCTCCACGTCCTGCTACCAACTTCTGCATCAGTTCTGTTGCTCTTTCTGTGTCTCTGTTCTGTGTCTCTGTTCTGTATTCTCCAAGCCACAGACGGTCTCTGCAGATGACCGCTTATGCTGATCCTGGTTCTGCTGGAGGTTTCTTCCTGTTAAAAGGGAGTTTTTCCTTTCCACTGTCGCTGCATGCTTGCTCAGTGTGAGGGATTACTGAGAAGTCACGACGCAATCTTCTGTGGTTCTCTAATTTCTACATTAAACATTGTATTGTAATAACGCTTCTTGTAAAGTGCCTTGAGATGACATCTGTTGTGAAACGGCGCTATATAAATAAACTGAATTGAATTGAATTATTGTTGCTACACAGACGCTTTAGAGTTTGACACAGTGAGCGCTGAGAAATTCATGTTAATAAATAATATTACCTGGTTGGGGAGGAAAAGATAATCTGGAGTCTGTTGTAAATTATTAGAACCAAAATACAAGACAGGACAGAAAATAGCTTACAGGTTAAATGTGTTAGAGCATGACTTAAGAAAGGATGTAAAAATGTTTAAGAATTAAATGAGAACAGTTTCAAGTCTTTAAAATGTAAAGTCCCATTATTTTATTTTACATCTGTATTTTGTTTATAGTTACACTTTAAGACTATTTTACGACATTTAGACCGGACAGCATGTTGATTTTATGGTTTCATCTTAGACAAAAAGTGATTTATTTGTAATTATTAAGAATGTTGGGTGTCAGGAGTGGCACTGGTGGAGCAAAACATTTCTGGCAGGAAGGAATGAATAAATACAGTAATGTTCTTTAAACTGCTAAATTTAAAATCGAATTCAAACTACATTTTAAAAGATAAAACCTATGTTGCGTAATCTAAAGGGACAGGGTCAGTTTCCTGACGATAGGGGGCAGTCCATACCTCAATCATTGCAAGCTAGCAGTATTTTTGTGTTCAGGTAACGACGGATGGTCAGAAAGGCCAAAAATCGCAATTTGAGCAGTTTTCTACTAGTTTCCAGCATTTTATGTATGTGTATATTTTTGTGTAATGTTAGACGGAATGACCTGAATGGGAAAAATGACACATTTCAGTGAAGTTTCACTATGACTGGCGCTAGTTTGCAGAGACATTATGGTGCCTACCACAGGAACACCTTCAGGCCAGGAGGCCACACCTCTGTGGTTCAGGGATGTATCAGACTCACATACTTATAGGTTAGGGTCATAATGTAAAGCCAGATTGGTGTTAAACAGCAGGAAGATCTCTAAGCATCCAGCTGCTCATAACGATGATGTGGAGGAGAGTAAGTAGAGAAGAACTTTCTCCTGTTCTCTTTGCAACATGTAGACATCAGTATGGGGAACCTCTGCTAAAGCTTGCTTAGTGAACCACAGATCCTAATCACACAAAGATGTCCTGCTCAAAACCCCTCTTTTTTAAAATTGATTTTAGTTAATTTTATGTTAATTTTATTTGCTCCGTGACTGTTATGTTTGTTTCTTTGTTTCTAGAAAGGTGCAATATAACGTTTTACTTTTTCTTAGTGCACTGGTGTGTAGCTGTCCCTGCAGGCGTCAGCTAGTAAATAATGTGCAATAATTAATTTGCACATTTTCATTATATCTGTGTTTTATCTAAGTCTGTAATAATTGAAAATGTTTACACATAAAAGCAGCTTTTTAGTTGTTCAGATGAAGGACTACACAGCTGTGAGATATTTCTACTGGACGTTTTGTGAGTCGATGCGCTACAGGAAGCTGTTAGCGTACAACAGAATCAGGAATGAAAGCTAAATCTGAAGTAAAAAAGGAAAACGTGAATAGATAAATGTCCAGTAATACAGGTTGGATTAAAAATGATTAAACACAATAAAACATGTGCAGTTAAAAAGAAGGAAACCAGTTTTTACTGTCAGCTTATTTTATGCTTGTTAGCATTTATGGTGTCATAAATCATGAATTATCATTTAGAAGTGTTGGTTGTCGTATCTGTGGTGACTTGGGGAGGAACCAGACGGAAGTGAAGTGAGATTTCTTTCCAAAGGTGGCTGATTATAATGAGAGGAAGACGAGATCTCCCTGTTATGGGCGGGAGGGCAGAACGGAGGAGATGGCATTAAGGGGAGAATGAATCCAGGAAACGGAGAACAAAGGAGCTGATGACTGAGAGGAGGAACGCTGAATGAGGATTAGTCAGATGAGCAGTAATGAGACAGATCTGTTTGTTAGCAGGAGCAGGAGAATCTCTGCGAAGGAACCACAGCCAGTCAGGAACTTATCAGAACACGCAGAGGGGGTAGAGGTGCCACGGAGGTTAACACTCAGGCGTTAAATGACTTGGCTCTCCTACACCTCTCATGCTGCAGATCCAGATCAGGTGCTGGAGGTCTTCAGTGTAGAAAGTGTAGAATGAAAAAGCCTCCATGAAAAGGAGAGAGTTCCACAGACACCAGCTTCAACTCAGCTTTGGTTGGTTCTTTATGAGCTTCACCTGAAAAGTTACCTTTTATACTATCAGAAAATATAACTTCATATCTTCAGGGATTATCTGAACTCAAAGTTCAGTCATTTTATCCCAGCTCAAAATCATTTACTGATGCCAGGTTTTGGTCAAGTGTTTTCCTCCATGGCACCAAATCCACACCAGACCTCACCAACGTCATCAGCCTGTTTTACAAACTATTAGTTTTGATTTTGGGAAATGAATGTGTAGAAGTCAAGGAAATTATAAAATGACAACAAGTTGGAGAAGTTTTGTTTGTTTCAGAATATTGTAAAAACTAAAGTCCAGATGTTTTGTTTCTGGTCTCAGAGGTTCTGCAGAGAAACAATGAGAACCTCTATCATCATGGAGAGCAGGAAAAACCCAGCAGCAGGTCAGGAAGGATGTTCTGGTCCAGTGTAAAGCAGGTATAATGGAAACCTGCCAGAAGTGCAGCTTGCCATAATCCATTAGGGAGAGACAGTAGAGAGGTGGAGGAAGGAGCACTGATCACTTAGAGGAACCAGAACCGTCGTGTTCCTTTCCACCTGTGAGGCCCAAAGCTGGAAATGTAGAAAGATTCTCATTGACAGTGAACTTCCTGTGGAAAATCTGTGTTTCTGCATGTTTTCTTGGCCCATCATTTTTTCTGTTTTATCATTTTCTCATTTTGTTGCACATACTGCCAAGGTCAAGGTCATTACAAGGACCTTCAGAAAGCTGGAGGAGCGCCTGTCCGCACCTGGATTCTTGGTAGACTGAATCCCAGTTATGAAGATATATGTGTGCTGCACACTGAGAGGAACCCCTCAGAGCTCATGTGTCAGAGATCGCTCTTAATTACCTTCAGCTTGAGCTACAGCATTTGTCTCACACACGAATGGCTTCAGCAGGGATTAAACACTTGGCACCACGAGTGTCCCTCTGCACCCAACACGGACTCACACATCAGACCCCCACCAGGGCGGAGCTGGAGGACATCTGATCCCGTCTGTCAGGCTCACTGGTTGGAAAAATGGCAGAAGAGCAAATAATCGGATCGATGTTTAAAGCTGATGTCAGAAATGGAAACCCTTTAAAAAAATGGAGTTAATATGTTAACTTAGGTTGAGGAGCGGGACCATGCATCAACTCATCGTAAGCAGTGATCAACATGAATTCAATCCACCTGGCTTTCCAGATATCTCGCACCTCACTAATCAATCAGTGATCTATATAAGCCAGACTCGCTTCACGTTCAACGTCTGTCACGTTCGTTCACACCCCTCTCTACCCGACCCAATCCTTGGTCTAACCCTGATCTACCTTACTGCTCCATAACCTTAAGTTCTGTACCCTCAAACCCACATTTTCCCTTTGGACCCTTCTTTCCTCTTCCCTTCATCCCTTCCACCCTTCCCTCCATCCTCATCCTCTAACTCTCCTTTAGCTTACTCACAGTCCTAGCCTTTTCTAAAAATCTCCTTCTTTCAGGTTTGTCTGGGGGGTTCTGAGCAGGCACAGGAAAGATGAACTCCTGAAGACTGCACCCCTGACCCGGATCTACCATATGGGCACCCTGGGCACGTGCCCAGGGGCCCTCGGGAATAGAGGGGCCCTCTGCCGGCAGAAATAATAATGGTCCAATCAGAAAAAAATATGGTTGTCTACAAGAAATGGACTCTCGTGATTGTCTCCCTTATATGACGGTTTGTTGACTTGACAGGTAATGATTGGGAGCGGGTGGCAATGCATTGTGTAGATTGGCTAATGATAGTGGTGGGTGGGGCTTAGCAGGTGGTTTCCATATGTTGTGTATGTAGTGGAAAGTGGCGGAATATGGACCTCAGCAGCATCAACAAAAAGCCCAGCGGACACGCAAAGCGCAAGAAGAAAAAAGAAAAGGAGGAAAAGGAAGCGACAGCCATAAAAAATGTTATGCCAATTAACAGCTTTTTCAAAAAAGCTAGAATTGAAGAGGAGGGTTTCGAGCTAGCCAGCAGCAATGTTAGCTTGGAAGCGCCTTCTACCAGTGATGCCCAGCCTGAGCTAACGGCGGCAACTATCCTTACCGGAGAAAATGAAGCGGCATCTATGAATGAAGAGCAAACGGAACAAGGTAATTCCTCAATATCTGAAGACCCTGCACTATGGGGATCGCTTACAGAAAGCACCCGCAAGGACCTTTTATTTAAAGGAATCTCAGCTTTTCAAAATCGGGCGGCTAAATATCCGGCTTCACGGAGGGGGAACGACGCAGAGGGAAAGACGCGCTCCCTTACTAATGATGCTCTGACCCGGCGCATCTACAATGGGGAAGCTATTCCACGAGAATGGATTATATATTCACCATCAACGGGAGATATTTTTTGCTTTCCTTGTAAAGTGTTTTCACAAAGCAACAGTGCATTTATTGCGGGGTTTAGCGACTGGAAACACCCGGAGCGAATAACGGAGCATGAAATGAGTGTGGAGCACAGAAGATGCATGCTTTCACTTGCACATCGCAGCAAACATCTGGGCACTGTTGATGCTTCTCTTGGGAGACAGATCGAAGCAGAAGGTCAGTACTGGAAGGATGTTTTGAGGCGTGTAGTTGCCGTGATTAAATTTCTGAGTGAAAGGGCGCTTCCCTTCCGTGGAGATGATGAACTTTTGGGATCTCCTCACAATGGCAATTACCTGGGAATCCTCGAGCTGCTTGCACAGTTTGATCCGTTTTTAAAGGAACATTTGCAGAAGTATGGTCAGAAGGGTCGTGGCAAGCCTTCATATTTGTCATCAACTATATGTGAGGAGTTTATTAATTTAATGGGAGAAAAAACAAAGCAAGCCATTGCTTCAGAACTTCAGCAGGCGAAGTATTTCTCTGTTATCGTAGACTCTACACCTGATATGTCTCATGTGGACCAGCTAACCTTTGTGTTCCGATTTGTGAGTGAGACAGGAAAAGTGGTTGAGCGATTCATCGGATTCGAACCAATTCACAGTCACACTGGATCAAGTCTGGCTGAATGTGTGATCAAGATGGTCAGTGACTTGGGGCTGGATCTTTCTATCTGCCGTGGGCAGGCTTATGACAATGCATCAAACATGTCAGGGAAATATAATGGATTGCAAGCTCAGCTCAAGAAGAACAACCCACTAATGCATTACATTCCTTGTGCCGCACATTCTTTGAACTTGGTTGGTGTGAATAGTGTGGAAAATAGCTGTCGGGGAGCAAGCCAGTTCTTTGACTTCCTTCAATCACTATATGCGTTTTGCTCTGCTTCCACCCACCGATGGAATAAGGTGTTCACTGCAGACATCTCACTGACGCTAAAATCCCTCTCCTGTACAAGATGGAGCTGCCGAGGAGACTCCACCAGAGCTCTTTGTGAAAATTATGCTAAAAAAGCAAGCTCCTTACAGATGGTAGCCTCGGACAATGAAGAGCGACGGGACACAAGGCAGGAGGCCGCTGCGCTGTGTAACAAGCTTGAGAAGCTGGAGACCGCGCTCATGACCATGTTTTGGGACACTGTGCTGCACCAATTCAAGCTGACAAACAACAGCTTACAGAAGAGAGAGATGGACCTGATGACTGCTGTGCGGCTTTTGGAGTCACTTCACACTTATGTTGCATCACTAAGAGGACAATTTGGTGACTTTGAGACATCTGCCCGGGCCATCACAGGTGTGACACAGGCCTACCAATCCGAGACCCACCGCGTGAGTAAAAGAAAAACCTTTGATGATGAGACAGTTGACAATGAAGTGGTGCTCACTGGGAGTAAAAAGTTTCAAGTTGAGACATTCAATGTGATTATTGACAGTTTACTGTCAGGACTGAAGAAACGGCTGGATGCTTATAAAGACATTGATCGTTTTGGTGTCCTATTTGACATGGACTGTGTGGACACTGATCTCTTCAAACGGGCCAATGCTCTCTCATCTTCATATCCATCTGACTTGGATAATTCTTTATCTGATGAGCTGATCCAGTTTAGGTCTTTTGTCAGCACTGAGCAAGATAAGACACCTGCAAATCTATTGCAGATTGTGCAGAGGAATGGACTCCAGACAACCTTCCCCAACGTATTTGTTGCTCTCAGGCTTTTTCTCACACTGCCTGTATCCAACTGTGAGGGAGAGAGGTCCTTTTCACAACTAAAAAGAATAAAAAACGAACTCAGGACAACTATGGGTCAGAAGAGACTTTCTGCACTGTCTTTAATGGCAATAGAATCTGAGCTGGTGAGGGAGCTGGACTTTGAGGACTTGATTTGCAACTTTGCAAAGAAAAAGACCAGAAAGAAGAACTTCTAAAGGTAAGAACCATTGTGCTTTATGTGAAGTGAGTAGGCCACTATAAACTCTTATGATTGTGCAGATAATACATGTATTTTGCTTATTCTATTATGCTGTTTGCACAACATGTATCTTGCATAATTCATTGTGGTGTGATGCAGAGAGTTATAGTGCTGCATATTTGTTTTTTTGCAGCGTTGTTATCCAGCTGACTTGGTGACATAATGCAACCTGCACTCAGTTGTGTTATGTGATGGCATTGTTATATCTTCAGTCAGTAACATTTGAGAACTACTGGTGGAGGTTCTGCTTGGGTGCTTTTCTGTGAACACTTTATTGTCATAATCCTTAGCCATGCACTGGGCTGTGATGATTTTTTTTATTTCATTGTTGTGTAATTTGTGAGAGAGATGACAGTGCTTGATTTCTCATTCTGGAAAGGCGAGTATATATATATATATATATATATATAATAATTGGTGTGAGTATTAGGTATTAGTATTAGAGAAGGGGCCTGGTGAGTCTCAGTGCCCAGGGCCCCTGGTGTTGCTAATCCGGCATTGCTGCACCCCCACTCTGAGTCTACCTCCTGACCTCGTTGGCTCGTGTCCCAAGACTTCCGTCCACGCCGTTCATCCAATAAACCTTTAATCACAATTTATGATGCGTGGTCCTTGCTAGTGAAATCTGATTTATGTCCTAAATCAGCGCACTCTCAGATCCCGAATTGTTCTGCATTACAGAATGTTCTTTTTCATTGAAATAAACTATTTCTTTTATCCTTAATGATTACATATTTGCAACATGTTTCAGTCCCAGCACAGAAGAACACATAACTTACTTTGATCATTTGGACACACTAAAACGAGATCAGACAATTTAACAATCTCAGAAATATGCATTAATTCAACGTTCAGGTGATCCAATCTCCTAGTGGATGTTTTTATAGGTTAAAGTAGGGAGAACCAACAGAAATGCAGCCAACAGTAGAGATTTTGATTATAACGGCCCACTGCAATATGCCGCATATATAATATAATCATATTAATGATGTCATCAAGCAAGGTACACAAGCAGGGTAAATACTTATGTTCAGTGTTTGGATTTAAACTAAATTTGTACATTTAGCTTTTTTTATCTTCATCTTTATGTTATGAGAATTGTGTTCAATTTTTCATTAAAAATTGGAATTAAAAAAGCATTTTCCACAACAAATGTTCTTTAAATGACATTCTATACTTTTAAGAAGTCATTGTTCATTTCATTATGGGAACTTTTGTTCAAATTAAATGTAAAACTATTAACTATAACTAAACTAGAAAACGAAACATAATTAGTCAGATTTTCCACTTCTGAAGTTCCGTGGACAAAGATCGAGCAGCTGAGTTTTCTTTCTTTTTTAAGTCGGAGTGACAAGCCTGACGTGCTTGGAGAAAGAACGTCTAACTTGGAGAACCAAAAACAGAGCTGCTGTCGGCAGGAAGGATCTCCAGTAGCAGTCAGTGCTGCAGCACATCTCTAGAGGCCTCTGACTGAAGACTGTTGCTGTATTACAGCCTCATGACTATCCTGACACGCTAAAGGCTCAACATGCAGGCTGCACAGCCGATATTCTACAGTTACATGTCCTGGATGACATCATCGGTTGTTGGCTAGCTCTGCTAATCCTCCTCATGTGCTTTTGCTGCTCCTCTTCAAATCTCTGTCCAGCCGTATGGTTACAGAGTTGGAAGAGACGCTGGTAGATGATCCTTGATCATCATGATTGATGTTTTGAGCTTCCTCCTCCTCTCTCTGCATCCCTGAAGTCTCCTTTTCCCCTCTTTTTATTCTAGCTTTTCCCAGTTGTAAAAAACAAGAATATATAACTGCCATGGCTGTGCATCATTTCAACTGTTAAAACATAAAGAAGCAACGAAGTCCAGCTGCCGAGTATCTGGATCCAGAAGGAACGTTGATCCATTTAGCAACGACTCAACAAGACAAATTTATGAACAAAAGTCTAGAAAAAAGGAGCTAAAGAACTGCTCCAAAATGCAGCCACCACAAACAGTACTATTCTATAATAATGATAATAATTCTTTATTGTCCCACAAATGGGAAATTCGGCAATAACATCAGCAAAGTGACATAACAGAATAATTTAGAATGACACAAGAAAGGTAGAAAAGGTATAAAAAAACAGAATTAGGAATGATATATGTACATTAAGGACAATATGACATCACATATACCTGCAAGTTTATGGACATATTAAACTAATCATTCCATATAATGACATAGCCGAATATTTCCTAAATATGTGACTTCACCCGTCGGTGTAGCCTGGTCTAACTGACATCCACAGATATTTATCCACAATCTGACTCATTTCTCTTGAAGGAGTTTTGGAAACATAAAATAAGCTTTTTCCACATTATTTTGTGTTAGAATGAAAGATTAAGACAAAGAAAAATGTAATTCCCCAGTTCAGTTCAGCTCTTTGATTTAACTGCTGTGGAGCTGCGGTTTAACCCCCGGGAGAGCCAGAATTAAGCATCATAATTAAACCAACTGATAAAAAAACAGCATCACCCAAAATAGTTGGAGCCAAAAGGCTGACAGGGA
Source organism: Apricaphanius iberus (assembly GCA_028564705.1). NCBI lineage: Eukaryota > Metazoa > Chordata > Actinopteri > Cyprinodontiformes > Aphaniidae > Apricaphanius > Apricaphanius iberus. Next base: position 301,874 of record JAPXFQ010001994.1, on the reverse strand, counting down.
ATTCTTTATTTATTAATAAACACTTTGAATTAATGACTTTCTTAGAATGTAGAAGAAAGGCTGTTTCTGCACTTTTCTTTTTAGGCAAATTAAAAATAATGACCTGTTGGTTCATTTTAGGAAGACGATGCTTGTCTGGATCTGGTGTGATACATGCAGATGATCCACAGTCCTGCTTTTATTCTGACAGAAACAGGAAGCAGTGATGAAGTTGCCGTAGGAACTGTGCAGAAAAATCTCAGCTCAGGGGACAATGAAATGTAGCGCGCAGATATTAACACTTTACAGTTCTTCCCTCCACGAGCTGAACCGCACACATGTGTTCCTCACAGAGGTCAGAACAGAACAGAAATAGGAACAGAAATGTACAACTCAGAACCTCTTATTGCTCACTGGTAAAAACAGAAATATCCCGGTTGTTCACAGCTGTGAAATTCAGATTCTGGCTCTGGAACCCGTCTCCTCAAGAGGGGTTGGACTCTTTTCCACTCTGGAGTTGCTCCCGGTGAGAGGCGCCGAGCTGGGTTGGGCATACTTGTTGCCCCCCATCTCGGCGCCTGTACGTTGGGGGTAGCCTCCCTCCGCCTACGGGTGGGGGGGACGGGTTCTGACTATTGTTTGTGCTTATGCACCGAACAGTAGCTCAGATTACCCACCCTTTCTGGAGTCCTTGGAGGGGGTGCTGGACAGTGCTCCTTCTGGAGACTCCCTCATTCTGCTGAGGGACTTCAATGCTCACGTGGGCAGTGACAGTGAGACCTGGAGAGGCTTGGTTGGGCGGTATGGCCCCCCCAATCTGAACCTGAGCGGTGTTTTGTTGTTGGACTTCTGTGCTCGTCATGGATTGTCCATAACGAACACCATGTTGAAGCATAAGCGTGTTCATGTGTGCACTTGGCACCAGGACGGCCTAGGGCGCGGCTCGATGATCGACCTGGTTGTCGTTTCATCTGACCTGCGGCTGCATGTTTTGGACACGCAGGTGAAGAGAGGGGCGGAGCTATCCACCGACCACTACCGCCGGACAGACCTGGCAGGCCCAAACGTGTTGTGAGGGTCTGCTGGGAACGTCTGGCGGAGTCTCCTGTCAGAAGGGGTTTCAACTCTCACCTCCGGCAGAACTTTGAACATGTCCCAGGGGAGGCGGGGGACATTGAGTCCGAATGGGCCATGTTCCGTTCCTCCATTGTCAAAGCGGCTGACCGTAGTTGTGGCCGTAAGGTAGTCGGTGCCTGTCGCGGCGGCAACCCTCGAACCCGATGGTGGACACCAGCGGTGAGGGATGCTGTCAAGCTGAAGAAGGAGTCCTATCTGGCCTTTTTGGCCTGTGGGACTCTGGAAGCAGCTGATAGGTACCGGCAGGCCATGGAATACTTCGAAGACCTCCTCAATCCCATCAACACGCCTTCCTGTTTGGAAGCAGAGTCTGGGGTCTTTGGGACGGGCTCTCCAATGTCTGGTGCTGAAGTCACCGAGGTTGTTAAAAAGCTCCTTGGTGGCAAGCCTCCGGGGGTGGATGACATTGGGCCGGAGTTCCTCAAGGCTCTGGATGCTGTAGGGTTGTGTTGGTTAACGCAACTCTGCAGTACTGCGTGGACATCGGGGGCATTCCCTTGGATTGGCAGACCACCCCTTTAAAAAGGGGGACCACAGAGTGTGTTCCAACTATAGGGGGATCACACTTCTGAGCCTCCCTGGTAAGGTCTATTCCGGGGTTCTGGAGAGGAGGGCCCGACGGATAGTCGAACCTCGGATTCAGGAGGAACAATGTGGTTTTCGTCCTGGCCGTGGAACACTGGACCAGCTCTTCATCCTTGGCAGGGTCCTGGAGGGTTCGTGGGAGTTCGCCCAATCGGTCTAGTTGTGTTCTGTGGACTTGGAGAATGCGTTTGACGGTGTCCCTCAGGGAGTCCTGTGGGGGGTACTCTGGGAGTATGGGGTACCAGGCCCTTTGATACGGGCTGTAAGGTCCCTATATGCTCGGTGTCACAGTTTGGTTTGCATTGCGGGCTAAAAGTCAAGTTCATATCCAGTGAGCGTTGGACTCCCCCAAGGTTGCCCTTTGTCACCGATCCTGTTCATAACATTTATGGACAGGATTTCTAGGCACAGCCAAGGTGATGAGGGAATCCGTTTTGGTGACCTCAGGATCGGGTCTCTGCTTTTCATGATGATGTGCTCCTGTTGGCTTCATCTGAACGTGATCTACAGCTTTCGCTGGAGCGGTTCGCAGCCGAGTGTGAAGCGGCTGGGATGAGGATCAGCACCTCCAAATCCGAGACCATGGTCTTGAGCCAGAAAAAGGGTAGAGTGCCTTCTCCGGGTCGGGGATGAGGTCCTTCCTCAAGAGGGGGAGTTTATGTATCTGGGGGTCGGGAGATCGATGGACGGATTGGTAAGGCGTCTGCAGATATGGGGGCGCTGTTGTGGTGAAGAGAGAGCTGAGCCGAAAGATAAAGCTCTCAATTTACCGGTCGATCTGGTTCCTACCCTCATCTATGGTCCAGAACTCTGGGTGGTGACCCAAAGAATGAGATCAAGGATACAGGGGGCTGAAATGAGTTTCCTCCGTAGGCTGGCTGGGTTCTCCCTTAGAGATAGGGTGAGAAGCTCGGTCAGGGGCTCAGAGTAGAGCTGCTGCTCCTCCACATCGAGAGGAGCCAGTTGAGGAGGCTCGGGCATCTGGTTCAGAATGCCTCCTAGACGCCTCCCTGTTGAGGTTTTCCGGGCACGTCCCACCGGGAAGAGACCCAGGGGAAGACCCAGGACTCGCTGGAGGGACTATGTCTCCCAGCTGGCCTGGGAACGCCTCGGGATTCTATCTGGATTATATCTGGAGCGGCGTATTTGGTGTCTCAGCATCAATGATCAGAACCATGGGATGATTGCAGAACATTTTTCTCCAGTGACCCATAGAGAACCAGTCCCTGAGAAAACAGCAGAGCTTTTCTCTCCTGCAGCAGCTTTAAAACCTGTGTGGATTTCATTTAGGATTGGAGCATCTCAACAGAACCTGAAGTCATTTAGCATCAGGGCTGGAGGTGCGATGCTGTAAGGACAGTCGCCCCCTTGTGGTGCCCAAAAACACAGCAGCCTAAATAAACCATTTTTACACAAGTAGAACCAAAGAACTGCAGAATTTATGAAGAGGATTACAACCTTACTGAGAACATACCCACAGGAAGAAGTATTAATAATTCCCATTTGTTATAAGGAATCAGTGTAAAGAAACAACTAATGCTGCAGCGGAAAATCAAACCTACCTTTGACAAAGTTTTGGAATAAACCGATATTTTTCATATTTTGTACTTTTTAGGAGATCCTTTTGGATCATAAGAATCTGAGACATTTCCGATTGTATTAATACAAGATCTGTCATCATTTCTAACTTTCTGCAGCACAAACACCATATTTTCCTTCATTCTGCAACGAAAGAGAGACATCAATAAATGTTTGGGCTGACTTCAGCGTGAGGTGCAGCAGAAAAAAGAAGGGTGAACGTGTGATTCTCAGGGAGACTTTCTCTGATTAGCAGTCTTTCCAGCACAATGCTCTGGAGGAGCCTGAACTGCAGAATCTGTCAGTTACAGGAGGCAATCCAGGACAACATACGGCGGTCCACCTGCTTCTCTTTGAGCTTCCCCCCATGGCGCTGGACGGCCGTGAAAGTGGTGCAATCAAAGAACACGGCTGCCGTCGTCCCGCCGCTCCTCAAGGTGGATCAACCCCCCCGGAGTTGCTACATGATGGAATTGTGTAAAGCTGAAAAGAAGCAGAAAGGTTTTAATGAATTAGCCTGTCAGTTTTGTTAGCATGTCCATTATTAGCTACTGTTTTTCTTCTGAATGAAAAGACCATCTGGACAAAAAATAAATTCTCCTGATAATAGAATACATAACTGTTCTATTAAAACACATGCCTTGGCTGTGGTATGGCTGTTTCTCTTTGAGTCACTCTGATAAAAGGAGGGATTATCAACGCTTTCATGGTCTGGCCTTTTTTACCCTCCGCATGGAGCCAGCAGGACAGCAGCACAGCTTTAAGCTGTTTCATACCAGAAGACAAGGATGTGCTTCTGTTATATTACTAATGCCTGAATGATCTGGGAGTTAATGGAGGATTACTTGGGACCATATACATGTCTCTGCAGCCGTGTGTCTGTTATCATGTCAGTATTGAATATTATAAAAACCATCATTTTACATATGGATCCTTTTCCATGTGGTATTTGGGGCTCCGATGCGTTTGAAGAAACATTTTGGCTCTTAGCGCTGTCTTACCTCCAGGATTAAACTGTAATTTAAGTTGATCAAAGCCAGCCAGTTAAATCTGCTGCTGTTATAGACTAACCCAGCAAGTGAGTCCGTTTCATTCTGCTCCTTCGTGACAAATTCCTATCCGTTAATTACAGAAATATGTGTGACATTCACTGAAGCAAAGGAAATGAAGGATAATCAGGAGTAAGAAATAGAATTGGGGGAATATACAGCGGACACGCTGAAGTCGTGGGGGTTAGCGACCACAACGACCTCCAAAGAGATGTGCTTAATATACTCTAAACTATCAAGCTAAAACAGGAGGCATTTTAGGGCATGTTGTGGAAGAAAAATATCTTGTGCTTATCTAACAAGGATGAGGCTGAAGTCCATTATGCGTTTTTTTTATATTTATTAAGCAGAACAGCCAGAATTATCATCAGGCACACAGACAGGGCCCAAAGGCTGGGCCGTGCTCAAACTCCCACCCTGCTGTTCCTCATAGTGTAAAGTAATCTCTCTCCGTCCGCCGCTGTCTCGATGTCTAGTTCCTCATGGTTAAAAACACTTCACCCTATAGAGTAAAAGAGAGCAAGGTCAAAGGGCATCCTGCTCAAATCTGCTCTGCACTGACCTCTGTTAAAGCAATCTGATGATCTTCTACATGGAATATTCCCTAGATTCATTTAACAAAGTTTAACTAATCGTTTAATACAGATTTATTTTAAATATTTTGATCACAAGCAAGATTTTAAAAAATGAAACACAAAAATACAAAGATGGACACTTTTCAGCAAAAGGGCTACACGATGAACTAGCAGGGATACTTTCACTGAAAATCACTACGACTGTTGGGGGGGGGGGGGGTCAGATAATCCCACGTCCCAAGAGAAATGAATGGCGCTCTTTGATTGGCTGCTTTGCTATCGGCCGGTTCCCCAAACCGAAAAAAATATGAAGTCAATGAAGCGATAAAAGTTACTTCCTGGTCCGCTTTGTCCGGGTTCACTGATGTTCAGATTTAAGGCAATGAAGCATAGAAGTTAGAAAAGTTTCTCATCAAACAATTGAAGTTTATAAAAATTCTCATGGTGGAGACTTTAAATTATACTTCTGATTCATGCTTCTTGATTTTCACCATCCACCGTTTCTCCTAAAGGTTAAGTGAGTTGGAAGATGTTTTCCTGATGTATAAAGAGACCAAAACTCAACTCCAGGCTGGAAGAGTTGGATCAATATTTCCACATTCATTGTTCATGTAGCTGAAATAACTTCAGTGAAATCCTTCTTAATGCAGTAAACGCAGCCAAGGTTTACTGTAGAATAAAATGTTGTGTAGGACTGACAGTGAGACTACAGACAGTATTCAGTGGGTGGGAAAAATGCCATAAGAGAGTGAACTTTAAAACATTGAGTAATCATTGCATAAATACCTTTGAAGAGTAAAAAAAATATATTTTTTTTTCTGCTAGCTGAGCCACATTTCTGAGTAAACCGACACAAACAGCTTAGAAAGAATAATAAAAACAAATCCAACTGAATCTCAGGTAGAAAAGAGGAAATTTGGGATTTCTTCAGTGGTTTTAGTGACAAACAGAGGGCGATTGCTCAGGCAGGTTTTTTTTTCTCAGAGCTAAAGAGAGAATTTGGATCTTAAAGCTGTTTTTGGCTCCTAAATTAAAAACATTTCAGCTTTATTGTTCCTCCAGTGGTAACATTAGTGATGGTTAATCACCTATGACATTTTTACAGGTGCTGCAAGGACTTCAGGTTATGTTCTGCTTCTGGAATAAATTAAGTTTCCATAAAGGAAATTTGATGTTTGCTTTAAAAGGATAAGATCTAGCATAGTCTCATGTTGTTTTATGACCAGTTTCTATAGGGTCTGCATTTCTCCAGAAACACTTTTCGTCAATTAATTCCTATTTATCTAAAGTGATCAGTTTGTCCAAGCTCTAACCACGGGGTTCTCCGTCCCTCCAAAGGTTCTGGGTCTTCTACAGATTCTCCTCAGCTCTTACCTGAACCTGATAGACCAAAGAAAATGGTTGCAGCCACTTTTTTTGTCTCACCTGTAGATGCTGCTAGGTGCTATTAGCTCAAAGGTTTATGGGTTTAAGGTTACACCCTAGGGAGACGGACATCGGCGGTGAAGTGAGACGCTACGAATCCAGAGAGATTCAACAGAGAATCCAGGGCCACGAAAACAGCTCGGCAGGACAACTGGAGAACACAGAGAATGACACAGGTAAGAGTTGATGAGGAAATCAGCTCCAGGTGTGTCAGCACAACACTCAGCACCTGTGGAGGACAGAGCAAATAGCTCCCTCTGCTGGATCCTACCGGATCCTGACAGTTTCCTTACAATTACACAAACATTCCTTTCAGTTAAAAGTTTTCTAAGTAAGGAATCCCAGCAGATTGCGATAAGTCATCAACGTGAGGTTGTGCCCCTATTCAGTTAACTTAGATAACATGTTATGTTTTAGAATTTAAATAATCCGTTAAAAGACCAAATTACTAACTAAAACTAAACATATCGTAATGTCACACATAAATATCACCTCTGGTGAAGCATGGATGTTAAACGTGTTATTTTACAGGTATGAAAGAGGAGTAGGAAGAGATAAAATGGTAACTTTAATAAGATATATCCACCAACAGGAGGTCATAATCACTCATAGGGCTGAGGGCTGTAATGACAAATAACTAGATTTTTCATCCTATTTATTAAAGATGTTTAGCCTCATTTAAACCACAGCATTAGTTTCTGTTAGAACAAACATACTGGGTCACCAGTGTCGGGATATGAAGCTGGGGTATGAATCAGTGGGTGGTTATTTATTTATTTACACCTTTCTCCTTGGTTATGCTGCTATAAAGTGAGGAGGTATTGGAACATTCTTAGATTTAGCCAGTTCTCCCACTTTGAGTTCATGGAGAGGTCTGAAACTCATGTATTGTAGGTGCATTTCCACTGTGAGAGGGAGCATTTCATTAATTATTGTCTGTATTTTATTGTGACCTGTCCCAGGTGTACCCCGCCTGTTGAAAGCTGGAGGTAGGCACCAGCCCGTCCGCGAGCCCCTGAGGATTAAGCAGCTTAGAAAATGGATGGATGGATCTATTTTATTGCTGCACATGAGTACATGAACACCTGAGAAAATCAGTGTTAATATTTGGTACAGAAGCCTTTGTTTGCAGCTCCAGAGGTCAAACGTTTCCTGTAGGGATTTTGGCCCACTCCTCCTCATAGATCTTCTCTAGATCTGTCAGGTTTCAGGTCTTTGCTCCCTCCAAAGATTTTCTATTGGATTCAGGTCTGGAGACCGGCTAGGCTGCTCCAGAACCTTGATCCGGTTCTTATGGAGACACTCCTTGGTTCTCCTGGCTGTGAGCTTCGTCTCATTGTCATGTTGGAAGACCAAGCTACGACCCATCTTCAAAGCTCTGACTGAGGGAAGGAGCTTTCTGCTAAACCTGGGTTCCCTTTTTACTGAAAAGCAGTCCCACATCATGATGGTTCCACCACCATGCTTCACAGCAGGGATGATGTTGGGATCCAGCTCATCCTTTTTCCTCCAAACGCGGCGATTCTAGACCAAAAACTTATATTTTGGTCTCATCAGATCAAATAACTTTCTCCCATGCCTCCTCTGGATCATCCAGTCGGTCTCTGACAAAATTCTGATGGTACTGGACATGTGACGACTCGAGCAGGGGGACCTTTCTAGCAATGCATCCTTTTAAACCAAGGTGTAGTGTTCTACCGACAGTAACCTTTGAACCTGTGGGCTCAGCTCTCTTCATGTCATCGGAGAGCTCCTGTGTAGTTCTGGGCTGATTCCTCACCTTTCGTATCATCAGCGATTCCCGGGTTTTTCTTGTTTCTGACAACAAGTTACGTCCTAAAGTCATCCTAATGGAGCTAATTCCTATGGCCAGCATGAGAAATGTCTGAATTTGAATTAAGTGTGTGATCATTGTGTTGTTGTTGTTTTTGGCTCTCTCCAACACTCATTAGGAAATTCATTCACATCTTGAAATATATATATTTTTTATGTATGGAAAAAGGGGAGGATTGTAGTGGGAAAATTATGTCAAGATTACTTCTGTTTAGTGATGACTAATTATTAGTAAAGGCATCCGGTGAATATGGCATAATGCTTGGAACTTAGCGACTGAAGTTGGAAGAGATTTTTACGTACTCTGGTTCAACTGAAGGACACTGCGATACATTGTTATGTCTGTAGAGTAGTTCCCTCTGAGATAAGGTCACAGAGTTTACAGAGACGGGGTCACACTAGATGGGGAGAGAGCAATTACCCAGGAGATGGGTTATGTCCAGTTCCTATTAAATATCTGAAAAACTCCAACTGAGACTGCATCATCCTTATCCTCATATCATTCTATATGGAATCATGCCATATTAGGGGACAATAAAGGTCTCCCTATCTTGCCCCTTAGTCCTTTCCAGCCTTGTGGAGGTCTACCATTTAGTCTCTGGTGTCTTTTGACAACGTTTTGGTCTTGCCCACGGTAGTTGGAGTCTGACCGACTGTGGGATGGTGTCTTTAACGAGCTCAGACAGGTGCTACTAGATTTAGATCAATAAATGGAGTAAACTTAAGCTTTATAAAGGAGTAACAGAGTAGAAAATGTATTTCTATTTTTAGATTATATAGCACGCAGCCTAAGCCCGGCTTCAGGGGGCAATGCCCCCTTGTCCATACCTCCTTGCCCCCCATTGGCTGTCAGAGTGGTAATGATTTTTGGTGTGATATTGTGATTGCTGTTGGTTCTACAACTGTTTTTTTACGTGTATATTAACTGAAACGTGTGCTTGTCCAAGCAATAGTAGACCAAATAGATTAAGTACAGTAAGCATATGTATGTGCAGACCTTTGGGAGTATCCAATCAACCAAAGCCCCCCCACCAGTCATCACATTCCCCCCTCACAATATGGTTCTGGAGCCGGGGCTGACGCAGCCATAAGTTGTGGATCCCTGGTAAAAAATGACGTTTGTAAGGGTGAATAGGGAGTAAAATATACTAAATGCTATGGATTAAGCAACTAAATACAGTTGGTGAGGTTAGTGTGATAACATTACATACAGTCTGTTAATCATACCAACTCATTTGTAACTGAAGAATTTGTTTTGCAGTTTTAATATACACTTTTTTATAGTGCTTTATCTGGACACAACAACAAGTAAATGCCTTGTGTAACTAGATATGATGAGCCCACCCACTTAAGATGGTCCCAGCTGGTCTGCTCTCTGCAGTGGAAAACCAACCAGGGGTGAGTAAGGCTAAGTAGGGTCTAGTGGGGCTGAGTGGAGCTGGGCCAAGTAGGAACTAGTAGAAAAACACCATAACGGGCTGGGTTATCCTGAGCTATCTCTGTAATTAGTAACTTGCTTTTCTCTAATACTCTCCAGATACGTGATTACCTGTTATTTCAGCATATAACTTTGTTTTCACTGTATTTCTCTCTCCATAGAAGCTCCACCTGCTCTGGTATCCTGCTCAGTTGTTGGCATCAACCTTCTAGTTTTTACTTTCTTTAATACTAAAAGTACTCTTACATGAGTTCTGTTATGTATGTGTCTCTGCTCTGTCTTCTGGAACCCCCCTGATGGCCGCTTGAACTGAGCCATGTTCTGGTTCTGCTGGAGGTTTCTTCCTGTTACACAGGAGTTTTTTCCTCTCCACTGTCGCTACATGCTTGGCTGACCATGGTAGGAATTTGTCTTGTAATCGGTGGGTTGCTGGTTCCAGCCCCAGCTCTGTCTGTGTCAGTATTGTTGGGCTGCTGTCGCTGCAGTGTAGCCACTTTGTGGTCCTCCCTTCTGAAAAAGCGCTATACAAACACAGGCCATCCACATTTTGGGCCAGGAGGAGCGAACAATGCAAACCAGTTACGCAATCTGCTGGATTTCTAGAAAAGTTGTAAAGTGACTGGAATGGTCGGATGATTGCAGTGAAATAACTTGTAGGCTAAAGTGCCTTAGATGATGTGAGTTATGATTTGGCGCTAGAGAAATAAACTGAATTGAATAGCTGGGCAGCGGGCGGGAAAACCTTCCCTTTTTCCTTGGAAGAGGATAAAATGGCTGGTTGCCCAGGAATCTTTCGGGTTCTGATCTTTGCCTGGTCCAGTTAAAAATCTGACAGAATCTGATGAAACCAAATGAATCCTGATTGACCTCTGCTGGCAAAAGCACATTTCCAGCTTCTGTTTTTAATTAGTCACTTTTTATTATGGCAATAAAATTATTTCCTGTATATGTTTATAAACAGCGAAGCGGGCAGAACTGTTTCTGATGCTGGGTGTAGACCTCTAAATCCTCCATTCCTTCCAGAACCCGGCTGGTACCATTTTGGTCCCGGGTCCCTGCGGAGCTCCAGCAGATGGACTCCTTCCCTCTGTAGCCGGAGGCTGCGACTCCAGGAAACCAGCCCCGAAACCGGGCCCGCTGACCCAAGTTCGGGGCGTCGACTCCGCTCCTCCCAGACCAATCAGAACTCACCGTTCGTCCTTTGTAAACAACTCGTCCATGCTGCTTTTAAAACCCACTTTTCTGGTTCCGAACCACGGAGGGACGCCGCGGCGCTGCGCGGAGGTGAGCCAGAACCGCCCGAACCAGGTGAGAACGATCCGAGCTCGCGGTTCCGTCGCTGTTTGGCAGCTCGTGCCTGCTGTGTGTGAGCCAGCGCGTGCTCAGGTGACTGCGTAGTAGCTGCTGTAGGTGGAAATAAGCGGACCCGTTTTACCGAACGAGCCAGGGTCGAACCGGGGCCGAACCAGGGGCCCAGGTCCGGGGACGCTGTGTCCAAATCACTCTGGCTGGAAACTTTCCGCTGCTGCTCCTTATTAGCAGATAAACCTGAAACTGCTTATTAAGGTCTGACGGAACCGAACCGCTCTATCGGGCCAGCGCAGAACCAGCTGGGTGTTCTGTTTCCGTCCTCACACCAAACATCTCCTGCCTGGTGTTTGTCCAGAAGGAGGCTGACAGCTGAGATGTGACGAGCCTCCGGTGGAGTTGGGGAGTAATTAGTGGAAATCAGTGGAAATCAGTCTCAGACAGACAGACAGACAGACACAGAATGTTATTAAGCTGCTTTTACGGCCTTCTAACGTGTCAGAGCGCCGATAAGAAAAGGGATCAGAAATGGCTTCATTTGGGAAAAAGCGACCATCTACTTCAGCAGGTAGACATTACCCGGAGAACGAGCTCAGAGTTAAGTGTCCAATTATGTTTTAAAAGCTTCCAGGTTTGTATAAAACCTGCTGGAATAATTGGCAGTCAGCTTCATGATGACAGTTTGTTCCTTAAACTTCAGATTTGTCAGTAAAATGATGGGCTTTAAATCTGCCTCAGCGCGGGGCTTCACTGTTTAACCTGAGGAATCATGGTCTGCTGCCCCCAGCGGCGCTGCAGGGAACTGCAGCTGGGGGATGTTTTGCTGTGTGGACTTGAGCGGATGTGGGCTAAACCTGGCTGCGTCTGTGTGTGTGTGTGAGGGAGGGAGGGCTGGTTGAGGAAACAGGGGGGCGGCTGCTTCCCGTAACAACGGCTGAGAAGCTTGGAGGTTTGGCTGAGGCTGCTGCTCTCTGTTCAGGTGCAGCTTTGAACACCTGGATAGATGTGAAGCGTTCATGGGGTTCGCCAGCTTCCTCTGTCTGCCTCCAACTCAGGGAGGAATGGAAATGTCAGTTACTCTTCATCTAGCCAGGAGTCCATAAAATGTGTATTTATTGGTTTCAATCTGCACATTTCATCTGTTTAGACCAGAGGTCTGCGTGCAGAAGAAAACTAAAAGTGTCAGTAAAATAATTTTAGATCTGTTTGTTTTGTAGAGATGAGGGACTTGAGTCCCTTCTCAGGGACTTGTTACCTGATTCGAGCAGCACAACGATGACTTGCACCGAGGCCAAGTCCACACATAGCCGGGTTTTAAAAAAAACAAGTATCTTCCTCCGCTCCTTTAAAAAAAAATCTCCATCCACACATAACCGGATAAATACGTTTTAAAAAACGAAATGAAAAACCTGTAGGGGGCAGTAGTTCTCCCGGATCCTATCCGCTCCCAGTAACTTTCTACCCTCTAACTTCAGCACGCAGCAGTGACTGGTAAAAACAAGAGAGCCAAAATTGTGAGTGAATGACAGACAAAAGCGTAGAAAAATGTTTCGTGAGGACAGGGCTGCACAATTAATCGGATTTTGATCGTGATCACGATTTTGGTGGCCACAATTATAGGAACCTGATCGTGAACGATAATTACATTCAAAATGCTCTTCTGCTTTGTTATTTATCACACATCGACTCAATCAATATTTTACGAGCCGCCAGGGGGCAAACGCACGGCTAAAGCTTCATTAAGCTGCCCAAATAAAAACCGCGCACACGCCACTCAGCACTCACAATGGCTGCTCTACGCTTGCTACGTAGCTGATGAAAAACAGTATATGAGCGATGTAGTAGATCCAAACCTCCATTATGGATCTGACTAGTAAGCAGAAAGTTCCCAAAAGTGTATTACCGCCACAGTAAGCAGCCGGTGGATGCTACGCTATCCCACAATGCAGCGGACGCCCCGAAATCATAGAAGAAGAAGGACCTAGCTTAAAATGGCTACAGACGAACTGTCAACCTTTGACACCGCCGCAGTTTCGGCAGATAAATGTACATGTAGCGATGTTACTGATTACTGTAATTGTTTTCTGACTGATCAAACATTTAAGTTGTTAAGTCATAGCAGACAAAATAACGGCTGGAGGAGGCGGGACCACAGGCGAACGTAACGTAAACATCTGGGTCAACAGAACAGTCATATGGGTCAAAGGACACGCAAAATATGTGGAGCAGTACGTCTGATTTCATGCCTATTACGCAATCGTTTGCTATGCAGTATTACATTAACAGGTGAGTAATAGTTGCTACGTAGCATATAGTAAATACTAAGGATTTGGATGGAGAGAATGTCAAAGGCCTTTTCTGTATGAGCTGTAATTGTTTCTGTTAAATTGCACTCTGCAATAACATATTTAGCTTGTAATTTATATATATATATATATATATATATATATATATATTATATATATATATATATATATATATATATATATATATATATATATAGAATTGGAGTTTGTTTTTTTGCATTATTTATCATCTGTTCTAATCTAAAGTTTTATTTTTCACAGAAAAATAGCAACATTGTATGTTTATCATTGGTGCAATAAAAATAGATATTTTACAGGACCGGATGAATGATCGTGAATAATAATTGTGATTACAATATTGATCAAAACAATCGTGATTATCATTTTGGTCATAATCATGCAGCCCTACGTGTGGACAAGGCATCAGACTTTGACACTGACACAATAAATCGCTGTTGCTGGAATTAGCATGTAGCCTATGCTAACTTAACTTGTTATATTAGATCAGTTTATATATTTTATTTGTGAAATGTTTACTATTATTGTTTTCCAAGTTTATGAATATTTCTAGTCTTGCACATGCTGCTGTGTTAGCTTGATGTTAACATGGGGCATTGTCTAAAGGAAACCATATATGGCCTATTTTGCTTAATTTGAATGGTTTTATCTTTATTTTAAAGACTATAAATGGAAATAATCAGTTGTTCTTATATTTATTGCAACTTATAAGTTGTGTTGGGTTTTTTGAAGGGGTCGTACCTCTGCGTCTCTGAAGGAGTTTTATTTACCTGGACTGAGGCAAAAAATTGGAAAGTCTTCAGAACCCCAGTCCAGATGTGTCCTGTTTTTGGGCTCTTGTTTGCACGGCAACATTTTTTTAGTTTCTGAAGGGGAACCTTTTAAAAACGTAAATCATGTCCATGTAAATGCAAAATGGAAGCATCTGAAAAAACGATGATGTCAGTGACATCGCCTCATGCTCACGCTCTCACACCAGCAACGGCGCCCCCCAGTGTTCTGTCTGTGGTGCTGCACCTCTTCATTTTAATTGGTGTGTTAAAGCAAAATGTGTTCATGGTGAAACATTTATGTCATAAATTAAGCATTTATGCCGTCAGATGCATAGATTATAGGCGCCAGATCAAATGTGTTCCACTGCCTCCTGCAGGTCTGGCTGGTGCACTGCGTCGTTTCCGATGATCTTTGCCTTTTCTTTCTGTAAACACAGTTTGTGTCCTTTTTTTAGAATTTGCAAAGAAAACAGTTTTGGAGACTTTGTCATGTAAACAGAGACTAAAATGGATGTTGACCTTTTTGTCCTGTAAATCTTCCTGTGACAAACTGGTGACCTGTCCAGGTGGAGACAGCTAGAGATGGACATTGTCCCAGGCTGCCTCTCTGGTAGCTGCTAGCTCTTTAACAGGAAGCCTCTAGCAATGATTGATGTGTCGGGTGTTTAACCATCATCAGGACCTGCTGCTCTCTGGTGTCCAGCATTAATCAGGGTTCACATCAGCTCTCTTGGTTTTTATTAATAATAGAACTGACTTGTCCTTCCTCTGCTGGATGTTAACAAGCTGAGAGTGGCGTCATCGTCTGAACGCCATGGCTCAACCAACGGGCCGGATGTTGTTTTTTAGCAACAGCTGAGCTACCAGGGTTGGCTGTGGTTGGTTTGGTGTGTCGCTCATGCACATCGCTGCAGGTGGAAAACTGTTCTAACTGTGTGTATTTTTTTTGCATGTGTGTGTGTTTGCTGTTTTGCATTTCATGCGACACACTTTCGCTTCCTGTAAAATCTTTGCTGCTGTTGAAGATAAGATGCAGAGAATCTTGTTTGTCAGTGATGCCAAGCTCAGCTGTGACGTGCTAACCGACCTGCAGCCTTGTGCAACGTTCATCAACGTCATTGCTTCCTGGAACACCACCTAAACACAAAGACAGCGCCCGTCAGCAGGGCCGCGTGGTTTTGGTGGTTTGCTACAGTTTTTAAATGCACGACGTTTTGAGAGCGGAGAGCCGAGGAGGACGGAAGTAAAGCAGCAGGAAAACTAGAGACGTCAGGAGAAATGCTTCCCAATTAGAGCTCAGTAACTTCACACTGTAAGAAAGCGCCGACAGCCAACAGCTGATCATCAGAACAAATGCAAAAGAAACAGGTGTGAAAAACCGCACTGTGAAAATAAAGCGGAATCTTTTACACACTAATAATAATAATAATAAAAAACATCCGACAGTTGCTGAACAATCATTTCCATCAAGCTCTGGTTCAGTGATGAGTGGCAAGGAACAATGAATAACTGCAACATTTTTCTAATCTTTATGGCCGAATGTTTTTAAAGGAGTTAAAAAAAACTAAATCCAGATTAAAAATATAAAAAATATTTTAAAAAGTGTAAGGAAATGAATTAGAATCTGCAGAATCCACAATCAGTTATGTTTATGAAGCAGATGTGTAACTTCTGATGATGAATTATGCATGTTTTGGGTTTGCTCACGATATACCGAATGGATTCAGTATCCCAGCATTCCTCGCGCCTGCTTGGCGGCCATTTTGTTGACCCTATCAGCTTTTCCCCGGGGTTTTCTGCAGACCGTCCAGTCCAAGTTGAGAAACCGTCTGTGACCCGATGTCCCATCCAAAGAGAACGTTTCGAGGAGCCAAAGTCCTGAAGTGCTCTAAACTCTATTCTTTGTTTTGCGCACATTGAGGTGGATGAATTAAGCTACATCTCTGACTCAGGACGCCGTTTTCTTCACCTCCCTCGTGTTCTGATTTTTGAATAAAGAACTAGTCAAAAGTTGGAACGTTCCAATTTCTTAGTTCCTGGGTGGAGCAGATTTAGCATATAGATACATATGTGAATAGAATAGAATAGAATGTATTGTCATTGCACAGTAATACAACAAAATTTCAGTGCACCCATGTATTAGACACATTAAAAAAGGTAGCATAATAAAGTCATAAAAAATAGGCAATAAATAGTACATTCTCACTGTCATTCATTCAATAAAATCATGTTGTCATATATAATCATCCACTTAGTGCCCTAGTATGTAAATATGTAAATTAGTGCAAATAAGATGCGTGGAGTGATGAGCCACAGCATACACAAGCGCCGCCATCTACATATCTTTTATGCTAAATATGCCCTATTTGCTTTCTACTGAAAATGGTTACTGGTTGTGTTTAATGTTTAGTCGTTATTCATTGATGTATAAGCAGAAGCAGTGTGTTGCTTGCTGTGTGATTGTTCTATTCCCACTAGTGTGGTTTTGTGGTGCGTTCGCTCTGGATGGAGGAGAAAAGCGGAGGCCATTATCTTCGATAACTTCTTTGCCTAGCCATAGTGCTAACTAAGGCTAGCTAGTTAAGACCACACGACTCTTTGTCTTCCCTGGGTTGATCACACGCATTGATTAAGGTCTCATCTTGTTGAAAAGCGGCACCTGCCTTGCCTGAACACCCCCAACACACACACCTTTTGGCCACAACGTATGTACATGAAGTTGGGTCTCCCTGTGACGTCAGTTTTAATTTTGTCTTCCACGTCCCATCTTGTCCCTGATAGAATAGATACACCCTTTTAGAACCGTAGCATAGGTCCATTTAGACTAGATTGAATTTATTTTGACTGCTTGTGTTAAGAGTTGAGCAATCTGTAATACATTCCTTAAACTGTACTTCTTTTGATGTGGATTGTTTCAGTACATTTGTAAAAGAATTCATCCTTCAGATACGAATGGATAGTCTGGTATAATTAACATTGCTTCTCATTATATCGCCCCCTGCTGGATGGGGAGCGTTGGTCCAGATGATGCTCAAAGTCACCTAGCATCCTCCATGCTGTCTCTTCTCTGTCTTCTCAGACCCCCAGACGGTCGTGGCAGATGACTGCTTGTACTGATCCAGGTTCTGGTTCTGATTCTGCTGGAGGTTTCTTCCTGTTAAAGGGGAGTTTTTCCTCTCCACTGTCGCCACATGCTTGCTAAGTATGAGGGATTTCTGAGGGATTGCTGTGGTTGGAGTCTGCATGATCCGTGCACAACCTCACATCAATGACTCAGCACAATCTGCTGGGATTCCTTACATAAAAAACTTTTAACTGATTTGAATGTTTGTATAATTGTATTTAAACGACTTTTGTTGTAAAGTGCCCTGAGATGAAATTTTGTTGTGAAATGGTGCTATATAAATAAAAGTGCATTGAATCGAATATAGAATAAGAAGCTGGTGCCCCGTTTTTTTCTCATTTTGTCACTGACAATTCAAGTTTTATTAATAATTAATGAAGCCTGTGGAGTTCACTACCTTCCACTGCTTCAGCAGACTGATGGCATGGTCTTCTATAGCGCTTTATAAAGTAAGGGCTTCACACTGCATTCACCCATTCAGAAGCAGCGCCGCTGAACACTGGTGCTGCCACCAACAGGCAAGGTGGGTGAAGTGTCTTTTCCATACCTTTTGAACAGGAATGAAAAAACTTTATTGTTATCGTACCGTTGACTGGTGTTTTTTAGACTGCCACTAACGATTATTTTGTTAATCGACTAATCGTCTATTATTTTGCCAATTGGTCGACTAATTGGATCACATATAAACTGTGTCTTACTGCAGAAGCTGCTCAAATATAAAAATCAATAGCTTCCAGCTGATGGTATTTTCTTTAAGTATTGTGTGCTATCTAAAATACTGACAGTCAAAAATGATCGCTTTTTCAACATTAATGAACTAATCATAAAACTTTCAGACACATCACGTGCTAAGGGAAATAAAATCACAACAGTAGTCCATCTCAGGGCTGTGCAATCAAATTTTAATCAAATTCACAATATTCAAAAGCTCGATCGCGATAATCGTGAGGTGCATTTTAATCATTATGCCGACTGACCAATCTAGTTGAAGCGCCGCCTTGTTGAAATTTAAGGAAAATGTATGGATGGATGGATTATCTGTACACTCCATGAACAGTTAACGCTTTGGCCTTTTTTCCTTCCCATTTCTGTAGAACTGGTTAGAAGAATTTCAGCCAGATCAGATAACAACAGATCACGCTGCGTTATGAGAACGGATCACGCTCCGTTATGAGAACGGATCACGGTGCGTTATGAGAACGGATCACGGTGCGTTATGAGAACGGATCACGGTGCGTTATGAGAACGGATCACTGTGCGTTATGAGAACGGATCACGCTGCGTTATGAGAACGGATCACGCTCCGTTATGAGAACGGATCACTGTGCGTTATGAGAACGGATCACGGTGCGTTATGAGAACGGATCACGGTGCGTTATGAGAACGGATCACGGTGCGTTATGAGAACGGATCACTGTGCGTTATGATAACGTATCACGCTGCGTTAGAGAACGGAACAAACTCCGTTATGATAACGGATCACTGTGCTTTATGAGGAACGATCAGCTCAGCGTTGTAAGAAACGGGATCTCACGATCCGTTATGAGAAACGGAACACGTGCGATATGAGAACGGATCACGCGTTCCGATATGAGAACGGATCACGCTGAGTTATGAGAACGGATACGTGCGTTAATGAAACGGATCACGGTGCGTATGAGAACGGATCACGCTCCGTTATGAGAACGGATCACTCTGCGTTATGATGAACGATTCACGCTGCGGTTATTAGAACGCACCGGATCCACGCTGGGGGGGGGTGTTAGGTGGTTGCGTTATGAGAACGGATCACGCGCCGTGTATGTAGAACTATCACTACTTCCGATATATGAGAACGGATCACGCTGCGTTATGAGAACGGATCACGCTCCGTTATGAGAACGGATCACGCTCCGTTATGAGAACGGATCACGCTCCGTTATGAGAACGGATCACGCTGCGTTATGAGAACGGATCACGCTGCGTTATGAGAACGGATCACGCTCCGTTATGAGAACGGATCACGGTGCGTTATGAGAACGGATCACGGTGCGTTATGAGAACGGATCACGGTGCGTTATGAGAACGGATCACGCTGCGTTATGAGAACGGATCACGCTGCGTTATGAGAACGGATCACGGTGCGTTATGAGAACGGATCACGCTCCGTTATGAGAACGGATCACGCTGCGTTATGAGAACGGATCACGCTGCGTTATGAGAACGGATCACGCTGCGTTAGGAGAACGGATCACGCTGCGTTATGAGAACGGATCACGCTCCGTTATGAGAACGGATCACGCTCCGTTATGAGAACGGATCACGCTGCGTTATGAGAACGGATCACGGTGCGTTATGAGAACGGATCACGCTGCGTTATGAGAACGGATCACGGTGCGTTATGAGAACGGATCACGCTCCGTTATGAGAACGGATCACGCGCTGCGTTATGAGAACGGATCACGGTGCGTTATGAGAACGGATCACGCTCCCGTTATGAGGAACGGATCACGGTGCGTTATGAGAAACGGATCACGCTCCGTTATGAGGAACGGATCACGCTCCGTTATGAGAACGGATCTACCGCTGCGTTATGACGAACGGATCACGGTGCGTTTATGAGAACGGATCACGCTCCGTTATTGAGAAACGGATCACGGTGCGTTATGAGAACGGATCACGCTAGCGTTTATGAGAACGGATCACGCTGCGTTATGAGAACGGATCACGCTGCGTTATGAGAAACGATCACGCTGCGATTATGAGAAACCGATCACGCTGCGTTATGAGAACGGATCACGCTCCGTTATGAGAAACGGATCACGCTCCGTTATGAGAACGGATCACGCTGCGTTATGATGATAACGGATCACGCTGCGTTATGAGAACGGATCACGCCTGCGTTATGAGAAACGGATCACGGTGCGTTATGAGAACGGATCACGCTGCGTGCGTTATGAGAACGGATCACGCTCCGTGTATGAGAACGGATCACGCTCCGTTATGTGAGAACGGATCACGCTGCGTTATGAGAACGGATCACGCTGCGTTATGAGAACGGATCACGCTGCGTTATGAGAACGGATCACGCTGCGTTATGAGAAACGGGATCACGCTGCGTTATGAGAACGGATTCACGCTCCGTTATGAGAAACGGATCACGCTGCGTTATGAGAACGGATCACGGTTGCGTTATGAGAACGGATCACGGTGTGCGTTATGAGAAACGGATCACGCTCCGTTATGAGAACGGATCACGCTCCGTTATGAGAACGGATCACGCTCCGTTATGAGAACGGATCACGCTGCGTTATGAGAACGGATCACGGTGCGTTATGAGAACGGATCACGCTGCGTTATGAGAACGGATCACGCTGCGTTATGAGAACGGATCACGCTCCGTTATGAGAACGGATCACGCTCGTTTATGAGAACGGATCACATCGGTTGCGTTATGAAGAACTGATTCCGCTGCTGTTTATGAGAACGGATCACGGTGCGATATGAGAACGGATCACTGTGCGTTATGAGAAGGATCACGCTGCGTTATGAGAAGGATCACGGTGCGTTATGAGGAAACGGATCACGCTGGCGTTATGAGAAGGATCACGCTCCGTTATTGAGGGAACGGATTCACGACTCCGTTATGGAGAACGGATCACGGTTGCGTTATGAGGAACGGATCACTGTGCGTTATGAAACGGATCACGCTCCGTTATTGAGAACGGATCACGCTCGTTATGAGAACGGAAGATCACGGTGCGTTATGAAAACGGATCACGGTGCGTTTATGGAGAACGGATCACCGCTATCCGTTAATGAGAGAACGGATCACGCTGCGTTATGAGAACGGATCACGCTGCGTTATGAGAACGGATCACGCTGCGTTATGAGAACGGATCACGGTGCGTTATGAGAACGGATCACGCTGCGTTATGAGAACGGATCACGCTCCGTTATGAGAACGGATCACGCTCCGTTATGAGAACGGATCACGCTGCGTTATGAGAACGGATCACGGTGCGTTATGAGAACGGATCACGCTCCGTTATGAGAACGGATCACGCTCCGTTATGAGAACGGATCACGGTGCGTTATGAGAACGGATCACGCTGCGTTATGAGAACGGATCACGGTGCGTTATGAGAACGGATCACTGTGCGTTATGAGAACGGATCACGCTGCGTTATGAGAACGGATCACGGTGCGTTATGAGAACGGATCACGCTGCGTTATGAGAACGGATCACGCTCCGTTATGAGAACGGATCATCACGCTGCGTTATGAGAAGGAACACGCTCGTTATGGAGAACGGATACACGCGTGCGTTTTATGAGAACGGATCACGCTCCGTTATGAGAACGGATCACGCTGTGTTTTGAGACGGATAACGGTGCTGTTATGAGAACGGCTCACGGTGCGTTATGAGAACGGATCACGCTCCGTTATGAGAACGGATCACGCTGCGTTATGAGAACGGATCACGCTGCGTTATGAGAACGGATCACGCTCCGTTATGAGAACGGATCACGGTGCGTTATGAGAACGGATCACGGTGCGTTATGAGAACGGATCACGGTGCGTTATGAGAACGGATCACGCTGCGTTATGAGAACGGATCACGCTGCGTTATGAGAACGGTCACGCTGCGTTATGAGAACCGACTCACAGCTTCTTTATGAGAACACGATCAAGCTTCGTTATGAGAACGGATCCGCTCCGTTATGAGAAACACACACAAAAAACCCACAACAACACACCCCAAAAAGGATCACGCTCCGTTATGAGACGGATCACGCTGCGTTATGAGAACGGATCACGTGCGTTATAAACACCACCCTAAGAGACACGGATCACGGTGCGTTATGAGAACGGATCACGCTCCGTTATGAGAACGGATCACGCTGCGTTATGAGAACGGATCACGCTGCGTTATGAGAACGGATCACGGTGCGTTATGAGAACGGATCACGCTCCGTTATGAGAACGGATCACGCTGCGTTATGAGAACGGATCACGCTGCGTTATGAGAACGGATCACGCTGCGTTATGAGAACGGATCACGCTGCGTTATGAGAACGGATCACGGTGCGTTATGAGAACGGATCACGCAGTGTTATGAGAACGGATCACGGTGCGTTATGAGAACGGATCACGCTGCGTTATGATAACAGGTTGGAGATCCTTCCACAGCCCAGTTGAAATGAGATTTTGCAAAAAACTGAATCAGGATTTGTTTCTTCATGGAGGCCCAGAATAAAAATGTAAAGTAGCTGAAATTGAACATAATATCATCCCTTTAAGGGAGTTTTTTCTGTGTTATTGGAATCATGGTGCACTTCCTGTATATAAATGACAGAGAAAAAAATCCAGGTTTTCATAATGAATGTGTAAAGCAGCCACTGTAGCGGAGCCTTTGCTGCATTTTTCATATTACTGTAAGATGCGCAGGGCGTGCGTTGTCTGCTCTCTGAGGCATGACACATGTTTTTCTTGTGTAGAGTATTCAGTGAAGCAAGAGTTTCTTTTTATGCGTAAATACTTAGGAAGACACCACAGCTGCTCTGGGGGTTTTCATACGCTGCTGACATTGCAGAGTTGTGGTGCTGAAATCTCCCCTGATCGTCTCCGTCAGCACTATCCTCCCATCGGGGTTGTCGGGGTTATTCTGACACGATGCCTGTGAGCATCTTCTATCTGATTGCGGTTGCTTTGCTTGCTCTGATGGTGTGTTACAAACCTGCAGCTGATCTCTTTGTCCGGGAAAGAGAAGGCTGTTGACTGACACCCAGACGGGAAGAAACTCAGCTCTGGTGTTTGGAAAAAAGTTTAATTTTTGCATATTCTACCAAAGTTGGAGATTTATAATAAACAACATGTAAAAACAAAAAAAAGGAGCAGATGGCTGCCATTTATTTCTGAGACTTTTGTGATAATTTAGCTTTTCATTAATATGGGAATGATGAAAAACTAAGAAATTCATTATGAGATAAACCATGTTCAGCTTGAACATTTTTGCAGAAGAAACTAAAGTTCTTCTGAAACTCATGTTTTTATTTAGCAGCTTTGATAACACTCAAATCCATAGATGATACAAGCCTGACCTCTAGTGGCCATAAAACTCAAATAACAGAGACTGTAGACAGGAAGTCTGAAAATCAATCAATCAATCAAACAGAACTGTTGATGCTTGGTCTAAAGAACTGCTGCTGCTGCTGATGATGATGATGATGATGATGGTATAGGTGTCTCCAAATCAAGCTAAGATCAAAGAATGAATTAGAATAAAACATACCTAATAATAAAAAAGTGGCGTAAGCAAATCTAAACTTAATTTACATATCTGAAAATATATAAAATACTAAAACAAATGTATTAAATGCAGTTATTTAAATATGATTATGCAAATAGTATTATTTCTGTACTGAATGGGTAAGAAGTGTTTATGATTATTGAAAAATTGTTTTAGATATCTGAGAAAATGCAAACATACAGCTAACCTATTAAATATTGACAAGCACAGAATAGGTATTTAGTCTAGAGTTTTCACAAGCATTAAAATCAGAAGTGTGTAGAGAAGCCAAAAACTGTACTTAAGTAAAAGTACAACAGTAGTAATCCAAATATTGAGTATGTTTGAGAAACGTGTCTTTAAGTATGAGTTAAAAAGAACATGTTTGTTTAAAAAATTGAAGGTAAGAACAAATATTAGATGTAGAACTATTTCTGTAAGAGGAGTGAATTTATGGAATAGTTTGCATTTAGAACTCAAATTGACACAAACAATAAGTGTATTTAAAAGGCTCCTACGAAACAAAATTATATTTTCATACAGATAAGTTTTGGGTTATTACTTCCATGTTTTTTTTCAAGTATTTTGTAAGAAGAGCATTGAGCACTGTCTGACTGAATATTTTTTGAGAGGGATAGGTGTTAATAAGCCTTGAGCTTCAGCCTAAACCCTTTGGTTTAAGTTACGTACATGTGATGAGTTGTATATATTTTTTATTTATTGTATATTTGTTATTGATAAACCAAATAAAACTATGAATGAATGAATGAAAATGAATGAAATATTTACTCAAGTAAGAGTACAAATATTGGTTAAAAAGGTTATATATTAACCGAGTACTAGTTTTTAGATCATAACATTTCTTTTTATATTTAAAAATGATTTAATTTGACACAATTATATAGTTATATATGCATTTTATAGACTAAAATAAAGAGAAATACATAAAATAACTGCAAAAATAACAGATTCAAGTTGGAAACACATTTTTTTCCAAATCAATATTTTCAAAGTAGAACTAATGAAATAATACTTACAGTAGGATATGATGCACATTTATATAACGGTGCACTATTTTGGTTTTTGTAATTGTGTCTACATATGTTATTTTTAATTCTGTTTTTATACATTTTCTACCTTTCTCATGTGATCCTAAATGCTTCAATTACCTGTCGTCACAATTTTTATCCTATCCCATCCATGTTAGACCAGGGTAAGTTAACCGGCCTCCTAATGTCCCACCAGTCTCAGCAGATAGAAATGTTAAAGCTAATGCAGGAATTAGAGATGTCTGACTTTAACATAAACTGTAGGTGAGTCTCTGGTATTTTTTGATTCAAACAAGCTGATTCTTCATACAGTGAAATTACTCTCTCTGGGTAGAGTAACCAGAAATGAGTATGAATAGCAATACTTACAAATATTACTTTAGTAAAAGTAAAGAGTACAGTCTGGTAAGCTACTCCTAAAAGTTTTTTTTTCTTCCAAAATTTACTAGAGTAAATGTAACTGAGTAAATGTAACTGGTTACTTCCCACCTCTGATTATAACATCCTTTTTCTCAAGTCGTGATAATTAAAGTCGCTATTTTCAGAGATCACCACAAGAGGGCGCTAAAGTTTTGCTGATGTGCTCCAGTTGAACACTGAGGATCACTACTTTATAAAATGCTTGGCAGCATCAGAGGATTTGTTTTATATGTATTGAACTATCATATTAGCTTTAGTATAAACATATATTATATAAATATCTGCTGTTTGAATTTGAAGGCTGTAAAGGTTTTATTTCTCTACCTTTCAGTGATATATTTTTTCAAATAAAAAGAACCCTTTTCAACATTAATTTCCCAGACTTTGTGAATGCCTCACACATTTTTATGAAGAATGGATTTATTGTACATGAGGCTGTAGCTGTGGGACATCTTCAGATGATCCTGTCTCACATCTTTGGTTCTGTCCTCTGGGCCTGATGAGGGACCTACTGCTGCTTCTCCAACACGATCATAACGCTAAGCTTTGCTGACATTACCACTGCAGAAGACCCAATCCATCTTTATGTTTGATTGTCTCCAAAATGATTCTCCTCTGTATCCATCATCCCTGTAGGCTGAACAGCGTTCTTATGGAGAGACCCCGAGAATGGTTTCTCTAGTATTGGATGAAATTAAGACTAAGGTTCTGATCCAGGATTTAGATTTTCGCTCACAGGGAGAGAGCTTGAAAGCTGCTGCTGGCGTTCTCACTAGAACCAGGAAAGTAGCTCAGAGAACAGACTTCTAAATCCTCCTACTAGTTTATCAATGGTTTAGCACCAAATAGAAATGTCCTTTCTATATGATGTTTTATGTTTTTTTTCTTGAAAACTGAAAAGGACAAAACAAGCGATCCTCTGTTCGTCTCTGTGTCTCCTCGTGACATGCAGAACTGTGCTGAAATAAACATTTTTCCCCTTAAACGTTCCACATCTCCTGTAGTTTCTCCGACTCGGTTCTTCAACACTTTCAGCCTTCATCTGGTAACGACATCCACACTGAAGAGGATTTCATTTAGTGATATCACTGGTCCAAACCAGTCAGGCTGAGATCTGCTGCTGACTAACGACTCATTCTATCAGTTCCAATTCTAGGATTCTAAAGGCTGATATATGCTTACGTTTTGTACATTTTTCTATCATCCATAAAGATACTGGTTCCCCATCACTTCTCATCCTCCTGGACCTCACAGCTGCTTTTGATACAGTAGATCACAACATCAGTACACCATGGGAGTCTCAGAAAACGCTCACAACTGGTTCACCTCTTACCTGACCGACAGAACGGAGCATGTCGCCCTGGGCAACGCCAAGTCACACACCCACAACGTCACCTGTGGTGTACCTCAGGGCTCCGTGCTGGGCCCCGCCCTCTTTTCCCTCTACATGCTCCCCGTTGGCAATATCATTAGCAGACATGGCATCGCATTGCACCGCTATGTGGATGACACACAGCTCTACCTCCAGACAACCCTCACTTCTCCTACCATCTCCCTCTCCACATCAGCTTTCAGCACCGCTCTTCCACCATCACCAGTATCACTTTCTTTGGCCAAACCATCTCCCTCTCCACATCGGTCACCCACCTGGGTGTTAAAATTGAACCAACAACTGGTCAATGACAACCACATAAAACACGTCTGTAAGACATCATTTTACCACCGTAAGAACATCGCCAAACTCCGTCCGACACTCACCCTACCAGATGCAGAGAAGCTCGTCCATGCCTTTGTCTCCTCCAGGGTGGACTACTGTAGTGCACTCCTCAGCGGGATCTCTGGCAGGAGCATCCAGAGACTCCCGTACATACAGAACAGCGCTGCCAGGATCCTGATGAGGGTATGATCACATCACCCCTATTCTGAAATCCCTACACTGGCTCCCTGTCCAACCCAGAATTAATAAGGTTTCCTCCTTCACTCACCAGTGCATGTATGGACATGCCCCCCTTTACCTACAGGAACTCCTCACCCCCCCAGACCTCCTCACGCACCCGGTCTGCAACCTCACACACCCTCCAAACCCCCAGAACCAAGCTCTGCAGCATGGGTGATAGGGCCTTTGCTTCTGCTGACCCCAGGCTGTGCAGCGCCCTCCCTTACCACCTGGGGGCCCCACAGACTACAGATGTTTTTAAAATAAAACATAAAAAAATATCTTTTAAAAAAAATTAAATAAAATGTATTATTATTATTATTATCCTTCTGAGCTACACATTTCTTTGACACTAAGTTTTCTATAATAACTGTAAAGTATAATTGCATTCACACAGCCTCTTATTATACCTTTATTTATTCATTCTATTATTCATATAAACTTGCATGGTTCTATTTTTCCATCACATTGCTGGTGGTACACCTTAGTTTCTCACCTGAGGGATAGTAAAGGATTTAGGAAACGCTGTGAAGCTCTTTGTTGAGCCGCTCGGGGTAATTGGTGCTATGTAAATGCAAACCGTTTCCCATTTTCCAGCTAGATTCCAGCAACAATAGGAACCAGATCTGTCAGGCATGCAGAGCTGCAGCTGAAGGCAGAGTGAGAACTAACAAGCTCTACGCTCCTGAACTCAGGCCCGGTTCTCTTTGAAGAGAAGCTAAATGACCCTCTGTAAACCGGTGGTGACCCAGCGTCTGACCTCCAGTGACTAGAAGCCGAACCTAGCTGCGTTTTCGTCCCTTTGGGAGGATCAGTGTGGACTTCGGCAGGAATGTTGCGTGTGTCTGAGTACATGCATGTGTTTGTACAAGAGGCCCACAGCATGCTACAGAAGGAAGGAGGGAGGAATTAAAACTGATAAATGGGTAGAAAGGCCAATGAGAGACAAAGCGGCCCATTCAGAAAGCTGTTGAGGTGAAGGAAGGATGTAGTATTCTGAATGAATCCCTCTGGAGAGGAGAACTGGACCATATTGTTGCCTGCTGTTATTCCTTCACTCTGGACTCTAAATCTGTGTCTGTAATGTGGTGGATGGTTCAGGATGTCTTGGGAGTCACATAAAGTTTAGTGTTAACATTCTTGTGGAGTATTTTAATTGAAACTAAACTTCCCTTGGTGAAGAATTGGGAGTGAAAGCAGAGCTCTGATGATGAACAGAATGCAGGAGGATGGACTCTAACGGGCTGGGTGATCCTGAGCTATCTCTGTAGGTAGTAGGTCTGCTGCTTTTCTCTTCTACTACTCTCCATTTTCATTATTTGCTCTTATTTCTGCTCTTAACCTAGTTTTCTCTCCATAGAAGCTCCACCAGGTCTGGTATCCTGCTCAGCTACAATGCCCCCTGCTGGATGGGGAGCGTCCATTCAGATGATGCTCAAAGTTTTACTTTCTTTAACATAGAAAGTACTCTTGCATCAGTTCTTTTGTTCTTTCTGTGTCTCTTCTCAGACCCCCAGACGGTCGTGGCAGATGACCGCTTGTACTGATCCAGGTTCTGGTTCTGCTGGAGGTTTCTTCCTGTTAAAGGGAAGTTTTTCCTCTCCACTGTCGCTACATGCTTGCTCAGTTTGAGGGATTGCTGCCAGTTTTGTCCAGACTTGATGCAATCTGCTGGGATTCCTTGAATAGAAAACTTCCAATCTGATTTTGGATGAGTTTGGATGATTGTATTGAGATGACTTTTCTTGTAATGTGCCTTGAGATGACGTCTGTTATGCTATAGAAATAAACTGAACAGAAGTGATTGGAACGTTTTTCATGTCGCAGCGTCAGAGAGCTCCTTCCTGCCTCTGACCCGTCACCTAAAGATGAATGACTCCACCTCCGAAGGCTGGTGGCCTGAAGCTGCTTAATTACAACAAATCAATCAGTCAAAGTGGGTGGAGGTCACAGATGAAGCTGATTGAGACCAACGGTCCTGTTGGGCCTCCAGTCGGCCATGATGGGCCTGAGCTGCTCCATCCTTCTGGTCGCTCAGTCACACACAACAACTTGTCTGCTCCTTCTTTTTACTTAATAACATCTACAAAAAAACTGAGCTGCAAACTTATATACTCAAAATATTCTCTGAAATTATTTGCCTTTCTCTTAGTTTTTTTCATTTCATTTACTCACCCAGAAAAAATAGGAGCCACTAGGAGTCCTTCAGGGGAAGTTTAGATCCATATAATGGGACTTAATGGGTCAGCCAAAGATCAGCCTCTAAATAAGGAATTATCAGCCACTAAACTCTTTTATTTCACCAATGTTTGCTTATCAATCACTAGCTCTATTCCTCTGGGAGTTCAGAGCGTCTCAGAGGTGATTTGTTATTGTCTGCCAGGCAGGATGGGAATTATGTAATTTGGCCTCCACCTTTTCTATTTTGTTAGGGGCAGCAAAGCCATTGATTGATACCATAACATTCTAATTTGCAATAAGACATGGATTGTGACTTAAAAAATGAAGGTATACACCCTCACAACAACAGAATGAACACATGCCAATAAAAGCTTTCAGATTCAGAAACAACAGCAGCTAGCATAAGCTAAGTGTAGCACTAACCTTTTTAGATACAAATAGTTCTAAATAGTCTTACCAAATAGTGCTTCTTAAACGTAACACATATACATCCGTCATGTAGGCTATAATATCAACACAGCTTAGCAGGAAAAATACTAACATTATATTCACAGCCTCAGGTAGTGAACTAAACGCTAAAATGGCGCTGCAGCTGCAGACTTTTTCCCCCTGGGGAGATGTTTGTTGTCCTAAGTAGCTAGCAGCTAGCTTGCTAGTTCAGCATGAAAAAATAGCAAATATCGGTAATCCTGAGTGTTATGTTCAGTTAAATCCCACCACATTAATCAGTTACGTATCGTATGAAAGCGGCTTAGCTCGTTTGCTAATGCTTACCTGAGTGTCGTTCTTCTTCTTTTGGTGCACGGCCGCTGCCTTCGTGTGGTACGGTAAATTGCCAGTGCGTCGTGTTCAGGTGCTTTTGTTGAAGTGAAACATAGGTCCAGTCCGTCTCCCACCAACTCATAGAACCTTTAACTTGTTCTTCTGAAGGAAACACGACCTGGACCTGTTTGTCCAGAGCCGCTCGCCGTAAAGTGGGACAAAGGTCAGTGCCGCGTCATCTGAGCTGATTTCCATCACGGCGTACGTCTGTGAGCGTTTGGGTCGGGATAAAGAGCAGGCCCGGTGGAGGGCTCCCAGAACCTCCCTAAAGCAGCGCCTGATATGGAGGAACAACCGTGGCCTTTGTTTGTGACCCTGTGGATCTCACACACCGTTAATATAGACTTTCCCACTGACTCTGCCAAGAGTCTGAAGTCATTTAATGAAGTGGCGGCTGAGTTTGGAAGGAGCCACAGAGTTCGCTGCTTGTGCTGACAGAATGGAAAATGTCTGTGGAACGCAGAAAGGGACAATAGGAGCGTGTTCTGAGCTGCACCTCTGCAGCTACACACGGTCAGCCTCCTTGCACATGTATGCAGATGTGTGCACATGTTTGTAGACCTTCACACATGGCATACAGGCAGACGTCATCCCAGCTGACAGCTCTGTAAACAGCAGCTCTCCTCCTCCTCCGACTCTGTTTGAACACTCTTCACTCTTCAGCTTTGTTGCTCTTGTGTCGCTAAAGCGATCAGGCCTAATTGTCTCACAAATGATGAGCCATTTTCTCTTTGTTTGCCTTATTTATCTGAAGCAAACCTCACTTCTGAGGTCCATTTTCTCGCCTGTCAGCTGCTGCTGTGATTGGACAGTACTCCTCCTCGTCTTTGGTTACATTTCTTCTCATATCTGCGTCTTTTCATCCATTCCTGGGTATTTTTTGTCTGTTCCAGTGTCTCATTGTGCTGCTGTCAGTTGTTTTTAAGACGCTCTGGTGTCATTTGCCTCAGATTATGTCCCTTTCATTTCTTCCTACTTTACAGCAGCTCCTCTAGTGCTGAATGTACATCAGCAGGCTGATTTATTCTTCTCTTCTTCTTAGGGGAACATTCTTTTTTCCCCACAGCCATAAGCCTCCTTTTAAATCCAGGGACAATGTGTTTTTGTCCCTCTCTACGCTTTCCTTTGGGGAGTGCGGGGGCTGACTCTCTCTGGGAGGATCTGGGACGGGGCGGGGGGGGGGTCATGGTGCCGATTGTTTGCTTGTACTGAAGCATGTTGAACGATAAGAGACTGACATGTAATAATTCATGCAGGCCTTGGCGAGGAGCACGTGGCTAGCGCTTGGCCCGGGTCATGATAGCCTCCTGCTCAGCCAGCAGAACAAAGCTGCGGCGCTGCCAGCACCTCTCGCCCCGCTCTGCTCCAGCGATCTCCTTCTGCTTCCATTCAGAGTCACTTAACGTTTGAAGGCCGTCTGTGGTCGCCTGCATGCCAGGCCATCGCTTTGGGAGACAAGTCAGGCTGTCTCCTTGGACCTGCGTGGTGGAATCCCTGCTTCCTTCCTCCCTCTGCTCCCGCGTCTGCTTCGTGTTTGTCGCTTTCAGCCAGTCAGAGGAAACTTCTAACTTCTCTGATCCACGGCGTCTGACTTCCTCAGATCAGATGATAACCACCTAGATGTTGTTTCATTTATTCAGGAAAATGTAATAATCCTGTTATATTAAAATGCTTATTTATTCAAAACAGAAAGGGAAAAAAATAATTGCATTTATCAAAACACCAAACATAAACTTTTAAACTATTAATGCATAATAATGTACTATATGTTGATTGTTTTGCAAAGAGACTGTAGAATAAATATGACTTAATCTAATATTAGTTTTTAATGTCCACACTATGGATGTTCATGTTTTCCTTCCGTCCTTAATTAAAAACCATGTTTCATATTCAGCCAGGGCAACACAGCGCGTTTTAAGGGGAAATAAGTCAGGAGGGGATAAAACAAAGTGTGGAAAACGTCAAAAAGATCAGAAGTTTTTGTAAAATCCTGACCAATAAATTATCAGAATATAAAAGGAGAAATAACAAAAATTATACACCATTATTGTAACTATTATAATTTTAAAAAAACACTAGAAGTGACCAGAAATGCTTCCAAACGGCAGAATTTAGTTTATTTTCTCCAAAGAAAGAATCATTTTTCAGCCAGTGTTAATTTTGACCAAATAAAATTGACTTTAGTATTTTGACTAAAATGAATTTTTGTTTTAGTCACGATTTAGTTATTTGCTTCAGCTAAATTTTAGTAAAAAAAACGCATACCAAAGCATGCCATCCACCACTGATCAGTTATAGCATACAGCCAAGAATGAATAAAAAAACATCTCATTGTAGAAATAAAAAAAGTGTGATTACCAAATATATAAAAATATATATATGTGTGTTTGTGTGTGTTTCAAATTAAAACGTAATAATAACTATAATAAGGCAGATTTCTGTGTTTTTTGAGCCTCTAGAAAAACAAAACATGGTCTTTATTGAAGGTTCACAAAACACAGACTTAGTTTTAACTACTCTGTTATTAATGCTTAATAATTTAGTCTCAGTGTGAAATATCTCAGGTTATGTAGTTTTTAAACTGCAGCACATTAAATACGCTCAGCGTAGAGATAAATTATGTGTAATTGGTATTTAGCCATAGCTGAAAAACTCATACCAACTTCAGCTTTGTTAAGAAACCTGACACGGTTATTTTATCCGCATAAGTACTTTTCTGGTCGTCATATTTACTGTGATAACAATGTTAGCGGATTCTAGTCTGTTTACCTTTGAAAGAATGTTGAAATGTTATCTGCCTCTTCAGATGATATTCATTCTTTTGATAAAAAGCTGCTCTATATTTTTGTTTTTGTTATCAGATGGGAATAAATCTTTTCTTCTTTTTCTCTCAGCTGTCAACGGTTTCTACTTTTTGTCATAACGTTATCAGATTTTGTCTCCCAGCGAGTTTGTTAAACAACGTTCAGCGTCACGTTAAAGTGAGACGACTGATTGGTTCTCTTCTCAGCTAGTCCCGCCTCTTCCATTTGTTGATTGGTTCTCCAAGCTTCTGATTGGATTTTCGTCACTGTTGCTTTTTCGTCTCATCTTTTTTTTTTGTTGACAAAAATGTCGACCAGATTAGTCATTGTCTTAGTATTTATTGAATAATTTTGTTTTACATTTTTGTTTTTCATCAACCAAATGAACATGTATGTTTTTGGTTCTTCTGTTTTTTACTGGAAGATTTTTTGACTTCGTCCTGCTACTTAAAACAAAGAACGGGATCCCATAATGAGATGGTGGCATGTAGCTTTTAAGGTTTAATATGGAACATGGGAACCGAAGCGACATCTAGTGTTGAGGTTGTAGTTGAAATAGCAAAACGCCATCTGGATGCCAGTTTTGTTGCCGTAACCAGGCAGCATCATATCCAGCATGGTTAGAGACCTATGTCAGTACAGAAAGCTAGCTAGAACAGTCTTTATTACAGCCACTGCAGCGGTGAAAGTGAGCCTTCTATACTGGACAGAGCAGGAGGATTTTACTCAGTGTGGAGGTTGATGCTCTCATATCAGGGAACATCGTCATAAACTCAAGTATTGCAAAGTTATTTTACCGGCAGCTAACTTTAGCCGTTAGCTAGCTTTCTTACCTGTCTCCATAGAAACTTCATCATTTCCGCTTACGTTTTGATGCCGTGAAAGTTTTTCATTTGTGTCCATCTGCTCTAGGCTTCACATAAACTAACTCTGGTTTTAGATATTATAAAGTCGCTCCTTTTCTGAGAAAGATAATGAAATCTATGGGGCTCAGAAACAGCAGCTAAACTAACAGAGTGCTCCATGTTTTACAGTAAAAGCCTCGTTGCTCCAGGCAGTTGTTTACAGTAGTATTTGGGAACCTGCAACACCGCGACGCTATTGGCTGAAACCCGTAAATATAAATACAGTGATGTGGTTGGAAAAAGTTATATTTTTTAATGATTTTAGGTCATATATAACGTTTAAAGGAAAACTCCCTGTTGAAGTATTCCTTTTTTAAAGAGAAAAATGTTCCATAAATCTAGCCTGCCTTCAACCAGCCACTGATACACATCAAGCCACTGAGATTTACCGTCATTCAGTATCAGGCTCAGAAAATCATCATTGGAATATAGAAAAAAATAACTAGAGAATTTTGTTACTCCCTTTGTCCAAGGATTACACTTTCAGCGGCTCCAAACCTTTGGTCAGGAGAGCGCTTCCTCCCGGCCTTCCTGGACTGAGGCTCAGCTCTGCATTACTCTACAAGTCACTGTTTGCTTAGAACTTGGACAATCAAAGAATTTAAACTGTTGAGATATGCTGAGAATTTCATCCACGTCGAGGAATTAGATACGGCGTCCGTTTGCAACAAGTTTCCCAAGGGAAACGGAGATAGAAAAGCTGAGAAGCAGCTCAGTCAGTGTTCTGTGTCAGAGACGAGATGGACCGGATTTATTCATCTTAAGCATCATTTGCAGAACTTTTTCTTCTCGGACGCTATAACGTTAAATTAAAAACATCACCATGTGGTCCTGAGGTGCAATCCACGCCAGCTCTCTATATTTCATACAAGTTATTAAAACATTTTAGTCTTTTGACCAGTTTTCATGGGTATGGAGGGAGGAAAATGGAGAAGAAAACAGTTTTAGCTTTTTTCTACCATATTACTGTGTTACCAATTAAAATATCAATAATCAAATAGAGCAGTAAATAATATCTATTACAGATATATAGTCAATGCAGGTTCAAAATGTGCAGATTTGATATAAAGTCCAGAGAGTTTTGGCAGCTATAGACGACCAAAACTGACATATTTAAAAATAAAGCAGAAATAGATACATTTAGTTTTTCCTAAGTTTAGTTATTTTATTTTCCTTACACATGAATTCCTTGTTTTTACATTCCATTGTCTCCTCTTTTTACTTCCCCTTATGGCACAGAATTGGCCACTAATTGTTCATACAAAAATTCATATAACCAGATGCATTAAGCTATTACTACGGATCAACAGCTCCTGCCTTCTACAGGTAACGATTAAACAAGGCGCCATCTTTGCTGCTCTTCTCCTTTACAAACTTTACAGCCAAAGACAAAAAAAGAGGAACCAAGCAGACATAAGTATAAGCGTGCTTTGAGTGTGCCCGTTTGCCAGATTGGTGGTCTTCCTCTGAAGCTTGTTAATTCGTGCAGAATGTAGACTACACTTCTACTGCCAGCACTGATGAAAAGAGGAAAGGGGGAGAGAGAGTAAACGGCATGGCTGCCAAGAAGGAGGAATTTCTGATGGGCTGAGAATGGTTCCAAATGTTGGAGCAAAGCTTGGAGACTCCCAGAGTTGCTGCCCCCTGACCCGTGTGTTTGCAGCAGGCCCATTGAGCCCATTGAGCCAGATTCCAAAGTACAGTGAACAACTGTTGACAGAAGCTCTGCAGCACAATCAGACTTTAAGGGTTTAGATAGAAAACAGAAAAAGGAAAGGATTGCTTTGATTTCATTTCTGCTCTTTTTGTTTTGTCCACTAGCGACGCTGAGTCGTGTTTCTACGCCAAAACCCCCCTAGTGGTCCGTGGTGGTATTGAGAGGGGTCCTTAGTAATATATATATATTTTAAAGATCCTCTGACATTTATAGAAAGAAATCATTATTTTACTCATATGTGACATTTATCTACCTAAACTACAGAAGGTAACATGACCTTTTTTTCACAAATTTAGTTCATTGTACAGGTGCTGGTCGTAAAATTAGATTATGAACTAATTGCACTAAAAAAGTAACTCTTGTACCGTATATTAGATTATTTTATTTCACACGGAATTATATATTTCAATTTTTTCCTTTTAATTTTCATGATTATAACAGACAATTAATGAAAGTTATAATTTTGTGAAAATGCTCAATATCAAAGACACCTTTGTACAGTATTTTTTCAGAAATATGTAATCGACATAATGATGAATACATGTTTCTGAAAAATACTGTCCAAAGTGTTTTGTTACTCTATCTGAAAGTTACTGCATCCATTTTGCTGCAGCATATTTATCCTTTCCTGTTACATTTTTCCTAAACCGCCTAAATAAACCAAGGAGCTACTGCTACAACTAAACGCTCATATTTTCCTGAAAAAGTCAATAAATGCCACAATACAACTGAAAGGCAGTTTCTAGAGCCCAGGAGCCCTTAACACACTTTCTTTTTTTTTTTTTTTTTTTACGTGTCCTGTCTAGCAGTATGCTACTCAGAATTGGTGTCTGAGTACCAAGTACAAGCCCAACAGTTTTACTTTCCCAAGCAGAGTATTACAGCTTCGCTGTAGTACGCCACTTGATGTATATGTATGAAAAATCTTTATTAGTGATTACTGTGGGTTCAATTTCCTGACGTCATGGACATTAAACTGAGACAAGAAGGGAGAAAGGAAGAAGGTGAAGAAAAGAAACCGGACCAACAGAGGGGCGAACCGACGACACAAGACAGGGAGGCAAATAAAGAACACAAGAAAACATCCCAGTCCTCCACCTCTGCCGGACGGCAGAGAAACAGTAATACAAAACAAAAACGACAAAGTGTACAGAACCAAACCAATAGTTCGGATCTAGTAGAATAAACTAAGAATTACACATTCACTACACACAAGCATTGATTAATGAACATAATACAAATGTTTCTGGTAAGCTCCTGTGAACAACTAACTAATGATGATGATAACCTCAGCTTAAGATATGTCCGTCCTCACCTATGTCCCCACACCTATGTGTGTGCGAGCATGCAGGTCTGAATAAGGTTTCCCATGCAAGTGATTGATAGCTGGTGTAAGGAACCGTCAATCCGTCCTACAGGAATCGGCACAGACATGGAGGAGGCAAGAGATGTATGCATCCAGGGTCCCACAGAGTACAGAGTCCACAGGCGGATCAGCGCAGGGTCGATCACCCGCCAAGAGGGGAACAGATGGAAGCCCCAGGGGAGCACCCACCAGCCGCGATGCTGGGGCCCGAGAGATCGCAGTGACGAGCCCACGGGCTCCGCCAGTAACCGGCTACGCCAGGGCGGGCCCGGACCAGGAACCGGAGGCCACGGGGACCAGGGGCACCCCACCCCCCAGCGGGGCCCCAACCAGTGACCAGCCGACAAGGGTCCCCCGCCGCCGCCGCAGGCAAGGAGGACCCGCAGCCAACCGACGGACAACACACGCCGCCGCCACCCCGGACCAGTACCCACCGCCAACAACCCGGCCCGCCCCCACACATCCACACGCCAGGGAGCCACAGCGGATGTACGCCCTCCCCAGGCCAGATCTTCCAGCTCCAGGGTCCAGATCCCGCCCCACGTGGGGCGCCAAGATCAGGGGCCCAGCCAATGCCGGACAGCCCCACCAGGCGAACAGACCAGCACAGCTGAAGTCCTGGAACCGGCAGGAGGATGGGCGCCAGGCACGGTCCCCACCGATCCACCGGACGGCACCAACCTATTCTACAAACCCGGCACCCCCATAAGAGGTGCCCCAGTCAATCCAAGGAGGACATCTGCCCGAAACAGCGGCCGCCCGACACACCGGACCACCCAGGACCCGCCCGACATGCACCAGGACCGAGCCGGGCCGCAACCGGGACCCCCAGCCCCATGCATCGAGAGTCATCATCAACCAGCGGGCAGGAGCAACCATCACCGACGGGGAGTGACGGGGAGGGAAAGGCAGTTTCTAGAGCCCAGGAGCACTTAACACACTTTCAACAACGACGTCCTTTTCATGATTCAGTGGGGAAAAAAAATAAAACGTATAATCAAAGGAAATAAAATAAAAATTATTCCAGAAACAAAAGTTTCTATTTATCAATTAAACGTTTTTCAGATGTGTGATTTCATTCATAAGATTTTAGTAACTGATGGAAAAATCCCTAAACAGTTTAATGTTTCCTATTCAATAAATTAATCTATTCATTATTAAATAATTAAAGACAGTCAATGGATTATCTACACAATTTAGATGAACAATTTAGATGTTTAGTTTTTCCTATTTGGCATGACTTTGTTCTACAGTGGATCATTTTAAAATGCATGTAGTTAGTTACATAATGTAAGATCTGTTCTTATTAGTAGTAGATGATTTTTTATCTCTAATTTTTTGTTTTAATTTAATGTCTTAAATTATATTCTGTACATTTTTTTACTTATTTACCCCATGTAAATTTTAAATTGTTTAAATAAATAAAAAAGAGGAAAAGGAAAAATAGACAAAAACGAGATGAGGAGAAAGATGGGAAAGGATGCTACGAGGTTTTCAAACCTCCATGATGAAAATTTACCGCTGCAATAAAAATCTACATTTATTCTTACGTTTTTTAATTTTTTTATTGTAGTTTTTGATGGAGGTGAAGAAACATGTGGCATGTGAAGTCATCAGGATGTAGCGACTGACCAGTAGGGGGAGCACACCTCAGCTCAGGGGCAGAGAGTGGAAAAGATGGGCTGAAAGAGGTCAGTTTGGTCATCCCAGTTGCACCATCTCAGACCGGCCACACTGTGGCGCTTTGTGTGCAGCAGACTGAGCAGCTGCAGGAATAAATCTGTTATTCTCTCAGATTAATCTTTGTTCTCATAGGTAATCTGCACATTAGAGCCACACAGACATGTATGGGGAGAGTTGTGGAGCCATTAAACCAAAGATCAGGTAAATGTTTGGTGAAACTCCCAGCTTGTTTCGGTGGCGGAAACCTGCCTGTGACGTCAGGAAGTGTGAGAAGCTTGCATTCATTTTCCATCCACTGTTCATTCAGGCCGTTCCCTCCCAACATCTGCTCCCAGCCAGCCACCTGTCTCCTGTCAGATGCAATATAAATGCGCGCCATGCACTTGTTAATTATTTCCCCTGAATGTCGAAGCGTCAAGCCGAATATCCAGAAAAGGACGGTGGAGAAGCATTTTATTAGAGGCGATCGCTCTTTCTCCCCTCGCCTCTCCCTCCTTCTGCCTCTTCTTGTTCAAACACTTTTTTTTCTGCTCTTTTTGTCCACTGAAATGCAGAAGCATGTGTGTGTGTGTGTGTGTGTGTGTGTGTCCTGGTGAACTCAGCATGCCTCCATACAACGATGAGAGCCGGTCTCCCAGGAGACACACAACTGCGTGTGCTGGGAGGGTGGCAGAGGAGGAGCTGCAGAGGTGGGGGGATCAAGCCAGGCGGGTGGCATGGCAGTGGGGCCTCCTTGTGTCCTCGTCCCTCTTGTCCTTCCTGGTCTCTTTCTGCGGACAGCATCTGCAGCCTGCTTTACATGCTAAACACACCCTGCAGAGAGGGCGTCTACACATGGGGCTGAGCCGAGGGCGAACGAAGAAAAGCATTCCTGAGGCGGCGCTGGGAAAAAAGGGAGGTGGGCATCCTCAGCAGCCTCCCTCTACCAGTATTCCCCCCTACATGAATCCATTGGGGGGGGGGGGGTCACAGTAATGAGGGATGAGAGGATGAATTGGCTGCAGATTATTGTGCCTGAATCAAACCTCAGCTGCTTTTAATACAGACGCTGCTGTTTTCTCTGTCCTTATTTTGCCCCAAAAACCACCATTTTTCTATTCTTTCATATCAACTATCAGTTTATTCTGTCAATGAAGGATGACGGCTAAAAAAAATCCTGAGGAGAGTTTACAGAAAGTAGAGAAGATTTGCTGTGGGTGAGAAGTTCGGCTTTTATTTCAACCTGGACCTTACTTCTATCATCCATTACGTTCATTTACTCACCCAGACAAGTTTGGAGCCACTTGGAGTCCTTCAGGAGAAGTTTATATGCAGTCTAATCAGCGTATATCCATATAATGGGAGCCAATCAGGGAAGGAGATTTACTGCCTGTAATAAGGATTTATCTGCCCCATAACTCCTTCATTTAACCAGGTTTAGTTATTAATAATTAGCGATATTCCCCTCAGAGTTCAGAACGTCTAGGAAGTGCTTCTCTGTTTGGTTCCAGGGTGATTTAGAAGCTATAATCCAGCTAAAGTTGCTACTGCAAACATCAACATGGTTCACATTTGTGTGTTTCCAAGTTGCACTAAAAAAAAAGACCAATAGGACTAAGTTCAGCTTCTACAGGTTCTATTTCTACAACCTACACAGACTACAGCTGTTATGGAGGAAGGCTGAGACGTCGCTGAAATCCCAGGTTAGAGTCTGTAAAACACCCAGAAGCTAATAGCTTAGCACCTCTGAGACGTTCTGAACTCACAGGGGAATATATCACTAATATCACTTCAACTTTAGGACAAACTACCAGGGTCCCACAAAGAAAACCACAATTTGAATTCGTGGAAAAACAAAATCTTCTGTGACGATGCTTGTTCCAAAATCAGGGGGGCGTGGCCTAGGGAGGGGTGAGATTGTTAATGGTAAAAGTAATTTTTTTTTATCCATCCAAAACCTCAAAACAAAAATCTCTGCAGCAATTCCACTGTTTGATTAATCCACTCATCCACTAACTGTATTGCACCAATCAACCCAATCACAGACTATATATACTAATGTATTAGAAGTTACACGTTTGCTTTTTAATGCACTGAACAATACACATTCTGTACTTTTCTAACTTTTCTAAGTATTCAAAGTATCCTGCTCTGTTTGCACACTACAACCTGGGTTTCCCTGTTTATCTGTATTTAACCTTAATAACTGCACAGGATTCTGTTTATGTAACTATTGTACATAATGTAAAAAAAAAAAATCTGTAAAAATTGCGTGTTTCTGTTTTGTTTATATATCTGTCGTTTTTTTTGCTGCGGTTACGACAAAATTTCCCCATTTGGACCAGTTAAAGGAAATATTCTATTCTATTCCAGTGGAGCAAGGAGGGAATTATTAGACTGTGGGTCTGATATATAAAGATTGATAATAATAAATGTAGAGTAAAGATTTTGGGACAGTGGGTTGTCCTTAATTTGTAGTTGATCTGCTGAGATTGCGTGAACAAAAGTGTGACCTCTGCTACCTGAGCAGGTGTTGCAGCCCAGGACGATTAGACGTTGTGGTCTTTGGACCAGCCTGGAAGCTCCTGAGACTCTGGTTGTTCTGGAACTGACACGCTGCTCGTTTGGACCGGTTTTGTCCCTCAGAGACATGTTGCCGGGCCGCTCTTTCCCCAGCCTCCGTCCAGCTCCGTTGTTAATGCAGGAACAAACATCAGAGCTGTCATTTATTCCACTGCTTTCTCTTTTCCTCTTTCCTCCCATTATGCCGCTCTGCCTCAGACGCCGCGTCCAACAATAACCAGAGCTTGTGACTCACACGCATCACATCCAAACCGGAGTGGTTCCCGGTGCTGTTGGAGCCAAAAGGCCTCGGTTCTGATCCAATGTCGAAGTCTGATATTTGCAGGCTTGATCCTGCAGGAGCGTCTTTGCCCCACAGTTGGACGAAGGTCCCTGACTTAAATGTATGGAGTCCGCCGCCGCCGCCTGAGGAGAAGTATAATCGAGGCTTTGTGAGGATCAGGGATCCTGAGGTGACGTTTTGTTGGGTTTTATCCGACTCAGGATATGTATGGTTCTGGTGCTGCTCGTCTTTGTCAGCGGTCAGCTCCGGGTGTTGAGACGGTTTATTCATGGACGGACACAAAGCAGATGTCTCTGCCTCTGACAGATTATCCTGCAGACACATGATTGTTTGCTTTGTCATCCAGCTGAAGGCTCAGCAGGTGAAAAAACGCTTTCAGGACATTCATCTTCCATGTTGTCATATTTAGTATCCTTTCCTCCTCATTGGCCAACTGCAAACACGAAGACAACCCAGTTTGAGGGTCATGTACGCACGTAGGCGGGTTGTTTTAAACCGATTATCCTCACCACCTCACTTAAAACAATGTCAAAAACTCCATCCACAGCTAAACGCATCCTATTCAATCATGATAACTTCCTAAGTTCAGTAATTGGGCGCTTGGACAGTCGGTAACCAATCGGTGATTTCCGGTCGTTTATTTTAGAAAATATTTTACATCGCAGCAGAGGTGTTAATAGGCGGTAGCTTCAAGGAGCAACACGGCGGGGTTAATATCTGCTCCGCCTGAACAGGACCTGGTTGGGTGGAGCTGTTGGGCTACAAACACTCTGGTTCGTCTGCAGCTCCGTTGCTATAGTGACAAACATATACGTGCTCCACTTTAGCGTATCCAATAACACCATAAAAAGTCACTTTATTTGTCGCTAGCCGCATTTTTCTGGACGAGTCTAAAGTCTTGCTAAATAGAGCGTCACAGTAGCTTCATTAGCAGCGCTTCCCTGACTGTGTCTAGTCACTTGATTCAAAGAAACGCTAATTTCTTAAAGGGGCAGGAGCACCGCTAAACTGAAAAGCATCTATCCTTTTTTTTCCTTTTTTTTTACACACCCAATTCACATACATTTCGGTATCGGTAAATTTTCGGTATGCTGCCCAGCGGAAGCATCCAGCTGAATATTAAAAGTAATGCAGCGACCAACAAACCTTTGGTTAAAAAAAAAACAAATAGCTAACTGTAGCTGAATGATTTACGCAAGTTGTCTGCTGTTTGTAACTACTGCTTTCCTCTGTAAAATAATGTAAGGTGAATTAAAACAATACAATTCTAGATTTCATTTTTAGGCCATATCGCCCATCTAGCTACAAGGCTGTTCTCATCTAATCACGTCCCCTAAATGTTTCCGATCTCTTTTTGTCCCCTTGAATCCGTCTTCTCCTCTTTTGTTAATCATTATTGCTCAACCAAGCTGTAATAAACACTAATGCAGCCACGTGTTGCATTTCCAAATGTCACTTTTTGTTCTTCATCTTTTCCATTCCCACAGAAGGGACGCTTCCTCTTTCTCTTTTCAGTCCCTCTGCAGAAATGAATTGTGTAAGACTGTTCTCTTTGTGTAACCGCTGTGTGCAATAATAAACGGAGGAAATGAGCTCTGTTGCCTCACTAATGCTAACATTATTCATGTCAGGAAGTAATCTCAGGTTTCAGAGTTTGGGCCCTCACAGGATCATGGAGATGAAGGAGGTGTTTCCATGCTGCCTGTCAGTAAAGCGTCTTCTCTTTGTCTCGGCTAGGACAGGGTTGATTTATTTCTCTGAGGTCCAGCAGAAACTTCGTAGTGATTCATGCCTGTTACAGGAGGACCTGATACCCAGACTCCACCATCCAACCACCAGTAGCACGCATAGATCGTCACTGATCCGCCTTCAGCGCACAGCAGACACTAAGCCTGACAGAGATTTAAAGAGGAGCGGCAAAAGCAAATGAGGTGGATTAGCAGAGCTGGCCAACGACTGATGTTTTCATCCATGATCTGTTGCTCTGGAATATTGTTTCTACTGCCTGGATGTTGAGCTGTTAGCATGCCAAGATTGAGACTATAGCGTGGTATTGGGGCCACAATTAAGATTCCTTCCCAGCGAAGGAAGCTTTTATCCATTCCGAAGCCAGCAGGGGTTTGACTACTGATAGGGAAACACTGATTTGTGTTAACATTGGTAAGGCTAACCCTTAGCATATGTCGGCTAGCATCAGCTACTCTCTCTGCTTTCTGTTAGCATGGAGAGGCTAACAACCAGAATGTCTTGGCTGGATCAACTACTCTCTCTGATTTCCATTAGCATGGAGAAGCTAACGACTAGCATCAGCTACTCTCTCTGCTTTCCGTTAGCATTAAGATGCTAACGACTAGCATCAACTACTCTCTGCTTTCCGTTAGCATTAAGAGGCTAACGACTAGCATCAGCTACTCTCTGCTTTCCGTTAGCATTAAGAGGCTAACGACTAGCATCAGCTAATCTCTCTGCTTTCGGTTAGCATTACGATGCTAACGACTAGCATCAGCTACTCTCTCTGCTTTCCATTAGCATTAAGAGGTT
Source organism: Apricaphanius iberus (assembly GCA_028564705.1). Taxonomy (NCBI): domain Eukaryota; kingdom Metazoa; phylum Chordata; class Actinopteri; order Cyprinodontiformes; family Aphaniidae; genus Apricaphanius; species Apricaphanius iberus. The sequence continues at coordinate 258,206 of JAPXFQ010001994.1, read as the reverse complement.
AACGAATAGCATCAGCTACTCTCTCTGCTGTCCGTTAGCATTAAGAGGCTAACGACTAGCATCAGCTACTCTCTCTGCTTTCCATTAGCATTAAGAGGTTAACGACTAGCATCAGCTACTCTCTCTGCTGTCCGTTAGCATTAAGAGGCTAACGACTAGCATCAGCTACTCTCTCTGCTTTCCGGTAGCATTAAGAGGCTAACGACTAGCATCAGCTACTCTCTCTGCTGTCCGTTAGCATTAAGAGGCTAACGACTAGCATCAGCTACTCTCTCTGCTTTCCATTAGCATTAAGAGGTTAACGACTAGCATCAGCTACTCTCTCTGCTGTCCGTTAGCATTAAGAGGCTAACGACTAGCATCAGCTACTCTCTCTGCTTTCCGGTAGCATTAAGAGGTTAACGACTAGCATCAGCTACTCTCTCTGCTTTCCGTTAGCATTAAGAGGCTAACGACTAGCATCAGCTACTCTCTGCTTTCCGTTAGCATTAAGGGCTAACGACTAGCATCAGCTAATCTCTCTGCTTTCGGTTAGCATTAAGATGCTAACGACTAGCATCAGCTACTCTCTCTGCTTTCCATTAGCATTAAGAGGTTAACGACTAGCATCAGCTATTCTCTCTGCTGTCCGTTAGCATTAAGAGGTTAACGACTAGCATCAGCTACTCTCTCTGCTTTCCATTAGCATTAAGAGGTTAACGACTAGCATCAGCTACTCTCTCTGCTGTCCGTTAGCATTAAGAGGCTAACGACTAGCATCAGCTACTCTCTCTGCTTTCCGTTAGCATAGAGAGGTTAACGACTAGTATACCGAAGCTAGTAACAAGCTCTGTATTTTCTTCTACTTATGACTTTAAGTCGGTTGCCAAACAACTTGAGGTGCATTACCGCCACCTTCTGGAATAACGTTTTATTGTTGTTATTTTTAGGTCAATACCTTAGACTCTTAAACATCAAAATATCATATTGTAAACCATTTTATCTCCTTTTTTTATTTTTTTGTCTGACATCTAAAATACTAAACTCAGGATTTAAGCCACAAATTTAGTCTTCCTGTAATTTTCCATGTCCGACCCTGAGCAGGCAGGGTTGCAGTGTGGGTGTGTGTGTTCAGTTTCCTGCTCGTTGCTTAGTTCCTTCTAGATGACTTTCCCGACACTGTGAGCCGTGATGTAACCGATGTTTGTTGAAATCTGAGAGATGATCATCGCTGAGAAGACATAATCCTGCTGCGCTCTTCCTCCTCTGTCCCTGTCTCAGCCCACCTACCCTGAAACACGGAGATACGTGCGTCTTGTCCCAGTTATTGAGCGCTGCAGAGCGGGGAAGCGGAGGCCCCAGGACTGGGCCAGCTGTTCCTGACTCCCTCGCTGCCCTGGGCCCCACATTCTCTCTTTCAAGGGAGCTTTGTAGTTCTGTGTAGTTCTGACATCTTGGAACAGTTGAGCAGCTCAGCTTCTAATGCTGCTGTAATGGAGAGATGGGGGGGGGGGGGGGGGTGTTATGTGTGTTCGCTTCTTCAGTCCCCATTCTTCACTCACTGCTGCAGCCTGTTTAGTTTAAATATATATTATAAACCCCTAATCATTGATCCACTTGTGTTTCTTTACTCATTGTCATTAAAAAGTTATACCTTTTATAGAAAAAAGGTGACCAAACATTATTTCCTAATTACTGCCCTTTTTCAGTTGTTTGAGCATTATATCACAAATAATATCATATAAAATTATCAAAATGGATTGGGCAAAAAATATTCTTTATTCATTCAGGTTTAGATAATCAATAGTTTGCAATAAATGTGTTTATAGACAGATTTCTAAAGCACTTGATATGATCAGTCATAAACTTTTTGCTTTCAAAATTATGCAAATATGGATTCAAAGATCATGTTTACGGTAAGTTATCTAACTATTTAAACAAACAGAAAAGAATATGTTTCTTTGAATAACACAAAGTCAAAAATGAATTTCATAAAATATGTGTGTGAGGTTCTGTGAGCGACAGACACGTGTTTCAGAGAGATCTTGGCTGGAGAGCGTCAGCAGGCTGATTGGGAAAACCTGGAGCTCATCACACCTCCATAGCTTCTTAAGGAGCTGTTCATTCCACGCCTGAGTGTTGATCTACCTGGTAAGCCTCCTGGAGATTTTACCGAGCAGCAAACCTGTTGGTTTCTGAGTTTACCTTCACTCCTCGTGTTTCCGTGCCAGTCTCCAGAGTGATCCTGTGATCCGGCGTTTCTAAACCTGCAGAAAGGACCTAAGATCACGTTTCATTCTGGATCTCATCGCCTGTCTGCTCTCCAACAAACTTCTCACTCTGTAACAGTTCTCCTGCAGAGTCGCTCGCTGCCAGAATCTAACACCCTCCTCGAGCTCCAACAATCTCCTCTGGACTGAGGATATGGTGTCCCCCAAGGGTCAATATTGGGCCCATTATTATTCATTTATATAAATGATTTTGCTTCTGTGTCTGATGCCACTTCTCTATTACTCTTTGCTGATCATACGAACCTTCTCATTTCAAATAGAGATATTATTATTCTTAATTATTTAAATATTGACCTTCAGAACTGATCTGACTGATTCAAAGCAAATAAGTTATCTCTAAATTTAACTATGTCAAGTTTTATGCTCTTTGCTGAAAGGAAAAACTATAACAATGATCTTGTTAAAAATTGGAATGACTAATTAAAATATGCCTTCTTGGCGTATAAATTATTGACAAACTGGTTTGGAAGGGACATATTGAACACGTATGCAAAAAGATGACACATAAATAAGGCACTTTGTACACCAGAAACGTCTAACGCTATGTTATGGTTTGATCTATCACTATTTCGCTTATTCTAATATATCTGGGGATCTACTTTTAGCACATACCTTAATAAAATATTCATCTTACAGAAAAAAATAAAATGGCAACATATGATTGATGCTCCTAGTGCCCCACTATTTTTTTTATTTAAGTTATTAAATTATTTTTATATGTATATTTGTTTTCCACCTTTCCTGCTTATATTAAGAACTATTTCATTTATAATTACCAGATCAGTCCTTATCCAACTAGACAGGCTCTAAAGTTACATTTACCTTTATACAAAAGTAGGTTTCATGGGTCAAAGTCATTAAACTTTGCATTAAACCTCGTGGATAACTCCAGGTCTCTTTCAAAATATAAGATTACACAAAAAATTAATTGTTGGCAGCATATTGGGTCTTTTTCTTTTATTTATTTACTTATTTATTTGAAATAAAACCGATCTCAACGTGTAAAAAAAAAATGGGGAGGTTTCCAAAGTCTTTTTAGCTTCTGCATCTCCATGTGCTTTAATTTATTTCATTTATAGAAAATGTCTCCAACTATTCATTTTTATATTGTTTACAACAAATTGTACCTTTTCCTCTTTTTTTTACATGTTCTAAATAAATGAATGCCGGTAATGCGTTACTTAGTGCCGCATTGCTCCTAATATGACCACTTTTACGTCTAATCTAACGCGTTACTATTTCCATACACGTAATTAAATTAAAGTTACTTTTCCAAGCCACTGTGTTTTAACATTTTTGTAATCTTTTTAAGCAAAAACGTATATTTGGTACATTGGGTGAACGGCGGTAAAAGCAGTAGGAAAACCGTAAATAGCGGTAAATATGGTCTTCATACTGCTCTCATCTTTTTCTGCATTAATCTGAAAGTTAAACAGCTGATTATCTCCTCTGTGGTCGCCATGTTTGTTTTCTTTTACCCTACAAATCCAACACTCTATCCAGTCTGAGTTCTGTACTCTGCCCCCTAGTGGAACTCTCCAGTAGTACATGCCCAAGAGGCAGACTGTTGCAGGTTCAGCATAACGTTAAAAAACAAGTATATTTCCGACCTTACTGTTAAAATGTACTTCCAATAAAGGGAGAATTGGCAGGTGGGGAGTGCTACTGGCAGCTGCTGAAAGTCACTAATACAGTAACTTGTAATCTAACTTAGTTACTTTTCAAATAAAGTCATCAGTAAAGTACCTAAGTTAATTCTGAAAGGAGTAGTCAGTAAGTAATCAGATTACTACTTCAGTAAGTAACTGTGACAATGCTGCTCGTGTGAGACAATCAGGCATGAGCTGCAGCTTATTTAACAGCTAGTGCTGCTGGGTAAAAGCTGCCTGTTGGGATGTTCTGCATCGCCACGGTAACGGCGACTGCTTCCTGCCTTCTTCTGCCAGCAGCTGCAACAGGAAGAGGAACCTGTGGATGAAGCATCAGGAGCACGTTGACAGTTATCACTCATGTCGTTTAGGATGAAAAACAAATAAAGTTTTGTTTTCTTCCATGCAGCTGCGACATGTTTATGCCGTGCAGCCTGTTAGAGACTGTTATGTGTAAAAAAATATCAATGATAGCATCATTCACTTTGTATTAAGGCTGCATGACTGAGTGGCTAAATTAATCTGGGTCTAATGAGCTACCGATAATGAAACGGACCAAAATGTATCTGAAATATTTACAGAAATCTGTTTGGTTAAAATATTAATTATTTTTCTTCTACTTCACTTATAATCCGTTTATTTTGGGCTTAATTGAAATGTATGCAGATGTTCAGAGCAGTTTACTATTCTTCAGTGGTTAGTTGGTAATAACTTAATTCTTCTTTTTTTGACCAAACAAAATGAACCCAGTGGAAAAAGCAAAAAAATAAAAGACAGCATGAATGATGTATAAACCACGTGATCATACGACAGCCAGTAGCTGCTGAAGATGCAGCAGTTTGCTTCAGCTGTTCCTGCCGGTGCGAAGCTTAAAAGGGAAGTACGTACATTATTTTTTAGCAAATATTACGTTCATTTACTCACCCAGACCAGTTAGGAGCCACTTGGAGTCCTTCAGGACAAGTTTCTATCCAGTCTGGTCAGCGTATATCCATATAATGGGAGCCAATCAGGGCAGGAGATTAGCTGCCTGTAATAAAGAATTATCTGCCCCATAACTCCATCATTTTACCAGGTTTTGTTATGAATAGTTAGACTCCTATTATATGAATATGATCAGACTGGATATAAACTTCTCCTGAAAGTGTGAGTAAATGAACGTAATATTGGCTAAAAATAAGGTCCAGGTTGAAAATTAAAAGGAACCTCCCCTTTAGAGGCTGTTCCCCAGTTTTGTGATGAATCGAGACTCTGGAAAACTCCACAGAGATTCTTTAAAACCCAGTTTGGGATTCAGGAAACCTGTCATTTATTTACAGATTAACAGATACCATTTTAGATTTTTACTTGAAAAGTATCTCACTTTGTAATGAAAGTTTTATCTGGGACTCACAGGCCAGTTATTATTTCCTGAGCTGGGCGTAAAACCTACCACTCAGGTATCCGTTCTCCAAAGCTCACTGCATCACTGCGTTGCCGGTCACCTTTACCTGTTGTTGCCATGGTTACACGTTTCTTCATTTGCTCACTTCCTGTGCCATCATGTGGATGGTTTGCGACGGTTCTCTACAGCCTGACCTGCTGAACTTCTGCGTTAAACGGCCTCATCGGACACACCGACACGCTTTCAGGAAACGGCTAGTTTTATGATGCAATCATGAACTTTTATCCAAACTTTTGAAAGCAGGGATCTCTCTTCAGCTAGACTAATAGCTCTCTCCAGACCATCGCCCCAGTAGAGGCGGTGTTTGTTCAGGCCAGTTATCTACCACAATCACTTCAGGTCACTTTTGCAAACTTCATGGGAAACGGGCTGATTCTGCCAGGAAAGAGCTGAAACACTTCTGGGTTATGATGCGTGCACTTTTGCGGGCAAAGGACTGTAAATGGGCCTCTATGCATGAGTACACATGTTTTCCTGCTTTTCATGCATTAAAACCACTTGCTGGAAGTTGGTAGGGGAAAAAAAGTCTGATCTGCAACAACAAAGGAGGCTTGTAGCTAGAGGGACCCCTCTGGTCAACGATATGCAGACCTTTTAAATTCCTGCAAATACAAGTTCCTTAATGAGCAAAATGCTGGAGGTTTAACAGAAAAAAGACGGTTGTTTTTTTTCTCTTTTTTCACTTCATTTCATGGATGCAAAGAATCGTTTCCTTAATGAATAATAGTTTCATCAAAAAGATTCTGTATTCCACAGATGGAATAACTTAAACGGTAGATGGGATGTTTTGGTTCTTGCTGTAGTACTTGCTCTTGACCTTTAGATGGAGCTGCTGCATTCACTTTTATAGCTCTCTCTTTTGAAGCCACTCTGAGGGCGAATTCATGATAATAACTGCTCTATATGCAGGATAATAACTGCTATATGAAGGATAATAACGGCTCGATATGCAGGATAATAACTGCTATATGAAGGATAATAACTGGTATATGAAGGATAATAACTGCTATATGAAGGATAATAACTGGTATATGAAGGATAATAACTGCTATATAAAGGATAATAACTGGTATATGAAGGATAATAACTGCTATATGAAGGATAATAACTGGTATATGAAGGATAATAACTGCTATATAAAGGATAATAACTGGTATATGAAGGATAATAACTGGTATATGGAGGATAATAACTGCTATATAAAGGATAATAACTGGTATATAAAGGATAATAACTGGTATATTAAGGATAATAATGGCTCGATATCCAGGATAATAACAGCTCAATATGCAGGATAATAACGGCTATATGAAGTATAATAACTGCTATATGAAGGATAATAACTGCTATATGAAGGATGATAACTGGTATATGAAGGTTAATGAACACTGCTATTATGTAGGATAATAATGGTATATTGAAGGATAATATTGCTATATAAAGGATAATATAACATGGTATTTGTAAAGGATAATATACTGATTTATAAAGGATAATAACTGGTATTTGAAGGATAATAACAGGCTATATGGAGGGATAATAAACTGGTCATATGAAGGATAATTAACTGCTAGATATAAAGGATTAATAAATGGTATTATGAAGGATAATAAAATGCTTTATGAAGGATGTAATGGTATAGGAAGGATAATAACTGCTATTATGAAGGATAATAACTGGTATATGATGGATAAATAATGACTATATAAAGGATACCCATTAAACTGGTATATGAAGGCTAATTACCAATGCCACCATATCAATATGATGGATAATATACTGGTATATGAAGGTAAAACTGCTATATGAAGGATTATTAACTGCTACTATAAAGGATAATAACTGCTATATATGAAGGATAATAACTGCTATATGAAGGATAATCACTGGTATATAAAGGATAATAACGCTGCTCGATATGCAGGATAATAAGGCTCTATGTAGGATAATGCTATATAAAGGATAATAACTGGTATATAAAGGATAATAAACTGGTATCATTAAGGATAATATGGCTCGATATCCAGGATTAATAACTGCTCGTTATTGCAGGATAATAAGGCTGTATATAAAGGTTAATAACTGGTATTTAAGGTTAATAACTGGGATATAAAGGATAATAACTGGCTATATTAAGGATAATAACGGGCTATATGGAGGATAATAACTGCTATATAAAGGATAATAACTGCTATATGAAGGATAATAAATGCTATATAAAGGTTAATTAACTGGTTTATTAAGGATAATTAAACTGGTATATAAAGGATAATAACTGGTATTATAAAGGATTAATAAACTGGTATATTAAGGATAATAACGGCTATATGAAGGATAATAACTGCTATATAATAAGGATATTAACTGGTATATTAAGGATATATAATGGTATATAATGGTAATTAACGGGCTCATATGGTGGATAATAAATGCTATACTAAAAGGTAATAACTGGTACTATGAAGGCTAATAAATGAGTCATATGATGGATAATAACTGGTATATGAGGGTATAATTAAATGTATATGAAGGATAATAACTGCTATATAAAGGATAATAACTGGTATATCGAGGATTATAATGCTATATAAAAGGATAATAAAACTGGTTATAATGGAATAATAAACTGGTACTATATCAAAGATAATAATGGTTACTATTAAAGGATATTAATGGCTCGATATCCAGGGATAATAAATGATATATATTGGTTAATAACTGGTATATAACGGATAATAAAACTGGTATATTAAGGATTATTTATGGCTCGATATCCAGGATAATAAACCTGGCTCGATACTGTCAGGGATTATAATCTGCTTATATAAAGGATGTTAAACTGTATATTAAAGGGATAATTACTGGTTATTTATAAAGGATAATAACAGGGTAATTAAGTGATTATAAGGCTTTATGGAAGGATAATATTGCTATATAAAGGATAATTACTGTTATATGAAGGTTACTAACTTGCATAAGTAAAGGATAATAACTCGGGTATTTAAAAGGTTATAACTGGTCTATATAAAGGATATATATCTGCGTATATAAAGGATAATAAAACTGGTATATTAAGGTCAATAACGCGTCTAAATGAAGGATAATAATGCTATATTAAGGATTAATAATGGTTTATAACAGTGAATTAATAACTGTATTAAAGGATAAATAACGGCTATATGAAGGATAATAACTGCTATATAAGGATAAGACATAACTGGTATATTAGGATAATAATGGCGTCGATATCCAGGATATGAAAAAACTATGTCGTTAGGCAGGCATAATAACGGATATATGAAGGATAATAACTGCTATATAAGGATTTTATACTGGTATTTAAAGATAATAACTGCATATATAAAGGATAATATATGGATATAAAGGATAATATACGCTATAATGAAGGATAATAATGGTATTATAAAGGATAATAACGGCTATATAATGGATAATAACTGGTAATATAAAAGGTTAATAATGGTATATTAAGGATAATAATGGCTCGATATCCAGGATTAAAAAACTGCTCGTAGGCAGGATATTAACGGCAATAGTATAAGAAGGAGCAATATCTGCTTTATAAAAAGGATATTAAAAATGGTATTTTCAAGGATATTAGAACGGCTATATAAGGATAATAACTGGTATATAAAGGTATATCTGGGAAGCAGAATTGAATCAGTTTTATTGGCCAAGTATGTCAACAATACAAGGAATTTGAACTCCGGCAAACTTTTTTTCTCTCTCAGTACAGAACAGTGGTTAAGTGATATATAAAAATAAGTAAAAAAAATTAAGAAAATAATAAGAACAAAAGTAAAATATACTTACTAAATATCAGTTCGTTTAATAATAACAGGGATAACTATATAACCAAAGCCGGGGTTATGTTACAGTGTGTATGGACACAGAAGTGCAGAGTTATAGTTTATGGGTATGTCGTGGTGCAACTCTCACTCTGTGAAGAGGCTGATTATAGAGTTGGTATTTTACTGTTTTTTTGGTTGTTTATTTATTTATTGCTTATTGCTGGCTGATGAGTTTGTCTCCACTATCTGTGTCCATTTTTGTGTTGACTCATCCTTTTTTCTTCTTCCATCTGTAGTATATGACAGAGTTCGTCAGTGCGAAAAGCATCTGGGGGAAAATAACTGTTTTTGTGTTCGGGGTGGGTTTTGGCGTACAACGCTCTGTTAACGACGACCTGAGGGAGGATGCTAAACCAGATTGTGGCCTGGGCGTGAGGGGTCAGTGGTTGATTTCTCCTGTGCCGCATTCCTGACCTGGCCCGGGATTAGGTCCTGAATGGAGGGAATGATCGGTTCCTATGTTCCTCTCTGCACAGTCCTGACTGTTGCTCTGCAGTCTGTTGCCTTGTCTTGCACTGGTGGCGGATCCGAACCAGAACGAGATTGGAATGAGGTCAGGACAGAGACTGGACTATTGCTGTGCTAGAGATGATCAGCACAGCTCCTGTGGGCAGGTTGAACTTCCTGAGCTGACGCGAAATAGTACAGCCTTTGATGGGCCTTTTCCTTTTTATGTTGATGTGAAGTGGGTGAGGTCCAACTTCAGGTCCCGTGTGGATGATGTGGATCTAGGTCACCTGAAAGACTCCACTGTGGGGACTGGTTGTTGAGGATACATGAGAGGAGCTGTTGATAAGGGTCCTTCCTGAATGTCCTACTGTCATCTCCACAGTTTTGAGGGGTTTTAGCATCATGGTGGGTTCTGACTGCACCTCAGAGAGAAACCAGCTGTTCCACTTCCTTTCTGTACACAGACTCGTCGCCGTCGCGGATGAGTTTCCAATGACGGTGGTGTCATCACTGCCAAACTTCAGGAGTTTCACATGACAGGGTCCCCACTCGCGTGCAGTCAGTGGTGTTTAATGGGAGAAGAGCTCAGTGGGGATGAAATCACATACCTTGGGGAGGCGCAGATGCTAAGGGAACAGGGAAGCGGGAGGTGAGACTTACCCAGTTTCACATGCTGCACCTCCTGTCAGTCAGGTAAATGGTAATCACACATTGACAGGTGGTGGGAGGCACGGTGACGTGGGACAAGTTTTTTGGTGGAGGAACGCTCTGGGCACATGGTGTTAAACGCAGAGCTTAAGTCCATTGGCCTGGTATATAAATGGATTAATTATGGCTCGATTTACACGGATATAATACGGCTATATGAAGGATAATAACTGGTATATGAAGGATAATAACTGGTATATTAAGGATAATAACGGCTCGATATCCAGGATAATAACTGCTCGATATGCAGGATAATAACGGCTATATAAAGGATAATAACTGGTATATAAAGGATAATAAGGGCTATATAAAGGATAATAACTGGTATATAAAGGATAATAACTGGTATATTAAGGATATTAATGGGTCGATATCCAGGATAATAACTGCTCGATATGCAGGATAATAACGGCTATATAAAGGATAATAACTGGTATATAAAGGATAATAACTGGTATATTAAGGATAATAACGGCTCGATATCCAGGATAATAACTGCTCGATATGCAGGATAATAACGGCTATATAAAGGATAATAACTGGTATATAAAGGATAATAACGGCTATATAAAGGATAATAACTGGTATATAAAGGATAATAACTGGTATATTAAGGATAATAATGGCTCGATATCCAGGATAATAACTGCTCGATATGCAGGATAATAACGGCTATATGAAGGATAATAACTGCTATATAAAGGATAATAACTGGTATATAAAGGATAATAACTGGTATATTAAGGATAATAACGGCTCGATATCCAGGATAATAACTGCTCGATATGAAGGATAATAACTGGTATATAAAGGATAATAACTGGTATATGAAGGATAATAACTGGTATATGAAGGATAATAACTGCTATATGAAGGATAATAACTGGTATATGAAGGATAATAACTGCTATATAAAGGATAATAACTGGTATATGAAGGATAATAACTGGTATATTGAGATAATAACTGGTATATAAAGGGTAATAACTGGTATAGTAAGATATAAATGGTATATTAAGGATAATAATGGCTCGATATCCAGGATAATAATGGCTCGATATCCAGGATAATAACTGGTATATTAAGGATAATATCTGATATGGGGTGGTTGTTGGTTACTGGTATATAAAGGATAATAACTGGTATATAAAGGATAATAACTGCTATATAAAGGATAATAACTGGTATATAAAGGATAATAACTGGTATATTAAGGATAATAATGGCTCGATATCCAGGATAATACTGCTCAATATGCAGGATAATAACGGTTTGGGTAATAACTGCTATATAAAGGATAATAACTGGTATATAAAGGATATAACGGCTATATAAAGGTTTGGTTATAAGGATAATAACTGGTATATTAAGGATAATAACGGCTCGATATGCAGGATAATAACGGCTATATGAAGGATAATATCTGCTATATGAAGGATAATAACTGGTATATAAAGGATAATAACTGCTATATGAAGGATAATAACTGCTATATGAAGGATAATAACTGGTATATAAAGGATAATAACTGCTAAATGAAGGATAATAACGGCTCGATATCCAGGATAATAACGGCTCGATATGCAGGATAACGGCTATATGAAGGATAATATCTGCTATATGAAGGATAATAACTGCTATATAAAGGATAATAACTGGTATATAAAGGATAATAACTGCTATATGAAGGATAATAACTGCTATATGAAGGATAATAATGGTATATAAAGGATAATAACTGGTATATTAAGGATAATAACGGCTCGATATGCAGGATAATAACGGCTATATGAAGGATAATAACTGCTATATGAAGGATAATAACGGCTCGATATCCAGGATAATAACGGCTCGATATGCAGGATAACGGCTATATGAAGGATAATAATGTATATGAAGGATAATAACTGCTATATAAAGGATAATAACTGGTATATAAAGGATAATAACTGCTATATGAAGGATAATAACTGCTATATGAAGGATAATAACTGGTATATAAAGGATAATAACTGCTATATGAAGGATAATAACGGCTCGATATCCAGGATAATAACGGCTGATATGCAGGATAACGGCTATATGAAGGATAATATCTGCTATATGAAGGATAATAACTGCTATATAAAGGATAATAACTGGTATATAAAGGATAATAACTGCTATATGAAGGATAATAACTGCTATATGAAGGATAATAACTGGTATATAAAGGATAATAACTGCTAAATGAAGGATAATAACGGCTCGATATCCAGGATAATAACGGCTCGATATGCGGATAACGGCTATATGAAGGATAATATCTGCTATATGAAGGATAATAACTGCTATATAAAGGATAATAACTGGTATATAAAGGATAATAACTGCTATATGAAGGATAATAACTGCTATATGAAGGATAATAACTGGTATATAAAGGATAATAACTGCTATATAAAGGATAATAACGGCTGTATGAAGGATAATAACTGCTCGATATGCAGGATAACGGCTATATGAAGGATAATAACTGCTATATGAAGGATAATAACTGGTATATAAAGGATAATAACTGCTATATGAAGGATAATAACTGCTATATGAAGGATAATAACTGGTATATAAAGGATAATAACTGCTATATGAAGGATAATAACTGCTATATGAAGGATAATAACTGGTATATAAAGGATAATAACTGCTATATAAAGGATAATAACTGGTATATAAAGGATAATAACGGCTATATAAAGGATAATAACTGGTATATAAAGGATAATAACGGCTCGATATCCAGGATAATAACGGCTCGATATGAAGGATAATAACGGCTGTATGAAGGATAATAACTGTTATATAAAGGATAATAACTGGTATATAAAGGATAATAACTGCTATATAAAGGATAATAACTGGTATATTAAGGATAATAACGGCTATATGAAGGATAATAACTGCTATATGAAGGATAATAACTGCTATATGAAGGATAATAACTGCTATATAAAGGATAATAACTGGTATATAAAGGATAATAACTGGTATATAAAGGATAATAACGGCTCGATATCCAGGATATTAACGGCTATATGAAGGATAATAACTGCTATATGAAGGATAATAACTGGTATATTAAGGATAATAACTGCTATATGAAGGATAATAACTGCTATATAAAGGATAATAACTGGTATATTAAGGATAATAACTGCTATATGAAGGATAATAACTGCTATATGAAGGATAATAACTGGTATATAAAGGATAATAACTGGTATATAAAGGATAATAACGGCTATATGAAGGATAATAACTGGTATATAAAGGATAATAACTGGTATATAAAGGATAATAACTGGTATATAAAGGATAATAACTGCTATATAAAGGATAATAACTGGTTGGTTGGTTTGGTGGTTTGGTTTGTTGGTTTGGTATATAAAGGATAATAACGGCTATATGTAGGATAATAACTGGTATAAAAGGATAATAACTGTATGAATATAACTGTTAATGAAGGATAACTGGTATATAAAGGATAATAACGTCTGTATGAAGGATAATAACTGGTATATAAAGGATAATAACTGCTATATAAAGGATAATAACGGCTGTATGAAGGATAATAACTGGTATATAAAGGATAATAACTGGTATATAAAGGATAATAACTGGTATATTAAGGATAATAACGGCTATATAAAGGATAATAACTGTTATATAAAGGATAATAACTGGTATATAAAGGATAATAACGGCTATATAAAGGATAATAACTGGTATATAAAGGATAATAACGGCTCGATATCCAGGATATTAACGGCTATATGAAGGATAATAACTGCTATTTTTTTTGTAATATCTGGTATTTTAAGGATAATACTATGATGATTTGAAGGTTATTAACTGGCTATATAAAGGATAAAACTGGTATATTAAGGATAATAACTGCTATATGAAGGATAATAACTGCTATATGAAGGATAATAACTGCTATATGAAGGATAATAACTGGTATATTAAGGATAATAACTGCTATATGAAGGATAATAACTGCTATATAAAGGATAATAACTGGTATATTAATGATAATAACTGCTATATGAAGGATAATAACTGCTATATGAAGGATAATAACTGGTATATAAAGGATAATAACTGGTATATAAAGGATAATAACTGGTATATAAAGGATAATAACTGCTATATAAAGGATAATAACTGGTATATAAAGGATAATAACGGCTATATGAAGGATAATAACTGGTATATAAAGGATAATAACTGGTATACAAAGGATAATAACTGGTATATAAAGGATAATAACGGCTATATAAAGGATAATAACTGGTATATAAAGGATAATAACTGCTATATGAATGATAACTGCTATATGAAGGATAACTGGTATATAAAGGATAATAACGGCTATATAAAGGATAATAACTGGTATATAAAGGATAATAACGCCTCGATATTCAGGATAATAACGGCTCGATATGCAGGATAATAACTGCTATTTGAAGAATAATAACTGATATATAAAGGATAATAACTGGTATACAAAGGATAATAACTGGTATATAAAGGATAATAACTGGTATATAAAGGATAATAACGGCTATATAAAGGATAATGACTGGTATATAAAGGATAATAACGGCTCGATATTCAGGATAATAACGGCTCGATATGCAGGATAATAACGGCTTTTTGAAGGATAATAACTGCTATATAAAGGATAATAACTGTTATACAAAGGATAATAACTGGTATATAAAGGATAATAACGGCTATATAAAGGATAATAACTGGTATATAAAGGATAATAACGCCTCGATATTCAGGATAATAACGGCTCGATATGCAGGATAATAACGGCTTTTTGAAGGAATTTAAACTGCTATATGAAGTGATAAATTAACTGCTATAATGAGGATAACTGTTATATAGAAGGATAATACTGCTATATGAAGGATAATAACTGCTATATAAAGGATAATAACTGCTATATAAAGGATAATAACTGCTATATGAAGGATAATAACTGCTATATGAAGGATAATAACTGCTATATGAAGGATAATAACTGGTATATTAAGGATAATAACTGCTATATGAAGGATAATAACTGGTATATAAAGGATAATAACTGCTATATGAATGATAACTGCTATATGAAGGATAATAACTGGTATATAAAGGATAATAACGGCTATATAAAGGATAATAACTGGTATATAAAGGATAATAACGCCTCGATATTCAGGATAATAACGGCTCGATATGCAGGATAATAACTGCTATTTGAAGAATAATAACTGATATATAAAGGATAATAACTGGTATACAAAGGATAATAACTGGTATATAAAGGATAATGACTGGTATATAAAGGATAATAACGGCTCGATATTCAGGATAATAAGGCTCGATATGCAGGATAATAACGGCTTTTTGTAGGATATAACTGCTATTTAAAGGTTATTTTCTGTTTTACAAAGGATAATAACTGGTTTATAAAGGATAATAATGGTAGTATAAAGGATATTACGGCTTATAATAAGGAAATGACTGTATATAAGGATAATAACGCCTCGATTTTTCAGGATAATATACGGCTCTATATGCAGGAGTAATAACTTCTATATTGAAGAATAATAACTGATATATAAAGGATAATAACTGGTATACAAAGGATAATAACTGGTATATAAAGGATAATAACTGGTATATAAAGGATAATAACGGCTATATAAAGGATAATGACTGGTATATAAAGGATAATAACGGCTCGATATTCAGGATAATAACGGCTCGATATGCAGGATAATAACGGCTTTTTGAAGGATAATAACTGCTATATAAAGGATAATAACTGTTATACAAAGGATAATAACTGGTATATAAAGGATAATAACGGCTATATAAAGGATAATAACTGGTATATAAAGGATAATAACGCCTCGATATTCAGGATAATAACGGCTCGATATGCAGGATAATAACGGCTTTTTGAAGGATAATAACTGCTATATGAAGGATAATAACTGCTATATGAAGGATAACTGTTATATGAAGGATAATAACTGCTATATGAAGGATAATAACTGCTATATGAAGGATAATAACTGCTATATAAAGGATAATAACTGCTATATAAAGGATAATAACTGCTATATG
The DNA here is from genome assembly GCA_028564705.1 of Apricaphanius iberus. NCBI lineage: Eukaryota > Metazoa > Chordata > Actinopteri > Cyprinodontiformes > Aphaniidae > Apricaphanius > Apricaphanius iberus. The sequence goes on along the minus strand of JAPXFQ010001994.1, from coordinate 241,645 downwards.
AAGGATAATAACTGCTATATGAAGGATAATAACTGCTATATGAAGGATAATAACTGGTATATTAAGGATAATAACTGCTATATGAAGGATAATGACTGCTATATAAAGGATAATAACTGCTACATAAAGGATAATAACTGGTATATAAAGGATAATAACTGCTATATGAATGATAACTGCTATATGAAGGATAATAACTGGTATATAAAGGATAATAACTGCTAAATGAAGGATAATAACGGCTCGATATGCAGGATAATAACGGCTATATGAAGGATAATAACTGCTATATAAAGGATAATAACTGTTATATAAAGGATAATAACTGGTATACAAAGGATAATAACTGGTATATAAAGGATAATAACGGCTATATAAAGGATAATAATTGGTATATAAAGGATAATAACGGCTCGATTTGCAGGATAATAACGGATTTTTGAAGGATAATAACTGCTATTTGAAGAATAATAACTGGTATATAAAGGATAATAACTGGTATACAAAGGATAATAACTGGTATACAAAGGATAATAACTGGTATATAAAGGATAATAACGGCTATATAAAGGATAATAACTGGTATATAAAGGATAATAACGGCTCGATATTCAGGATAATAACGGCTTTTTGAAGGATAATAACTGCTATATGAAGGATAATAACTGCTATATGAAGGATAATAACTGCTATATGAAGGATAATAACTGCTATATAAAGGATAATAACTGCTATATGAAGGATTATAACGGCTATATAAAGGTTAATAACTGCTATATGAAGGATAATAACTGCTATATAAAGGATAATAACTGCTATATGAAGGATTATAACGGCTATATGAAGGATAATAACGGCTATATGAAGGATAATAACTGCTCGATATATGCAGGATAATAACTGCTCGATATATGCAGGATGATAACGGCTCTATACAAGGTAAGGCAATTTCATATGTATATCACACTTTCAACACAAGACAATTGAAGGTGCTCTACATGATTTAATGGAGAATCGGTAAAAGGAAACATTTAATATTTGATAAAAACAGTAATTTAGGAGACCAAACACACTGTAAGCATGAAAAGTAAAAACAGCAGTAAACAATTTAGGAACACATTTAGAATTTGATTAAAATTAGAAACTAATAAGACAAGAAAATCAATTAAAGAAAACATTTAGCATTTAAATAGAAACCACAATTTTGGACTCAAACGCAGCTCTGAACAGTTTTAATCTTTGATTTAAACGTTTCAGCAGCTCTGCAGTCATCAGGAAGTTTGTTCCACATAAGGGGAACATGAAAACTAAAAGCTGCTTCTCCATGTTTGGTTCTGGTTATAGGTACGTTCAGTAAACTAGAGATGGAGGACCTGATTCGTCTGTGTGGTTGCTATGGTAACAGTCGGTCTTCATCATCCTTTGGTGCTAAACCATTCAGTGATTTATAAACTAGTAGGAGTATTTAGACGTCTATTCTCTGAGCTACAGGGACCCAGAGGAAGGACTTTAGAACTGGGCTGATGTGTTCTGTAGGATAATAACGGCTCTATACGTAGGATAATAAGTGCAGTGGTGCAGCAAGCTTTTCAGAAGTGTGGGGATGGATGTGGTTTCCTCATATATTACACCCTATTCAAAACTTTTGAAATGAAATTGTTACTTTTATATAAAAAAATCGGGCACACATGAGTGATGGAAATAAGCACCACCCATGATACAAACTCACAATTTCTCTCTTCCTTCATAGATCTCTCAACTTCACTTACAGGATTCCTTTTCCTCCATCTTTCTTTTCTGCATCTTAATGTTCCTGAATGACAAAAAGGTCTGACAGGACTGTGACTGCTAAATATTGCTTATTTGCATCTTTAAAAGTGGAGACATCAAATATATATAAACTAACAAAAAGAACCTCACAAAGCTTTATCTCTGGTGGAATAAACTGTTTTTAAACATAAAAATAATATACACTATTATTGTTTAAATGCCTGCTAACTATGTAATCACTTTTTTCTCCTCAACTGGTACAATTTCTCAAGAGATAAGTATCCACAAAAGTATTCAGATAATCAATAATCAATGCTCAAAATGTCAAATAAACCCATAAATACACTGCTTATCAAAGACAATTTGTCCATCCTCCCTATCAGTTTCCTTCCTACTTCATCACTTATAGGCTGCATGCCAGATACAGAACCAAATTTGCTGAACAATATTCCAATTACTCAAAAAAAAAGAAACATATAGTGAAAACACACGAAACATAAATGGAGCATCTTCCCAAACACATAGACTATCAAACTTATTTAAAAACTCAAAAAGTATAACAGCTGGAAAATGGAGACCTAATTAACTATAACGATAAGTTCCCACCTCTTCAGCACAAGCTGACTGATAGATCTGACACAGAGAGAGAGGCGGGACTTAAGACAGAACAGCCAATCATCAGCCGGTCACACTCAAAGCTGGTGTCATGTTCGGAGGGAAGGGGGAGGAGCCAGCTGTAAGGCTTTTTGTGCAAATCTGCAGAAAAAGTGTGGGTGTTAAAGCACCCACTTCCCCCATGGGTGCACCGCCCCTGGTGCAAAGATACAGATAGAATCGGACCCACAACCTCTGACAATGCTATTCAATCCAGTTTATTTCTATAGCAACAATTCACAACTAATGTCATCTCAATACAATTATACAAACATTCCAGTCAGTTAAAAGTTTTCTATTTAACGAATCCCAGCTTGTGTTGAGTCGTTACTGTTGGACTGGGCAATATATGTATATATATATATATATAAAATCTATATCGAGATATAATATAAAGCATCTGCAGTAACAATATGTTCTTTTTTACATTTATTTAAAAATGACTGATTATGAATATTCCTAATTTCCAGATAAATTGCAGCCGGACAAACAACTTCCAAAAGGTTCATTGAAGGAAAATCTATTATTTATTTTTTATTCAAGACAAGGCAATTTTATTTATATTTCATACTTTAAACACAAGGCAATTCAAGGTGCTTTACATGATTTGATCAAATAAAACATTTAGTATTTGATTAAAACAGCAATTTAGAAAAAGCATTTAAAAAAATATATGTAATCCATAAAAAAATTACCAATAAAGGTAAAAACAGAGTAAAGTAATAATTCAATTCAGTTTATAGCAGTTAATAACAGTTATTAAAAATAATGAACATGCAACTACATATGAAAATATTTCAAATCCACTAACAGCTAAATGTTATGGAAATAAAGGTGATAAAAAATATAATATCACACAGGAAATATGAACATATTTTAATAAAAAAATTAGCATCAAAATGCAAAATCGCAGTATGATGATAAAGTCAAAATCTCTGCCAAAATGTATTTCATTTCTACCTTTTTACATTTTCCACTTCTACATTGATGTCAGCTTGGATCAGCTGGAAGGTTTGCAGCCTGCTGTGTGAGAGATGAATGTGCCAAAAATGAGCAAAACAATAAATAATTCTGTACACCAACTTCAGCAATGGGATCTTTTATTTTAGTGCCATATTTAAGATGACATATGGTGCAAATTTCACTTCTCCATCCTTTTGAGTTACTATTTGGTCTCTGCTGCCTCTATAAACGAAAACCTTCCATCTACTTTTTTCCATTTTTTTGGGTTCTTCTACAAGCTGTTTGAAAAAGTGGCTGATTATGACGTTGCATTTAACTGCCTCTCACCTGTCAGACCCTGCCCCTCATCTGTTAAACCACACCCACCAGTTTTATGCCATTCTCATGTGTGCCAAACAGGCAGCCTCAAAGCAAGATGGGTGAGGTGGGTAGAGTGGCCAAAAATTTAACTCAAGTAGTACAACCGTATTTTCCGCACTATAAAGCGCACCTGATTATAACGGTGTGTCCACCCCAAACGCGATAGGAGCGACTAGAGCTTCTGGTTTGCATGTAAAATCAATGGAGGAGCGCTTTCTGAAGTATCGGTCCTGATTCCTACCTGCTTTCTGAATCTTTTTCTCTCACAAAGTTCTAATCTTTCCTTATCTGTGAAGACATTGTGTCATCTTCCCTGCTGCTAGCCTCTAGTCCTAACTCTCCTCCCTGGCTCTGATTTTTCTCTAATGAAAGAGGGTTGGGATTATTCCCAGCATGAACTGACTAGTTAGGGATGTAAAACAGGCAGCATTAGTACTGTTAACTAGCCTAACATGTTATATGTATTTACTAGTCATCATTTAGCTACATTATCTGCATGCAACAACACAACTCAACTTACAGCTTATTTTGAGAAAAGCTGTCTAAACATGTTGCTCCGTTCTGCTCTGCATCACCTGTCTGTGATTCACTGCTGCCTGTTAGCTGGGAGCTGCGTTTAAAGACGGGTAGGAAAAATAAGTTACAGTGACACTGACACACAAAGTGCAGGAGACATGTCCCTCCGTTATCCTGCGTTTGTTTGCATGTTCTGCTTGTTTTCATTGGAGCAGAGTAACGATATATTCAGGACACAACCTCTCATCCATGACTCAGCACAATCTGCTGGGATTCCTTACATAGGAAACGTTTAACAGATTGGAATATTTGTATAATTGTATTGAAATGATTTTTGTTGTAAAGTGCCTAAATCTGTTGGTATTTGGTGCTATAGAAATAAACTGAATTATCGTGATGTGATTCGACCGTTTGATATGATACAACACTGACAGCAGCTTCCGTCCTGCAGGTCCTTCAAATCTGAATAAATATTAAAAAACATTTAATTAAAATAATGAAATTGAAAGTCATTGTTTGGATATAAAACCTAGAAAACAGCAACTTCAACCCAGACAAAAAAGTCATCATAGGTTTATAAAATGTTAAAAATGTTCAGGAATATTTCAAAGAGGAAGAAAATATACAAATTAAACATGTTTTTAATAAGCATAAAAATTACAAATGAAAACAAGAGGTTCATGTTTTTCCTTCTGTTTTCTAAAATACATTTAAATATTTTATTTTTCTTCTGTTTAGATTTCCTCTCCTTTAACTGAAAAACGTATTTCAATCAGTTCCTTACTGAAGGTCATTAGATCATAAATCCCGTTTGCGTTTTTATGTTTATAGGCAATAAATGATGCTTTACTTCATACATAATCTGGGTTGTTTGGGAATCTACAGAGTCCTGAATCTATTTGTCTGACTGAAAACCTTTTCTGGTTCTCTATGGTGTTTCTCCTCATCCTGTCCAAAACTTATGACCACATAGACGTTTGACATACAGTATGTGCTAACTGTAAAGCTCCAGCGTAGTTTCTTGTGTTGTTCTGCTGGTTTGTGACGGACGGCTCCGGCTGAGCAGCCTCTGCCTGCCTTGTGTTGTACAGGTGTAACCATCTGAGGCGTAACCGTCGATGCGCGTCCCTACAAAGATAATCAGAGACAATCTGCCAAACCAGCCAGCCTTCCGCTTTGATCCAACCACCCGGGCTTCTCTACATCCCGCTTTTCCTCCATCACTGTTTAGCAAACAGAAGAAGACTTGGGCATGACTCATATTTCAAACATGCTATAGTGATAGTCAGTGTTTATTAGGCTGTTTTAGTGCTGCTAGTTCAACCTCATGTTTCTCCCTCCTGCTAACCAGCGTTTATACTTTATACTCCTGCATTAACTCTGAGCTCATTTAAACATTGAGGCGATGAAACGCTGCCCCGAAGCTGGGTAATCTGACAGTTTGGCAGAGTGATATCATATCATATTTCGTCATGGCTTGTATAAGATGTCAGAGCCGGATCATGCTGCGCGTGTGAGGCGCAACAAAGCGACCGTTGTGAAGCTAGCAGCAGCAGGATGGAGAGGCGGTGACGCATGCGGCGCTGCCTTCACGTCCTGTTCTGGGTATTCAGCTTTTAGAGGATTTCTAGGAATGTGAGGCTATTGGTGTTTTTTGGGTGGTTTTCTGTTTCCTGTTTAGATGGAGGGGTGGGGGGGGGGGGTTCTAGCTTGACAAAAACCTTTACAGAATTGCTGCCATCATTAATCGTAGCTTTTTGGTGAAAAGGGAAAGTAGGTTGCTAGTTGAAATCCTGGTTCTGATGGATCAGACCGCCCTGATCACTGAGTCCAGGGAGCTCCATGCTCCTGGTAGCTGGATGCAGTAGGTGCAGCAAGCATCAAACGGGGTTATTTAAGGTCTGCATGTGGCGTGATCTCAGGCTGAGTAACCAGACTGAACCGCTTCAGTCCCATCAGCGCACAAACGCTCCAAATCCTGATCGTCTTCTGGAAACACCTGGAGTGAAGCTCAGGAGTTTCTGAGTGCATAAAATGAGATTTATGTATGCAGTGTTTGAATCAGTTTCTAGATGTAACGTCCACGTTTTGTCCCTCGTGGGACGGACAGGGATTATTTCATTAAATACAGAATGTTGTAACATATCAGGAATTCCTGCTGAAAATAAACAGAACAGAGGAAGTGATGTGGAAACGGGTTCTTAGCGGTTCTGGTTGGACTGGTCTCTGTCCAGGAGACAGTTAACGATCCATTCGGTTCAGATTCCTTCAGGCGTTAGAACCGATTATCGCGATCCCAATCCGTTCCGGTTCAATATTGATATTGGTTAGCGGTATTAATGATGCTTTTTTCAGCTGTTACCTTGATTATGTTCCTGTAATCTTATAATACAACACTGGATGAGTGACAGTCCAACTGGGAAACCTTTCAGACCAAAGCCTTAAAAGGTCCACGTTAAACAATTAAAGCCATTCGATTTTTAGAATGTTTGTAAGAATCCGTTTTTTTCCATTTTTCAGCTCGGCTCCAATCGGCTGCATAGATATTTCGTGTCTTTATGTTAGGTTAAAGCTGGACGGAGACGTCTTCCCTCCGTAGGTTCCTTCATGCTCTAATTTGAGGGTAGCATTTATTGAAGAATGTGACTCAGAGGCCATTATAGCATGAAGGATGATGAGAAACTGTGACAGCCTCTGAGAGGAACGACTTCTCTTTCTGTCAAGAACATGTTTGCTTTGTTCTTCAAATCTTTCTGCAACTATAAATGCATAATTCAGAACAGACTCATCATCATTCTGAAACTGAGTCACCACTGAAGGCGATTTAGTCTTCTTAAACAAGTTATGTTGTAAAAAAAAGACGTATAAATGAGTTTAGCTGCACCTCAGTGCAACATGCAGAGAGTAGCAGTGAGCAGTGCAGCGCTGCAGGAGGCATGCAGCTGGATTATTGCGGTATTTTCTTTTTTTTCCGTTAGATATGTCAAAATGGAACATTCTCACTGTTCAGACTCATTGCAGCAGAACTTCAAAAAACTTTAGAATGCCATTTAAAGAAGGGTTTTTTTTTTATGTGCAAAATGCATTTGAAAAATATTCAGTTTTTTTTCCAAAATAATGAAACACAAAAATTCTCACAACATAAATAAAGCTGAAGATATTTTAAATAAAATAAAAGCAATGTGTCTGGAAAGTGAGCGAGTTCATAAGCAGTTAGTTTGACATATAGAAAGAAAAAGTGTGCATGCTTTAGATCATATCGCCCAGTGACACGTTCAGCGTACAGCTTCACATTTACAGTAACATATTTATCTCTCTCTTCTTGTTTTCATGCAAACTGTTAGACGTACTAAGAGAAGTGGAAAAAAAATTGGTCCGGAGTGGTGTGTGTGGTCGCCCTGTGACAGTTGCCATGGTACTTATGTATCCGCCTGCTGCTGTTCTGGGGGGCAGCGGGGGTCTTCAGAGACGCCATCAGCCGCCGACTCGGGTTCTCCAGCCATCTGGCCACTAGAGGCTGCGTGAGACGCTCTGTGTGTCTAGCGGCGGTCGACGACGGTTGACTTCAAGGTCACGACCCCCCGAGTCATTTCCTTCCAGGCGGCCATCCTGACAGCAGGGTTAAGTTGATCTGATACCCCTGGATAAGTGCTGCCTCAAAGGGCCAAGTTTCCGCCTCGCTTTGATACTCTGGTTTCTGTTATGACCCCGGTCCATCTGTTCTGGCCACACACACACACACACACACACACACACACACACACGATGTCTTCCTTTCTGGAATACCTGCCCTCACACCTACTACTGTACATCTGGCCATTCGTATCTTCACTTCACACCCAACTGTTAAAGGTGAGCCTCTACCAGGTGTTTCTATCTGATCATGTATGCTGCTTTACAAGTCGGTTTTACCAATGAGCACGTTTAGAAGGTGACATGTAGGGATGGGTAAGAGGCTGAGCGATGACTCCGTCGTTATAGATCAGGAATATCTGGAGTTTTTCTGCTTGTGTGCTCGTCCCCTGAGAGCCGCCCTGGAATGTGTTGGATCTTTGACGGCTGGTTTCACAGGCCTGAGGAATCTTTCAGAGGTCCTTAGTGCCAGGAGGCGGGCGTCAGGTGTCTCCCAGGAGCGTTTAAAGAGAAACACTGACTTCATGTGACTGATTGGTTTGTTTTGGCTTCCGGAGTCAGTGATTTTTTTGTTCATCGTCTAAAACAAAAGACAGGTAGTTATTATATTCATACTAAAATATGAAAGACAAGCGAGAGTTTAGTTAGTTAAACCAAAATAGATTTTGGTTTAACTGGATAACAAATCCAACCCATTCAAGTAGGGATGCAGCGATACTGGTATCGGGTATCGGGCCGATACCGTACCAACATACTCGTTAAAGTAAACCGATACCATGAACCAATCCTTAAAATATAGAAACTCTGCAATCATTTCACAGAAAAGGTTCATTTTTCACTTGAAAATTTACGTGTTTGGTTCATTTTTATTAACGATAAAAAAAAAATTCGGTATCGGTATGGTATCAGGTAGAAAAAAGTGGTATCGTTGCATCCCTATATTCTAGCGCTCATCTCGTTATTCTTCCATAAAATTTTATTAACAAAGAAAAAAACTTTTTTTATTAGCTACTTATTTAAATGGCTTGGAACCCTGTAAACTTCTTTTTAAGAAATTAAAATCATATATATATGGATTATTTTAGTATCAGAACTCTTTATTTAGCTCTTTAGGAGTCTTTCTAGGACTAGTTGTCAAAGATCCCAAACTTTCAGCACAACGATTGAAGGGAGATGATAGAAATCATTGTAATTTTTGTTATTTAATTTTTTATATTACAGTTTTATGAATCGTCTTGTATTAATCTCTTGTCTCCTCTCTGAAGAAAATAAGTAATTATTTTAGGAAACCTTGTTGTAATATATTTCTGTGTGCTCAATTAATAAACTAAAGTAGCAATGAGCCTTGTTTCATGAAACCAAAAAATGTTGCTTCATGTTCATAATCCATATTTGGATAAGTATTTCTATTTTCCTCCTGTAATCCGTTCTCCGTGCGTCACACTGAAATGATTCCTGAAGGTTTTCTGCTTTTCTCGGCGACCATATTCCCCCTGCTTTACGGCAAACACGCATTTCCCTCGCTCTGATTGGATCGTCATTCCCTCTGGCTCTGCATGCTGAGCAGCTGGAAGGATTTCCGCTCTCACTTTGTCACTTTACGACAGTTGATATGTTGCGTAACCGTGGCAACAAGGTATGGTTTTGTCAATGAAATATGACACTTCGTTTCTCTTCTCTGGCGATTTGTTTTCATTATGTTTTAATAAGAAAAAGTAAATATTTCAAAATAATATTTTGTATAACTTATGTTTTATGTTTTTTTATTACAAACCAGATATGAAAATGAAAACAAGCAGCAATTTATTCAAATTAATAAACTATTATTAAATTACTTAATTATAACATATCACGTATCCTTCCACAATGTTAAACCAGGATTTGGTCAAATTATAAAGTTATATTTCACTATCAAATGTAAAACTCCTGCTGAATATTCACCCCGTTTAAAGTTTTTTGGGGTTTAAAGGAAATATATATTTGAGTTAAATAGAGATGATCACTGAGTTATAGGGTATGTTATTGTTCTGCAAACTAACAGCAACAGTACAGAGCTGTTTTTATTCCGTTCACACATTCCTCCAATCTGCAGGAGGAACAGCGCCTCCTAGAGTCACAATATATGTTGGTAGCAGAATTTGGTCCCTGCATTTAGAAGGATGAAAATACAATTCAGTTTTAGAATTCACTGATTCAGAAGTTTTGTTTTCATTATCTTTAAAATTAAGATAAAGTCAAGTATTAATTTTCATCAGAAATGTTTGTCGAATAAACGAAAAATTTCTCATTTTTATTTCAGAAACTCAAACGGCGACTTGTTTTGTTTTTTTATGGAAAAATCTTTTAACTAAAACAAATACAGAAAAAAAATCTACCAGAAAGTTGACTCATTCTGGTTTTTAATCTCTAAAACATTTTTATTACAAAGGACTGCATGAATTTACTGTATAAATAAAGTTTGGTTTGGATTGAGAGCAGTGATGGTTCATGGTTTGCCAAAAAAACAAAACCATTAGTTATTTGTTTTTTATTCTATAATACTAAATGCTACATTTTTGTGGCACTTCTCCTAATTAAAGTATATTATAAGATCTATATTTTTTAACTCTTACGCGTCTCAGTTTGTTTTAGCAGAATGTGCTTCATCATTGCTGACATACGGTCTGTAATGTGTTTGGAATCAGTCACAATGCTTCCATCCAGGCTCAGGTAGAAGTTTCCAGCATCCCTTCCTGCATGGAGAGCAGACTTGCTCATGAGCAGAGGCAGTAACATGTGCAAACATGTCGGTGTCGTTTATGCAAAAGTGTTCGGGGGTTTGAGGCTGTTACCTTACCAAAACCGAGACACACCTTGTGTTCTTTGATTGTTTGCTCTTTTTTCTTTCTCTAAATGCACCATTCACTCGTTTTATGTGGTGTTTGTAGCTCAGGCGCTGCCTTCTAATGGAAAAGCCCCATTTGGTTTTCATTTGAGATATACACCAGATTTGGTTGTTGTGTTTGATCAGAGTTTGGGCTGCGGCGTATCAACAGTTTCTCAGAATCGTACGTTTACACTTCAAATAGAAGAACAAGCCACAAGCCCCCCCCCCCCCCCCCCCCCCCCCCCCAACAGATCATAGCTGTTGATTTAATATATCTCTATGATATATTGTAATAAAGTTCTAGAGAAATCTAGAATGTCAATGACACAAAACAGAAATATGAAATTAGTTTCTGAATTTGTCAAATAGATCTGGCATTCTTCTCAATGGCTCATTTTTTTCTGAGTTTTTGTAATCTTAAACTTTTGGAGAAGAATAAACAAAAATCCGTGATAGATGCATGGATGGATCATTTTTAAATGCTGCATAAACTTTATTTTGGCCGGTCTTACTGGCTCCAGTTGAATCATTGTAGACCAGGGCTTGGACTAGGACGTTTGCTTTGGATCAGTCTAATTAAAACACCTTTACTGAAGCTGACTTTGGTTCAAACCGTCTGGATCAGTGGTTCCCACCTCTTCTTGCTTCTCACCAACTCTAACCGGGACTCCCAACCCCTGTTCCTTCCTGCAAAAAAATGATTCATTACAATCTTTTATTTACACAAAATACAACCCCAAATCAGAAAAGGTTGGACCAAAACATTCAATTATAATTCAACTAAAATCAGTATTTTGTTCAATTATTTTGGCCTGTATTACATCGAAAACTGCAAATTATTTCAATTATTTCTCATCATTTTTTATTTTTTTGTTGAGAAAATCAACACCTTTTCCAATTTTGGTTCTTGCAACACATTTAAAAAACTGTTGGACCAGTAAAGCATTTACCACTTTTTAATATCACCATTCCTTTTCACAAAACCTAAAAGACATTTAGGGACTGAAGACACCAAGTTCTTAGTGGGAAATATAAAAATAAAAAGTAGAAACAATATAAATTCAGCCAAAGGTAGAGATGTGTTGAATGTACTGGCCTACTTTGATGATGTCATCAAGCTGTGCCTACATTCTTCATATGAGGTACAAAAACTGATGTTCAGTCTTCGTATTTACACTATTTATTGAAAACTTATTGTTTATTGTTTTCCATTTAATGGAAAATAAACCTGTTGAACGTGAAGCATTTTGAATTCAAATAGGTGCAGCTTTATTTTAGTGCATTATTAAATTTATAAACTAATCAGGAAATTAAAGCATTTTTATATCATTTAGCTTTTAATTTATCTGAAATATCTTGAACCTTGTGAGAATTTTTGTGTTGCATTGTTTGTAAAAAGGTTTGAATATAATTGCATTTTTTTTTATAATTAAATGTTCTTTAAATGGCATTCTAGACCTTTTTGAAGCTGCTCCAAATTATCTGGAATGTGAGAATGTTTAAAGATATTTTTGACAATTTTGACATATTTAGAAATAAAATAGTGTGATAAATATCGTTATGGCGCATGTTTCAGAAAATGCAATACAGATTTGAGGCCATATCGCCCAGCTGATGATGAAGTGTTTCCGGTGTTATTTTGTCCCGTTCTTCTTGCTCGCAAGTCTTAAGGTGGCCAACAGTACGGGGTCCTCTAGTGGAGACAGGCGGTACTGCAGGCAGGCCTATCCTCTCTCGTAATGTGCGCCTGAGAGATCAGAGATCACGATTCATCCGTTTAGGCTGGCGCCCTTGTCCTTTACGCACTGAAAATTCTCCAGATTCCTTGAATCTTTTAATGATGTCATCCACTGTTGACGGTGAAATATCCAAATCTCTTCCTATCTTTCTCTGAGGAACATATTTTTTAAACATTTAAATCATTTTCTCACATATTTATTTGCAAACTGGCGATCATCTCTGCTCCTGATGATCACAGTCTCTTGTTCACATCACCTGCTTCTAATCACATCATTATTTAACCAGTTAACCTGATTACTAGCTCTGAATTGCTCCTGTCCCAAGTTTGTTTTTTGGTTTTTCATGCTGTCCCATCCCAACCTTTCTGATTTTTAATCTCCTTGTTTTACACGGTATGTTGTGTAGACATTTTGTGTTTTGATTTTAGAAATGTAATAGTTACAGATATAATTTTGATAACATCAGCAGAGACGAAATCGTGAGGACCCCTCTAGGGACCTTTAGGGACGAGACGCCTTGTTTAGGAGGACACTGTCCTTCGTTGGTCACAGAAAACGGTTAAATGGAACAGACTTACCTCACGTAACCGCGGCTGCCGGCTTACATGCTCTGTTTAGGTCCCGCCCATCGTATTAGCATTGTAGCGTAGTAAAGTTACTTCACAGATGGAACTGGAAATGTATAACAAGCTTTTTAGTTTTTTTAAATTGTATCAAAAATCAAAAAATAAAACTTTATTCATGAAGCGCTTCTCAAACAAAGTTACTCAAAGTGCTTTACAGATTTAAAATAACTCCACAACCCCCCCTTCAAAAATAAAATCATCAACGCAAATACACCCCCCTCCCAACCCATCAGCCATACTCACTCACACACACACTTAGAAGCTACAAAAAGTGGGCTGAGTACAGATGAGCCAGGAAATGCCATCATGGGAGCCATCTGCATCAGCAGCAGCAGATCAACAGCAGCAGCTAAGGCTCCGACCCAGGGCGCCCAGAGGAGGGAGGGATGGTACCCCCACCTCCACCCAAGCGCTACCTGGGGGGCACCCAGGCAGCCATAGCCGACCACAGCCCCCGATGCAGGGGGCCCCCAGAGAGGAAACACTGGCAAGAAAGATTAAAATACATCAAAATATAAAGTTTATAAAATATAAAGTATAAAACAATAAGTGTAAAACAAATAATAAAAATGCAAAGCAGATTAATAAATAAACAGTTAAAAGCTAAACTAAAAATTAAATCAGGTAAAATCTGCCGGAGGTTTCTTCCTGTTAAAAGGGAGTTTTTCCTTCCCACTGTCGCTTCATACTTGCTCAGTATGAGGGATTGCTGAGAATTCCATGACGCAATCTTCTGTGGTTCTGTAATTTCTACACTAAACATTGTATTGTAATAACGCTTCTTGTAAAGTGCCTTGAGATGACATCTGTTGTGAAATGGCGCTATATAAATAAGCTGAATTGAAATTGAAATTAAAACATGCTGAGCGATTAAAAATATATTAATAAATAATAATTAGTTAAAGGCTAAGCTAAAAAGGTGAGTCTTGATATAAATGTCGGTTAGATCAGATGTGTAAGCGAATTAGTACCTGGTAGCCACCGAAGCTGTAACTACTAAGCAACTAACCAACCATATATAACTGCTTTGGATCTAAAAAATGCTAATAATAGAAATAAAACAAACACTTTAGATATAAGACTGATGGTTAAAATTAGTTGACTTACATTTAAAATAGAAATTTACCCCCGAAGTAGCTGCTGCCGGCTGCTACCGCACTGCATTCTGGGAAATATTTGACCCAGAGAAGCCGTCAAGGCACGTCTGATGTATCCTTGGTAAGTTAGCTAAACGGCTAACAAACAGAGGACAGATTCCTCGTTAGAACATGAACATTGGAACACGCCTTGGCGGTCCCTGATGACGTATCTCCTAGGCAACCGGGGCGGGGCCAAGGCATCAAGGCGAGGTTCCTGGGCATTGAGAAACACCCCTTGTTTAGATGATTTTTACGTATTGTTTTCTGTTTTTCCTCTGAAATCTCCGGAGACTGCGACGCCTCCTGCTGGCTGCCTGTGCACACACAGTTCAGTGATGGCTACAATAGCTTAGAGGTAGAGCAGTGGGAGGAATGGTTGGACGCAGCATCTTTGGTAGCAACGGATGCTGTTCAGACTTTGAAGCTTGGATTTTAGTCGTGTTAAGGTTTTTGCTCTAGATGCCTGAAACATTTGATCTCAGAACTTCCGGGTTTTATTCTTTATTGCTAGCATTACTGCTTACTAGAAACAGAAGGTTCTGGTTTTGATATTTGCAGATCTGACGTAGTAATTATTGTGATGGAAACTGTTTCCTCGTTCACTGGAAGGAGAGTGGAGGGGATCGGTCAGAAGGAGGTGGATCGGAGGTGATTGTTGGAGATGAGGATGAACGGTTCTGTTCCCATTGAAACGGTGCAGAGTACCTCAGCGTCAGACCGGGCCGGTACCACACCAGATGTGTGTCCTAGAGCTCGGTGTCAACGGACGTTGCAGCGTCCAGCTCCCTCATCTGGATGCCAGGGCCTCCAGAGAGTACGAAGCCCGGTTCCTGACCCGTCCTGCTGCTCCTCTCCAGCACGGCGGATTAGCCGTGAAAAGGCCCCCAGAGAAAAGCCGTGGGTGTAAAACATTGTGCCGCCTTTGTCCCGTCGGTCTGCTGGGCCAGGGAGCGCTGACTTTAGCCCCCTGTCGGCCCGGCCGGGTGAAGCCGCTCAACAAAAGCCATTCATCGGCTGTACAGTAGCAGCCAAATGGCCGGCATTCCTCCTCACGAGCTGCATCTGTTCGTCTGTCTCTGCAATTACCAGTCTGTGAGGAGAAGAATGCTTTGTGTGCAGCTGGGGGGTTTCTGGGTCCGCCGGGCGGATCTGATGAACCTTCTGTCTGCTGCTGGCCAACCGCTGGCTGGCCGTGTTGTTTTAGAGCTTCAGGTTCTCAGACACATTCCTGCTCAGACAACAGTTGCTCTCTTCAAGGTCACAGACAGGTTCATTGTCCGAGCTGCAGGAATTATAATGACAAGTATCCGGCTCCTAATCTCCGACTCTTTCTGTCTTCTTCATGCTGCCACAGAGAACACACTCTTAAATAATTGCTTGGATTCTTTTTTAAATATTTATGCGTATATCTGCTGCCGTGCCATGACTTAGCAGAATAGAATTGATTTCTTTTTTTTATTATTTCTAGCTACTTTCCTGTTGCTTTGATTGGGAGAGTTTAATTTATATTTGTTGATTTTTAAAATTTATATTCCAATGTTTTTTCTTTACATTTCTGGTTTATACTACAATTTTATCTCAACAAATCAGAATAGCAACGTAAAGTCAAATAATAATAATATAAAAAAGAGGAAAATATTACCTTGTAATTGTGAAAGTCAAGTCAACTTAAAATATCTGATCATGTAAACTTTCCAATATAACATCGTATTATAAAATCGAAATAAAAAACATCACTATTGTTACTTTAAAGGCAACTTTTGATGCTCTCCGTGATCCTTACAAGTCTGTGAAATTATGCCAGAAAGGGTTTGCACATTTCTTAGAACCTGATCATTATACTTTCAGTCTTTCTAGATGTAGTTTTGAAATTAAAACTTATCCAGAAAACTGATTTGAAATTTTGGTTTTTTAAATTTAGAGAATGTCGGAGGGTTTAGAGATGGAAGAAAATTACGGATTTGGATTGATTGCTGCATTACTCCTCTCTTATCTGTTTCTATCAGAGCTGGATGTTTTTACGGATGAATAAAGGGTGTTTCGATTTTACCCAGCTGGAGTTTTTATGAAGAAAAAGTGGAGTCGTAGCCTTGTCCATACATAAACTGTTTATGACGTTACAGTGGTCCCCTGTTAGCTGCCTGTGAATACTGCCTGTGAGAGTTCCTCTAAGACCGCTTATGGGGAGACTTACCGCCTGAATCACACATTTAATGTACCTCAATTTAAATGACTAATAATGTGTGATTTCTGATTGATAGTCTTGTTGAAATTCATAATTAAAATGACTCCAAACCAAAAGCTGTGCATAAGATATCACGGAGCTAGCAGTAGCTAGCAGTAGCTAACAGTAGCTAGCAGTAGCTAACAGTAGCTAGCAGTAGCTAGCAGTAGCTAACAGTAGCTAGCAGTAGCTAGCAGTAGCTAACATTAGCTAGCAGTAGCTAGCAGTAGCTAGCAGTAGCTAACAGTAGCTAGCAGTAGCTAACATTAGCTAGCAGTAGCTAGCAGTAGCTAACAGTAGCTAGCAGTAGCTAGCAGTAGCTAACGCTTGAGCCATGTTTGTGATAAGGCAAGGCAAATTTATTTGTATAGCACACCTTCAGCAACAAGACATTTTCAAGGTGACATGTTCAGCAGACTTCATTTTGTTTCTAATGTGCTGCAAGTTGTGAACTGGAGGAAAATATTCCGCTAGAGCTGATGTGCCAATAAATGTACCTTCCTAGTATTAGCATTCAAAGGAATGCTGGGGAAATTATTACAGTAACTAAAGATTTTTAATGCAGCAATGAATAAAAGACCAAATTATTAAAAGGGAAATACAGTAACATGTACAATGTTCAGTATTTATTGATTTAAAATGGTAACTTTGCATGATACTAAAAAAATGTCATTGCCCAAAAGTCTGAACAAACAGAATAAATATTATCAAAACTGAACCTTTATCAATCAACTAATGACAGAGAGCAGACGCCTTCCTACCAAGAAGAATTAAAACACACTTGCATAGAATTATATAATCATGGCTGCAAACATAATTAAGAAATCAGAAGGACTAAAGCAGATTCTGCTGGAACAACAACACTAAGCAATCCCCCTGGATTTATCTGACAATCAAGCTCACAGCAAACTTTTAAAGAAACGAATGCAGGGCTGGATGTCAACTTCTATCTTTATCATCTTTATCATGTATAGATTTATAGCTCTTAACTTTATCCTTGGTGACACAGAGTTTGATGGTTCTGTAGCACAGAAAAAAAAGTAGCAGCATCTGCACAAAATGTATTTTACAATCTCTGCAAAGCTTGTCTTCAAGAAGAGACCATTTCATTATTTCACCTGAAGTTTACTGTTGAGAGAAGGGAACTGGTACAAAACTGAAAAGATATCAGATTACAACTGGAAATCCATTCAAAGCTTTTAAAATAAATGTTTAGGTCTGATTAACATAAACAAATCTGAAATGTTAAAACAAAATCAATAAAATAATGTTGTTGTTTGTTTTTTAGTACTTGGTGAAAAATAAAAAGGGCATATTTACTGTGCACCAAACGTTGCTTGCCGACTGCCAGGTTTATGACTTATATTCAGGGTTTTTTGTCATAAGTTTTAAAGTCCTATGTTTTTGAACTCACCATTTTGAATGCTCTTTGAAGGCAGCACAGGTGCGCGAAACAGTAGTCAGGACAAGATTCTGTCTTAAATATGTGTGTTGCTTATAAAAGATAGATCGGTCTGATATAATTGAAGATTTCTTTCTTTTGTTTTTGGCTTTTGAATCAATTTTAAACTGAAAACTTTGTTTCTTAACGCTGTTAAATGATCCGAGAAAGTTTAACAGTTGGTCAGTGGATGTTGCGTATTCAGCATGCATGTTCGGGCATCAATCTTTTTCTCAACATCTGGAAGGATGTGAGCAGTCAGGGTCTCTCTGCAGGAAATATGACCCAGTAAGTTTCCCAGAAAGTAGCTGAGGATGGTCAGTGGCATGGAGCGGTGTTTTAAGATGGACAAAATGTGTGCAGTGAACCAGCCTTTACAGTAAAAACACACAATCACGCTGTTAGCATTTACTTGCCGCGGTTATGGAATGGTCCATTTTAAAGGGGGAGCTTAGGGGACACTGAAACAAAATGCCTGAAGGGAGCCTGATGGCGTTACAGCATATATGTATTTTAAATGACGGTGTGGAATCATTTTGAAGAAACTTTTTGTTTTAAAGATCTCTGTTAAGTTTTCATTATGGGGCCCTTAAAGTGTTTGGGGCCCTAGGCATTCGCCTACTTTAGCCTAAGTCCGCCACTGACCTTGATGTCCTGCTGGCAGCCGACATATCAGGGAAAAACAGAAAATGGCTCTGCTGTTGATGCTAACGTTAGCAGCTAACAAGCTAACTAGCTAACAGAGGCTACTGTCCGTGTTTGTCATCAGCCACAGCGGGCTTCCCTTTAAGAAGCTCAAACATCACTGCTGTACTGCTGTGGAAAGCTGCTTCTACTTTGGGAATTTTACATTACAGCATTAAACATGTTTCTCTTTTTATTTAATAAAACTCTCTAGAACGTTAGAGCTACGTTGTCGGCTAACGGCTGTTAAAGCTTTTCTAAGCTGCAGCTGAGCCTGAAACACAACTGCGCCTGTGTGTGAGGCGCAGAAAGGGAGCGGTGGTGATGGGTAGAGCAGAACCGATGCGCCGGCGCATGTATGTAGCTCATACAGTGAAACCCGTATCTGTGCATCTGTGTATCACTTTAAGAAATAGTCACGTGACCGATACAGCTGCTGCTTCATCAGTCATGAAGCCAGAAAGAAAACGCAACATTTCTGACGTGTGGGATCATTTCGATCTTATGTCAGAAAATAAAGTATTTGATTTTATTTCCTTTCTTCATCCTGTTCCCCTCAGTTTCTACTTAATCTATCAACATTTCAGTCCATTTCAAAATAACGTTTTTTATTATTCATATTATTTTCTGTAGTTTAAATGCCGTATTTGTTCTTCTAAACTGGCACATATTAATGAAAGCATGTTTTCTATGCTGAAACATCACAGAGCCAAACATGAGCATCAGGAGGTCACAAATGCAACTAGGATAAATGCAGATAAACGGACATTATATAACTTCATTGTGGTCACTTTATTCACAGTGAACAAATGTAATTTTATTATTTCTTTTTTGACCATCAAGCTACCACGAAGCATGAGTTGGACCAGGTATTTCAGTATTAAGGACTCCAAACCTCTCAGCATTATTGAAAGTGAGGGATTCAGGGAACCGTTTCGGGTTCTTCAACCATCATATGTTTTGCCAACCAGAAAGTATTTTTTTTCTAAAACTGGAAAATAATTTTTTTTTTAGATGTTGCAAAGAGCTCGGAGAAACTATTTTTTTTAAATAACAAAATATATATTTCAAAAAGTCTGCCTCATGTACAATATATAATCAACATCACCTTGAGTTTTGCTGTTTTATAACGTGTGACACACATTCACATGATGTCTTATGATATATTCTGAATATAACGTATTTTAAACTGTGATTAACATATTAAATAATGCGTTGTACAATATGGAATACAATTACATTAATAATTTTATCGTATGGCCATTGAGTCCGTACATTTCTTGATTTTTCCCAGTTAGCTTGCCTGCAATGATATTAAGACCCAGCAGGTGTCAGTAGAGCAACACAGTTTGGGCAATGTGTCGAAACGTTTCATGAGGCCTCATCTACCCATCACTATGGAGCAAAAAAAGGGACAGCGAACATTTTAAGAAAAGAACAAAGCTATAAATAAAACCCAATAACGTCGATTACTTTTCTGTTTTTTGTCGACAATTTTACTTGTCGACGTCTTCGAGACGAGTTGACGAATCGTATCATCCCTACTCCCAACTTTTGCTAACATGACGCTAAGCGGGCCGCGGCTACACAGACGAATGTGTGAATATGTGCGTGAATGACTGAGTGTTGTGTAAATCGTTTTGTGGTCCTACTGAAAAAGCGCTATACAAATATAGGCCATTTACCATTGACTGAAAAACAACAACCAGAAACTAGATGGGGAATATTTGTCCATCAACACAATGAATAAGAAACACAACCTACGCTAACTTACACAGCTCCGGCTCCATTGCTATTATTTGCAGTAGCAGTGTTGGTTAGCAATGTTAGCTTGTTTGTTAGCCATAGCTCATCAGTTATGAAGATCTTTCTGCGTTTTTAATCATCGTTTGAAACGCTTCTTCTGATAGGTTCTAATCCATAGACGTCTTTTATTTGCTTTGAGAGGCGGCGACTCGATGGGATTTTATCCCATCTTCCTGTTTTGTTGTTTTTATCAAAGCGATTTGTGCAACCAAAGACACAACACATGATAGCATCTGTTTCTGTTGACAATGCACAGTAGGCAGGGAGCGATGTAGAAATAATTCTTCTTGACTTTATGAGACACAAAAACAAAAATGAAGCACACTTTCTCAACTAATTCAGTTTGTTTTAGTTCGTTTTGTGAACCATTATTAGTTTCAGGTCATTTTTTGTTGCAAATTCGCACTTTTATTTTTTGTTCTAGTTTTCGTTATTTCTTTCATTTTCGTTAACGATAAAAACCTTGGTTTAATCCGCCAACTTTTATTGCTCCATTGACTCCCATTTAGAGATGCAACGATACCAGTTTTTTTTTCCAAAATGATACGATACAGAACTAATACAGATTTTTTATCTGCTTTTTACAGCAAATGATGGTGAATTCAATTTTTACAAATGAAATATTAATGAAAAGGACCACACAACAAATTTTTCTAGCGAAAAACGAAATAAAATAAATATTTTCTGTGAAATTGTTGCAGACCTCCCCATATCTGCCTGCAAATATGCGCCAGTATGCATTAATAAACCCAATGGAAACAGTCTTAGCGCTAGAAGATAACACCTGTGCTAGGCACAATGTTATTGGTGTTCTTAAATGTCAGCGTGCATAAAAGTTGGGTTGGGGGAGGTGGGTATTAATGTGTTCTTGCTTTTAATTCGCCGGGGGAGATACAGGAATATGGTTTATGTTGGTTATTTTATCTCTAAAGCACTTTGAGATGTAACTCTTACATGAAAAACACTGTAAAAATAAAGATTGAATGAATGATTGATTGATCTGCAGTAATTCTCATCTAATCTTGTTGAGTTTCAACCAATAAACACCAAGTAATATAAACGTTTTCCCTGGATTGGCTGCTTTGGAATCACCAGCCAATAATCACTGGACATGTCTGGACGTTTCAGCTTACACAACTTATCTAGGAATTTGCTTCAACAAGGTGAGTTTAACGCCTGATATGGTGTCTTTCTAACGATGCCGACCCCCACTTCCATTGAAGGTCAGGTGAAACTGACAGTCTAGACTGTTTTCCTGGGCAGGCTTTAGTTCAGCGTGGTGTCATTTGAAATCTTCCCTTTCTCTCAGCCGTTGCCGCCCTCCCACCACTACGTTTTTTATCGCCCTGTCCCATTTGTCTACACGCATGTGAACGTTCGTGGCGTTTCCCCCCGCTGTCATTCAGTTCTGCGTTAAATCCTCTGTTCCCACACTCTTGAGAAATGCTGCGCACAGGTCGGCTGGCCATTCCCAACCGGCTCACCGTTTCAGTGGCTGGAAATCCCCCAGCGCACAAAGAGGCCAGATAGGATGCCAGAGCACTGCAGGCGAGGGAGGTAGCTGGGGACCGTATTGATACGACTTGAACTGGTGCCTGGGAAAATCCTTAAGGAGATGTGAGCGATTGTTGTTCCCTGTATGGGCCGGCATTCTGATATGTGTTGAATAGGAAAGCTCTCTGCTCATCACTGATGGTGTTCAGGGCTCGTGAGTCATTCTGGTTTTGTGGATTGCTGTTTTTTTTTTTTTCATCAGTGGTGTCGTTTCTCACCTCTGCAGCTCGCATGTAGCATTGCATGTTCACGTTACTCAGAAAGCACCTGTTCCTCTAGTTCTAGTTCTGTTGCAGTTACGGCTGCTAAAAATACTGCTTAGTCTATAAATACATATCTCTGATTACTTCTCAGAAGTTCCTTCAGGCAGACATGTTTCTGTTTGTGATAATTAAAGCCTGAAGAAGAGGGATGCTGAGGTGAGCCATGCTGCTTCTACAGCAAACGAAACTATTGGAAGCAGCAGGATGTGCACAAGTTTTGGAGTAGTTTTCATAACCATTCTATTCTCCCAGGATCTGTTTCGTTTATCTGAAGTTTTACTTACTTTATTTCAGTGCTCACCACCATAACAAACACATTTTCACAAATATCATTTCAGCAAAGGAAGAACCTTTTTTTTTTTTTTACCAAGTTTACAAATTACTTTTGACTTTCATTTTGCATCAGAAACATAAGTTTGACCGTAGAAGGGAATTTAGGCAGATGTTTTTCTCTATAAATGACAACTTCAGCATTCAAACATTCACACAATAAATGACATTTTCGATCAATACCTTTATATCGGCCCACTACTTTTGCAAGTCGATTATATCTAGCTCTTCAGTTACAGATGGCATGTCTGTGGTGGACATTCTCTCACAGAGAAGATACTTTTCTAATTTAAATATGGTTTAAAATTCCACAAACATCACAGGACTACGTAGTTCCACATTCTCTTCTCCATTTCTCCAAGAACTGGTCCTTTAAACTTCGTTTTAGCCAGTTTACATTGGTGATTTCCTGGAGAGACCGCAGTCATCTAGAATCTGTTTCACTTGCAGTAGCCATGGCGACAAATATTCAACTTTTCTAAACAGGTCAAACAACAGGTTGTACATTT
The DNA here is from genome assembly GCA_028564705.1 of Apricaphanius iberus. Classification (NCBI taxonomy): domain Eukaryota; kingdom Metazoa; phylum Chordata; class Actinopteri; order Cyprinodontiformes; family Aphaniidae; genus Apricaphanius; species Apricaphanius iberus. The sequence continues at coordinate 218,568 of JAPXFQ010001994.1, read as the reverse complement.
TGCGACTAAAATCATTTGTTGTCCTGCTGGAAGCTGAACTTCTTCCACAGTCTCAGCTCATTTGCAGGATCATCCTGATTTAGCTCCATCTATCTTCCCACTGTCATCCCCACAGCATGATGCTGCCACCACCATGATTCACTGTGGTGATGGTGTGTTAATATTTTGCGTGCTGGTCTCATCTGATCAAGGCAAGGCTATTTTATTTATCGCACACTTCAACACAAAGCAATTCAAGGTGCTTCACGTGATTAGAAAAATGTGAAAATTAAAACAGAAAATCAATAAAAGAAAGCATAAATTAACATTAATAAAAGAAACAATTCCATTTGATTGTAAACAACCATTTAGGATAAAAAGATTTATAAATAGTATTGGCAATAATATTATCAGTCACTCATAAGCAAGTCTAAAGAGGTAAGTTTTTATTTTAGACTTAAAAGATTTTAGTGTCTCTGCAGCTTTGTATTCTCCTGGTAGTTTGTTCCAGATATGAGGAGCATAGAAACTAAAAGCTGCTTCTCCATGTTTGGTTCTGGTTCTAGGGACAATTGGTAAACTAGAGATGGAGAACCTGATTGATATGGATCGTTTGTACCATGATAGCAGATCTCTAATGTACTCTGGTGCAGCATAACTACAAAAATAACTCAGGATAATCTAAACCACTCTAACTATAAGCTTTATCAAAAAGGAAGGTTTTAAGCACCAGACCGTGTGGAGCCTCTATGGAGAGAAAAACACTGAGAGAAAACTGGGTTAACAATCTAAATAACAGCAGAAAATTCATCTGGAGAGTAGTAGGAGAGAAAAGTAGCAGAGAGAAGAAAAGTGGTCAGTCTGTCCTCCAACCGTCTAAGCCTATAGCAGCATAACTACAGAGATGACTCAGGATAACCTAAGCCACTCTAACTATAAGCTTTATCAAAAAGGAAGGTTTTAAGCCTAGTCTTAAAAACAGACAGAATATCTGCCTCATGGACTAAAACTGGGAGCTGGTTCCACAGGAGAGGAGCCTGATAACTAAAAGATCTGCCTCCTATTCTACTTTTAGAAATCCTAGGAACTACCAGTAGACCTGCATTCTGAGAACAAAGTGCTCTGTTAGGAACATATGGAACAATCTGCAACAGAACTTTATTGTTCCATGAGGGGAAATTCAGTTGTAGCAGCAAAAAGTGGCAGGAAATAAAAATAAAAAAAAACAGCAAACATTTAGATTCAGAAAAGGAGAGGTATAAAAACAGAGTTTATGAATACTATGTACATTATGGAATGAGTTACAATAACCAGAGTACTGTGCAGTACAAAAAGAAAAAAAAATAATATTGCATACCCAGACTGGAATGTGCAACAGAGCAGGATACATAAAAAATATTTAAATCATAAAAAATATTTAGAATTTTCTACAGAATGTGCTCCTATCGTCGTGCATTAAGAAGTAAATTATTTCCAAGAGTTAGCAAAAAACGTTGTGCAAATAACAAGAACAGATTAAATTAAATTATTTATTTGAAAACGACATAAGTCAAACTTATGTAGATATACATATTCAGTGGAATTACTGATATTGAAGTTAAAATTAATTCCAAATATATGCTTATTTATTTTTTTGTTCAACACCTGATGCTGTATATTATACATGCTTGTGTTGGTTTTATCGTGGAAATATGTAAACTGGGTTAGGCTTAATAAGTATTTACTTATGACCCTTTAGGTTGTATTTTACACGAAAAATGAAAAAGTTTTTTTTGTTTAATGTGTAAAGAAATGAAATGACTGAATAAATTACTACCACTACAGCAGCAGAGATACTAATTAGTGAGCTAGACCACGCAAATTGGAGCAGGGATGTAAACATTATTACTGTACTTTATATGAAAAAAGAATCGGAACAATATGCGTCCAAAACTTTCTGATCTTTCTAGATATGAAAATGACAAAAGTCTTGTTTTCCTTTTTCTTCAGAATATAGCTCTGCTTTGTTTCTTTGCTTATTTCAATCATTTATCACAGAATCTCACAAAATTCATTGATGTTTGTGGCAGAAGTGCTTCTGCTCGGTCCTGGTGCTGATGAGCGTGATGGCGAGGTCCACAGAGCGCTCCACCCTGCAGTCACAGAGATGATGGCTTCCCCTGGCCGCCGTAATGAAGCTCTCAGTGGGAAGATGTGGTTTGAATGCACTTCAGACAGGAAGGAGCGATGCACAGCCCCATATGCATCGACTCACCACATCATATATCTGAATGAGGCCTCACACAGACGTCCCCCACTGCTGCTATCAGACAGGCAGAGCCAAAGCCTTTAAAAGCTCGTCTTCTGCACATGGCAGAGAGAAACTCTTTGTTCGTTCTGCACCAGGCGAAACCTTGAAGGAGAATAAGGTTCATCTTTAGACGTGAAAGGAGAGAGTGTGGCAGAGAGAGAAATGGGTTGATTTTCTGAGAAATCTGCTGGCAAATGTCATTTTACCAGCAGGCCTTCATGTGGTCTAAAGCTCATCTTACAACATGTTTGCAAAATTGTCTCCTGCAAAACTAGTTTTACTTTTGATTTAACATCAGCAGCACGTTTTAATAAACCATTCAAAATAATAGGTTTGATGCTCCTGAAGTATTTGTTTCTCACAGGCTTGTTGGTCTTCAGGATGACTTATTGCTGGGCTGCATTACATGAACATGGGAGCAACCAGGCAGCATGCACAATTTAAAACGCTTTAAGCTAATCGTCTGTAAATAAAAGAGCGGTGGGTCGCTTTTCGGAATGAAATGATTCACATGTAGCTACGTAACTGAGAAAATGTTGAGGACTTTGGGAAGAATTGGGCTGTGAGGGTGGCGGCGGAAGATTGACTCTCTGAGGGCGCTTTCACATGGTACGGGAGTCCGTACTCGGGTACGGTATTTGGTCAAAATCCACTTATTTCGTACCATGTGAACACAGACTGTACCGTGCCAGAATACGGCCAGAGAGACCTGCCTTGGAGGTAGTATCCGAGTCCATGTACGAGCGTCCACGTATCATGTGAACACAACCCGTACTCTGGCCGTACTCAAGACAATAGACGCGCTCCATGCGGAAATGACGACACCGCCGGCCGAAATTACAGAATCACCTCGCGACCATACAAATACCAAAACAACGCGATTCAAGCATCCCACAGCAACACAGCAGGTTACAAAACGGCGGGTTTACTACAACACTCACCCTGTAGATGGCTTCAGGTAGCAGCTGACCAGTAGACCAGTTTGTTTACATTCTAGGCTGTCGCTCGTTTTATGACGTCGGTACTTCTCACTCCCTTGTTTGTTGGAGAACTAAGACTTATTTGTATACCGCCACCTGCTGTTTATTTGTAGTAAAACACTGGATTCAAATACGGGCAGAGATCCGTGCCATGTGAACAGAAAAAATTAGCATTTTCTCTGGCCGTTTTCTGGTACGGCCACACATGTGAAAACGGCCTGAGCCGACGTAGCTACAAGCTAACTGAGCTAACCGAAGCTAACGGAGGTTAGCTGGCCCTTTTTGTCAAATAAAATCATCAAGCCTTTTTGATCCTTAACTTCCCCTAAAACTGTGTGAATTTTAATTAAAACAAGCTTCAAGAATCAATAAGTAAAGAAGAAACGTAATCATTTAAACCCATTTTTGACCAGGAACAGAGACTTCTTGGATCGCAACATCAAACTTAAATTACATCTAAGCCGAAGAGATTTGTGTCAGAGTGGCCCTGCAGGTTTTTACGTTAGCTTTTTAGCTTTTAGCACTGCTGCTATAAAAGTTAATGCTTTTGTAGCACAGAGAAAAAAATTTAGCATCAACACAAAATCTACAGAAACCAGCACTGCATGTCTTCAAGCACGTCTTCCCTGAACTATACTGTTGCGGGAAGGAACTGGTACAAAGTTTATTAGATGTCAAACTGCAACTGAACATCCAAGCACCTTTAAGCATCATTTGTAGTTCTGAAAGAAAAGTGCTGAGATTTAAGGAGACAAAATTAATAGAAAGAATATAGTTTTTTTTAGTACTTTAAGCAGTAGGCATATTTAGTATACACCAAATGCAGAAGTATATGGCTTATGTTATCATTTTTCTGTGTTTTTTGTTCTAAGTTTCATAAATCCTAGGTTATTGAAGTCAGCATACATTTCGACGTTCTTTGAATGCACCTCCGGTGTGTGTACACAGTGCTGATGTTCGTGTGTGGGTTAAAAAAGACATATTGGTCTTAGGTAGTTGCAGATTCCTTTTTTACAGTTAGAATTAATTTAACAAAGAAAACAACTTGGATTGTGATTGGGTGAAACCAACCGAGAGATGTTTTAGGATTGGTTAGTGGCTGTAAAGTGATCATGCTGGCATTCCCTGATAGAACAGTCCTGATGCATAACAAGCCGGGTCTCTAATCTGCAGAAAATATCGGTGACAAAGTTTCACAAAAAGTTATGAATGGTGGTCAGAAATCTAACCATGCGCACAAATGCTACGTATGAAACATTTTCATTGGACGTTTCAGCGCTGTGGAAAACTTGACCTATTATAGATATGTCCCTTTATGTGCTCTTAGGTTGGTGGAAATTAATCTGCTTGTAATTCCAGAGACAAGACGCATTCCTAGGCCATGTACACACGTGGGCGTTTTATTTTAAACAAATATTTTACCCAGTCTGTTTAAAAAGAAATCTCCATCCACACATATGTGTGCTTTTATATACCCACTCCGATTAAAGAAAAACATTTTCTGTGTTGTTCACCTGTTTTTGTGCCATTTTTCTAAAGCTAGAGGACATATCTTGAGAAAATTAAAGCTCCAAATTGCATATCTGAGTATTTCTGCATTCTAATCTTTGTGCATCTGTAGCAGACACTAAAATGGCGTCTAAAACAGACTGCTCCCCTAGGCGGGCCAGAAGCTGCTGCTCTCCTCCATCTGCCCACTCATGCTTTGAGGAGAAAGTTTACTTGTTTTGTTGTTCCTCTTCATTAAAAGACCAGATTAGATCAATTATCCTTACAATATAAAGCATATAGTGGCCAAACGCTGCAGTAACTACTGATTACTGCGACTATAGAGCCCCGTTCTGCTGAACCCATATCTGGCTGTTGCTGAACTGACCAATCACAGGCATACACATTCTGTTGACTGAGACGTATAGTTAGAAAACGGACCTCTACTCCGTCCGTCCTTACGTAGGTGACGGAGAACCGCTGCGTCATATCGGAGAGGTAGAAACACGGCTTTATACAGACATTGAGCAAGGTATGTATGAGATCCAGCATTTATCTCTCCAGCATGTTCAGTTTAGATTATATTTACCCAGGATGCCCTACACAATAGTCCGCCTCCTGCTTTTGCTGCATTCGAACCGAAGAAGAGTTTGTTTCAACCAAACTGGGTCCGACATTTTAGGCGGACTAGAGTTTTTTTTCCCCAAACGAACCGGACAAAACGAACTACAGTTCATTTCAAGCGGACTAAACAGGGCTGGTGTGAATGCAACCTAAGTCCCAGTTCCTCTGGTCCAATCAGCTGCTGCAGTCTGGGTATCTGCTCTTCTTCTCTATTCCTGGGAGATGGTTGTTGGTTAAAATCCCAGCAGATCAGGTTCTGAAACACTCAGACCAGCCTGTCTGGTACCAGCTCACCAATCAGAGTCCGGGATCCACCGACGTTCTCTTTGATGAGGAGGAAGAGCAGCTGCAGCGCAGCACTTGGTATTGTGCAGGATGGCTGGAGATGTTGGGGGAGGGCGAAGGAGCGAGGAGGAATGATGTACTCTGAAGACATCTCATTAACACATTACACCCCCCCCACCCCCACCCCACCCCCATTCATCCTTTCTCCTGGGGCTCTGAACATTCAGGGGCTCCTCTGTCCCCCTTTTCAGTGTCAAACTTATTTCAGTGAAGCAAAGCAAAGTGCTGAATGTGTGCTGCCATCGGGGACGCCGTTATGTAACAATACGCCGTCCCACGAGTCCCCCGCTGCCTCAGAGATGCAGGGCTGCAGCGGTGCAACTAAATTTAAACCTGAAAGAAAGTTTGAAAAAGAGATGATGTCAGGCTTTTTGTTGGAAAGGACAATTTCCTTTGTTTTTTGGACATAATGATGCTGCAACTGAACAATGACTGCTTTTAGGAAAGGGTGGGATGACACGACGAGAGGATGGGAATGTTGGCCTCAGACTTTCTATAAACGTCGACGTAAATATGGAAAGATTTATGTGGAAACAGGAGGTTCTGTTTGGAAAAAAAAACCAGCTGGAAAATGAAGTGTGTCATATCTTCTGCAGCTTGCAGCAAAATCCCGACTCTCCCTAAACTCTAAACAGACGCTCAGATATACCGTACCGCTGATAAGGTTCAAAGAAGGCTTTAAATGGTCTTACAGTATGTTGCAGAAATCTCCCAGGCAGAAGAGCGAGGGTGTGAACTCAGTGACACTATGAGGCCATGCAGAGATATTTATTGCACAGACAGAAGCACATTCGCTCACCAATATCAGAAATGGGAGGAGAATGAACGAATGTTACAGGAAACGTGTTCTTGTTTTAGGTTTACTGGTAGGCAAAGTTCTCTGCTGCATCCTGCTAACTGTCAGAGGCTCCTTCAGGTCTGAATCCCTCAGAGAACGCAGGAGGAACGGAGGCAAACGCTCGCTCACGTAGAGCAGCACCACCGCGTCGGTTTCTATCTGAACAGCTGACATGAGGGCAGAGCTCAGAGGCAGCGTTTAAAATCACCTGTTAGCTCAGGTGTTTGCAGGTTTAGGAGAGCGATGATGAAGGTTGAGGGCATGTGCGTTGGCCACCGTGTTTAGGTGCATGCATACCCATGCAGAGTGCCTGTAGAGCAGCATGCAGGCACTCACAGGCGCACCGTCCTAACAGTTGCCCCGACAGACTTCAGGGGCCTCCGAGCCGCCCACATGACACCCACACGTTCCTGTTGAGCTGTGCTCGCCTTACCGACTGCTCCGGTTGAACCAGTTGGTGATAACAACACTTCCTCTTTCAACTCCCCTCTATGCAGAGCTGCTGTACTCTCCCCATGTGTAGCAACTGGCCCAGGCCAAAGCGTCGTGTTACGCACACACACACACAGGCTACAATCACGATGGCCATATGTGGAGGTGAGGAGACGTCCAGGCTATTCATTGGGCTTTAAGATGCAGAAGAGGTGGGACCAAGCAGCAGAAGGTTTCTGAAAGGATGTTCACAGAAAGACTTGAAACTCTGAGAAACAATGCTGAGTGTTTTAGAGCACGACCAGCAGCCCAGAAGAGTTCAGGCGGGGAAGATCCACCAAAAAGGAAAGAAAAAGGGGAAAACATTATGTAATAATCATACTGTCTTATGGCCTGCTTTATAAACGGTTTTATTAAAACCAGTCGCAAAAACAGGCTGCAGCCTATTTATTAACATGGCTCAGAGTTCACTACGCCTGGTAAACCCAGAGCAAGATGCACGCAATCCATTTAGAGCTTTTCCCCATTCGGAATATCAGCGTTTTCGTCAAAAGACGGAAAATATTTGGAGCAGAACAGGCAAATAAGTAGGCGTTCCAGGCGCAGTGTTATTTACTAAACATCAAAACGTTTGTGACGCCGTATTTTTCACCGCTTCTGAAACGTACGTCTTAACTTTGCGCCGCTATGATTCATCATTTCCAGCCAAAGACCCATCAGTGCTGAGCACACCGTGAGTTATGACCCTCATGGATCCTCATGGACGCTCAGAGTTCTTATTAATCTTCTTGGGTTCCAATTAATAAAATGTAGAGTACTGTGCTGTACCACAATAACAATTACGCACATGACATACGTGACGCTACGTATATGACATTCGAAAAACTAAATACATACATTTCAGATTACATATTTTTAAGATAACATTTTTTTCCCATCAGGAATCCATGTGGATATTCCTCCTTTCCTTATCTGTGACACAGCTCACATTAGCAGCCACAGACTCCTCCTTGGAATGCTAATATTATTAGGAATGTTGATAAATCAGGCGCTTATATTCACTCATTTTTTCAATACATTTTGTACTATGACTGAATGCCTTCTGAGTCGTTTCCTGAAGAGAAAAAGCCGTCTTGCTCTTGTTTAATTTGCATGCCCCGCTCTCTACTGGCTGCAAAAATCAATCCCGCCTACCAGCCGAGGTCCGCCATGAATTCAAATGTTCACTGTGACGTAGAAGAGACCGGCTTTTTCTGTCTCGCTCGATTTTTCCCTCTATTTCATTCCTGTGGTTAATGCAGGCAGTTGGAGAAAGTGTTCGCATGCAGCGTGCACATGCAACTCAGAGTAAACGATCATATTTAAAAAGAACAAGTGCAACATGGGTTCCTGGAGAACAAAACATTTAAAGAACGAGAATAGTTGAATGAAAAGCACGTTCGTACATAGTTGAGTTCTCAGGATGGTACGGAGCAGATTATGGGAAGTTATTCATACGTTGTATTCCTTTTGCCCGGCTTGTCACTATAGGGAGCAGAGTTTTCAGTCACTCAGACATCAGAAATATTGAATCTCTTTCACTATTTAAATCATAGCTAAAAAACACATCTGTTCAAACAACCTTATTCCCTCTACACACTAATTTTGGTGTTTGTCCTGTCTATTGATTGGCTATTTGATTAATTGTTTTGCTGATGCCTAACGCCTGATAATTGCTGGGATAGGCTCCAGCTGCCCCGTGACCCTGAATTGGATAAGCGGTTAAGAAGATGGATGGATGGATGGATGGATGTTTTGCTGATTGTTTGTCTGTGCATTATTATTTTTCTGGGTTTTTTTCTTCTCTGTAAGGTGATATATGGTTTTAGAAAGGTGCCCTCCAATAAAATGTTTTATAATTATTAATGCACACAAACATTAATGCATAAATGAATACTGACACAACTACTACTACTACTAATAATAATATAAATAATAATAATTAGGGATGCAATGATACTGATATCAGGGCCCATATCGGTTCAAGTTAACTGATACCATCAACTGATACTTAAAGGTACAATATGTAAGATTGACATCTTGTGGTAAAACTGGAGTACTGCAGTCCATGATGCAAAATACTGTAGTTCGCTCTCAGTCATTCTTCTCCTCCCATCCATGAGATTCATGTAGAATTGCCAGTGACTGAACGGCCAGAAGAGACACGATGATGACCGAAGACGAGTTATACACAGCAAGCTGATAAGTAGATAAATACATTTCAACACAATGTCCAGGTGATGGTAATTGAAAAAGTAGCTTGGGTTAGCCTGGTTGGTGTCAGATTACAAATGGCGGTGTAGGTACCAGATCGGCTCGGGGGGGCTGCGCTTGCCGAAAACGTCACACTACGGCGACTTAACTTGGACAAACTACCTTGCGAGTGCTGTGTGGTTAAATTTAAAAGAGACGTAAATGTTAAAAACAGCTCATGTGGTGAGATTAAGATATTACGACATTTCTCTGGTACTGCTCTTTCACGCAGGGGCCTTGGACCGAGTTTGGCAGGTTGTTATTTACCGCGTTTTTGACGGATTTTCCTATGATGTAAAAAACGTTTTCTTCTGTTTATTTTTTTTTAGAGAACCCCAAAAATATGATATGTTTAACTATACATCACATCAATATCAGGCTATCAAGAAAAACGCTGTCAAAAGATTTAATATACATACATTTTGCGTGTACTGTATTTATGTGGTTGGGATGTTAGACTGTTTGGTGATTTATTCACTGTACAATTATTACAAATTTCACGTTTGAAATGGTGAAACTCTGCAATAATAACAACGAAATTACATGTTTGAAAATAAAATGATGGTTAGATGGGAATAAATTATCATTAAACTGTGATAATTCATACTTCATAATATCCAGTAATAGAAATAGAAATCAGACTCAGTTCAATAATTTCATTAAATATACATGGCGTTAATATTAAAACTTCATTATCGTCATTGTTGACTAAAAATATCCTAGAATCGCGAACAAGTTTGGAGCCACTTGGAGTCCTTCAGGAGAAGTTTCCATCCAGTCTGACCAGCGTATATCTATATAATGGGAGCCAATCAGGGCAGGAGATTTGCTGCCTGTAATAACGGTGGACGATAATTCGATAGCAGTATAAATCGATCGATAGACGTGTAACAAAAAAGGGGTTAATAAAATAGTCTGATAGAAAAATGAAGTCCCTAATTTTTTCATTATATCAGGCAGCTTAATACAACAATCATTACTTATTCCAAAAAATCATTAACAAGGACCCAAGCAGCTCTGTCAGCCACCCTCTCTGCTTTCAAACCACAAACAGGATGAAATAATTTGAGCTGAAACAGAATTTTTTTAATAGTCCCTAAGCGAACCTTCACCGTAACTTCGCTGCGGTCAGACGTCACAACAAGGAAGCAGTGGAAGACGTTGTTTCAGTTGCTCCGGTGAAGATGGTGTCCTGTTTTGAATTGATTCTCGATGCATTAAAACACTAAACGTAGGAATAATAAAACTACGATCAGGTGTTTTAAGCAGGACTCCCATCACCCAGCTGGCTACGAATCTGTTACAGAGAGACACAGGAAACGTACCCAGGTCGCGCTGCTAACCAAACCTGTGGCTTTTAAAATCTCCCCTCGGTTCTTCTCCCCGTCAGAAGCAAAAAAAGCTTTAAAAAACACAACAGGATTGGATAGACCTGCTGGCTTCGGCTCTCTGCCTTCTGATGACTAGCTGGTTAGCTTTAGCTTTAGCCAACAGCTGAACCAGAGCTGAAAGTGATTTAGAATTAGTAACTAATCCAAAGGTTTTTAGCCATTAATATTACAAAGTTTCATAAAATTTTTAAACGATTAAAAGGAATAATGATAAGTCTTTAATTTGAATTAGTAACATAATTAAAATATATATTTATAACGGTTAATAATATTACTTTTCTTTGTATTTACTGATGTTACTCAGGTCTCTTGATTTGTTTCTGTTCTTACACATTTAGTTATGATAAAAAGAAGTGTTTGAAAAATGTATTAATTAAATTCTTAGTTCTTAGTTCTTTCTTATTTAGTTCATTGAAGAATAACAAAATGACCAGGGAGGCACATAAAATATAGATTTTACATTTTGTGATATTTATCGATAATTATTGATATGACTATTCCTTTATTCATATGCTCTTTTTCTGTATGGTCCAGCCCTAGCCTGTAATAAGGAATTATCTGCCCCATAACTCCTTCATTTAACCAGGTTTTGTTATTAATCTTTAGTGATATTCCCCTCAGAGTTCAGAACGTCGAGGAAGTGCTTCTTTGGTTGGTTCTAGGGTGATTTAGAAGCTATAATCCATCTACACAAACACATGATTACAGTTTCATCCCAGCTGTAGTCTGATCAGGACTTTCTCTCTGTGCTCTATGGCGGTCGGTTAGACAGAACTACTGCAGACATCATCATGGTTTATACTTGCGTGTTTCCAAACTGCACCAACCGAATGACCAACTGGACTAAGTTCAGCTTCTACACGCTCTATTTCTACAACCTACACAGACTACAGCTGTTATGGAGGAAGGCTGCAACGTCACTGAAATCCCAGTTTAGTGTAAATTGGAATCGGTTACATTGAAAGCCTGTAAAAACCTCCAGAAAATTCAAATACCTCAGACAATTCAAATACCTTACCACCTCTGAGACGCTTCAAGCTCACAGGGGAATATTACTAACTATTAATAACAAAACCTGGTTAAATGAAGGAGTTTTGAGGCAGATAATTCCTTATTAAAGGTGAGAAATCTACTGCTCTGATTAACTCCTATTATATGGATATACGCTGATCAGACTGGTTGTAAACTTCTCCAAAGGACTCCAAATGGCTCCAAACTGGCCTGGGTGAGTAAATGAACGTAATATTTGCTAAAAATAAGGAGCAGGTTGAAAAAACAAACCAACGTCCCCTTTAACTCTATTAATATCATGATTTTAGGATATAGTGTCGTTGATAATGACTGCTAGAAATTTTAATTTTGATGCCATCTCTATTTAATGAAATTGTATCATTTATATCATGAATTATGATTTATCACAGTTCAATGATAATTTATTACAGTCTAACCATAATTTTATTTTTGTACAATTCCTATCATCTGTTGAGGCAGTGGGGAGTTTTGTTGGCAGCTGCTGAAAGTAACTTATAAAGTAACTTGTAATCTAACTTAGTTTTAAAATAATCAGTAATGTAACTAAGTTACTTTTGGACGAATTAATCAGTAGTCGGTAATCAGATTACTATTTCAAAGTAACTGTTGTTTGAACTAACTCTGCGGGGAGAGGATCAAGCTGGCAGGTGGAGGATTTATATTTCTGAACGATATGAGACACATCAGTTATGGAAGGAAAAGTGAAACTAGAAAATAACTGACAGGAAGACAGTGGAAAGCAAAAGGAGTCGGCTTCAGTTAAGTTGATCGGGAATATCCGAGATTTTGCAGATGAAATGAAAGACGAGGAAGTTGCAGAAGTCACCTGAGCAGCATGTGAGGCTGGGGAAGAACTTCTCGGAGGGAAATGCGTCCAGACGTTTTGGAATTTTCTAAACTGAGAAAAGAAAGACTTGCATTACCTCCAGGAGTACTTAATAAAGCAGAGTAGTAAGTAGATTTAGCTTTAGGCAATGCAGTCCCTATAAAACAACATTTTATCAGTGAACATTTCTTTGAAGCCGGTTTTCCTAAACAGACGTTCTAGTTGGCGTCCTTTGGTTTTGTGTCAGGAAGGTTACAGATGTTAACATTATAGTTAGAAACAAGTGAATCAGAGGCTGAGCCGCTGTGAATAGATGGAATGTCACATGTGGCACATGAGAAAATATCGGGATTGATATTTTCTGAATACAAAATCATGAGGAGCAGAAGTCCTGGAAGCTGCTACGTTTGCATCAAATTAAATAAACCTATGATAAACAACTTAGCTTTGCAGTGAGTGAGGGTGACACCTGAACAGAAAAAACAAAGCCAGATCTGACCTTTAGATTGAGTAAGGATGTCGATTTATTGCTGGAGTCCAAAACTTTTCTGACAAGAAGGGAAATCTCAAGAAAGAAGCTGATTGTTATACATAGTGTTATGGCTGGGCGATATTCTATAATGTGACATAATCTAAAGCATGTGTAACGATATGCAGTGTGGTATATTATTTTTCTTCTTTATATGTACGTCGAAATGACACATTGCAACAGAACTACTTGAAAAAGACTTAGAATACAATTTAAAAACCATTTATTGTGCAAACTGAGTTTTAAACATAATTCAAATATATTTATATATAACATAAAAATTCTCACAAAAAATAAGATGAAGATACTTTAGAGCCTAAATATTGTGAAAATAAAGTTCAAAATTATCTGCTTTCCTGGTCACTCATTTAATATCGCACAAAAATAAACCTGCACATATTTGAATTAAACACGCTTAAACTTCAGCAATTTTCTTCTGTTAAATAAAAACAAACTTTAAACTGTTAATATCCAGTGTGAAAGACAAACACTGAACATCGGAATCCTTGCTTACCGGGAACAAAGTATGTGCGGCACAGCTTGATGACATCATCAAAACGCATATCTGGTTTGGCTGTATGGTCAAAAAATGGTCAAAAGTAATTGAAGGTGCATTACATGATTTAGTGGTAAAGAAACCAAATGTATGATTAAAGTAGGAAAATTAAAAACAGAAAACAAAAACACAATAAATTTAGGAAAAGCATAAAAAACTAAAAATTATGTAGGAGAATTTATGAAAGGAAATGTATGAAAAATTATGAAAATTAAGAACTGATGAAACACAAGAATCAATTAAATCATTTAGCAATAAGATTAATTAAAAGAAAACATTAGTCACTGGCCCATAAAAGAAAATATCATTAAAAAAAAATCTTTAGAAGTATAAAAATAAAATGTGTCAAAAATATGTATTTGAAAATTACTCATAAGCATCTATAAACAGTAGAGTTTTTATCTTTGATTTAAACGTTTCAGCAGCTCTGCAGTCATCAGGAAGTTTGTTCCAGATAAAAAGGAGTATAGAAACCGAAAGCTGCTTCTCCATGTTTGGTTCTGGTTCTAGGTATGATCAGTAAACTAGAGCTGGAGGACCTGATTGGTCTGGGGGGTTGCTATAGTAACAGCAGGTCTCCATCATCCATCATCAATGATTTATAAACCAGTAGGAGTATTTAGAAGTCTATTCTCTGAGCTACAGGGAGCCAGAGGAAGGACTTTAGAACTGGGGTGATGGGTTCTACTTTCCTGGTTCTAGTGAGAACACCAGCAAATGTATTTCTTTCTACCCTTGTACCTTCTATATTGTCCACTAATACATGGTATGCATGTATGTACATATTAATCTAGTACATAATAATATATTATCTATTCCCCTGGAAGCTCAGAGCGGATTATTCTTATTCTGTTCTTGGAATAGAAGCCGGGACGAAAACCAGACCAAACGAGGTCTAAAGTTAAGGATGATGGGGGGGGGGGGGGGGGTTCAGGGTACACATGTTAAAGTTGAAATATCCAAAAACTCTTTCCATTTTTCTTTGAGGATTATTAATTGTAATCATTTCTATAATTTTCTGACGTATCTGTTGGCAAACTGCTGATCCTCAGGCCGTCTTTGCTACTAAAGAACGAGACATTTCCTGGATGCCTGTTTTGTACCAAATCATCATTTTATAATTACAATTTTATGATTACAATTTAAATGAGCATTTTCCCTACAGTTCCAACTGTTTCTGTGTAATACCTGCTGATTCTTACATGGTCTGACTGCCCTGACCTGTAGAACCGGGCGACCCGACAGTAAGCCCAGTGGTCCCCAGAAAGACGGGCCCACTCACAAGCTGGAAAACACAGCAGCTTTGATATCTCTGCTGGTAAATACTGGTTATCTCAAGCACACATTGAATTGAGGTACGCATGGCAGAAAACTTCTAAAACAGAAGGAAAGGGATAAATAGACTCAGAGAGATAGCTGTGAACATTTTCCTTTTGAAGTGAAAAATTCCTGTGTGCTTGCGGCTCTGCGCCCTTCGGCGGGCTTCCTCTCAGTTCCATGTGGTATTTGTCCCCAGTTATGATCCGCAGTGGGAGAGAAAGCTGCAAACTTTCCCAAGGATACCATCCAGCCACATGCCACTGTTGCCCTCTGAGAGTAAAAGCCTCCTGTGCAGTCTCCTCTCACAGCCAGCCCCCTCCACCATCAGCTGCTGTTTATGAGCACAGAGCTAAACTCATCGCTTAGGGGTCGACGATGTCAGGCCGAACGCTGCGACGGATGGGGCTCCTCCTATCACAGTCTTCTCATGCTGATCGGAGCCTCAGCTTTCTTTTTGTGATGCCCAGTCGGTGATTGAAATCTGCTATTTTCCCTTTGATTGGCGTTTACCAGCGATCTGAAGATCAAATTATTTAAAAAACAAACAAATTTCTTCTGTTCACTGAATGGATCAACGCTCCATCCCTAGTACTCCTTAAAAGTAGAAAAACTAGAATTTAAATCTATTTGTTTCCTTCATTTTTTTTCTGCAATTGTTGCACTTTCTTTATTATTTATTAAAAATCAGATGAAGGTTAGGAACACAAAATTTGCTGCATGAAAATAATAATTGTGTAAGATTGGAAACTACCATCATTGAACCTGCATCTTGTTTTGTTCTTCTAGTGTTAAAGGACCGTTTTCTACAACCTGACATTATATCTATCATACATTATGTTCAATTACGCACCCAGACCAGTTAGGAGCCACTAGGAGTCCTTCAGGAGAAGTTTAGATCCATATAATGGGATTTAATGGGGCAGCCAAAAATCAGCCTCTAAATAAGGAAAACTCCTTTGGTTACCAATCACTAGCTCTATTCCTCTGGGAGTTCAGAGCGTCTCTGAGGTGATTTGTTGGTGTCTTCTGGGTGTTTTATAGGATTTTAATCAAACCCACTCCAATTCATAGCAAACGTTGATTTCATTGACGTCTCAGCCATCCGCCCTCCCAGCTGTAGTCTGATCAGGATGCAGAATGGGAGCCTGTAGAAGCTGAACTCAGTCCTACTGATCATTATATTAGTGCAGTTTGGAAACACGCAAACATGAACCATGATGATGTCTGCAGTAGTTCTGTCTAACCGACCGCTGTGGAGCACAGAGAGAAAGTCCTGATCGGACTACAGCTGGGATGAAACTGAACTCACCGTTTGGATTAAAAGCCTGCAGACACCAACAAATCACCTCAGACATGCTCTGAGCTTTAAAATGTTTTTAAGTATGTAAAAAGTTGATAACATGACATGGAGGATGTTCAGTCACTTGGAGTGTAATCTGAACCGACGCTCCACATCCGGCAGGGGGCGCTGTAGATGAGCAGGACACCAGACCGTGTGGAGCCTCTATGGAGAGAAAAACACTGAGAGAAAACTGGGTTAACAATCGAAATAACAGCAGAAAATTCATCTGGAGAGTAGTAGGAGAGAAAAGTAGCAGAGAGAAGAAAAGTGGTCAGTTTGTCCTCCAACAGTCTAAACCTATAGCAGCATAACTACAAAAATAGCTCAGGATAACCTAAGCAATTCTAACTATAAGCTTTATCAAAAAGGAAGGTTTTAAGCCTACTCTTA
The DNA here is from genome assembly GCA_028564705.1 of Apricaphanius iberus. Lineage (NCBI taxonomy): Eukaryota > Metazoa > Chordata > Actinopteri > Cyprinodontiformes > Aphaniidae > Apricaphanius > Apricaphanius iberus. The sequence continues at coordinate 201,914 of JAPXFQ010001994.1, read as the reverse complement.
AAACCAGACAGAGTATCTGCCTCATGGACTAAAACTGGGAGCTGGTTCCACAGGAGAGGAGCCTGATAACTAAAAGATCTGCCTCCTATTCTACTTTTAGAAGTCCTAGGAACTACCAGCAGACCTGCATTCTGAGAACAAAGTTCTCTGTTAGGAACATATGGAACAATCAGATCTCTGATGTACGATGGAGCTGATTATTAAGGGCTTTATACGTAAGGAGGAGGATCTTAACCTCTATTCTGGATTTAACAGGGAGCCAATAGAGAGAAGCTAAAACAGGAGAAATGTGATCTCTCTTTTTAATATTCATCAGAACTCTTGCTGCAGCAAGAAGGTCCCCATTTGTTGCCATGTTCTGCCTTGTGAACAAAAAATGACAAATGTTGTACGTGGCTCGCAGGTTTTCTTATATTCATCTGTTTTGTTGTGACTAAAGTAATAGACCCCAGTGTATTATAATAATTATAGCCTGCATTATTATTGGAAGGCATGGATTTACAGTAGAAGTTCCTTGACACCAAAGGGCCAATAAGAGTCACTAGTGATATGACACAACAGGTTGTTTTCTAATGTAGGACCCCTAAGCTGAGACTGAGAGTTTGAGGAGTAAAACTACTCTGTAGTCCAACCAGGATGTTCTTGCTGATTGTATTAAAGGTGTTTGGTAATTCATTCAGTTATGAAGAAGTCTTGGTCTAAAGACACCTGGTTGTGGAGCTACGGTGTTCTCAAGAGGAATCGTCGATGCGTTGTAAAACGTTTTAATTAATGAGGCCTTGTTTTTTTTGCTAACATTCACAAGTTGTTGGTTCTGCTGCTGCTCTACCAGGAGAAATAAACTTTGAAGGACTAATCTTCCTCCAGACGTCCCGTCTGCTCTGTGCCTGTTTGTAGACGTTCAGTCTCCATGGATGGGAACGGTGTCCGTCCTTACACTGATTGTTTCCACACCATGCCACAAAGTAGTCAGCCAGCTCTCTATATTCAGTTTCTTCTCCATCTCTGATCCAGCCAACGGCTGCAGAGTCACCCGAGTATTTCTGCAGATGATTCTTACGCTGGAAGTCTGAGGATTATAGAGTGAATATGAATGGTGAGAATACCGTACCCTGTGGTGCTCCTTTGCAGCTGAACACCTTGTTAGCCAGGGCAACTTTATTTGTATTGCACAGTTTCAACAACAATGCAACTCATGGCGCTTTTGGTGTTTAGGGGATGAAATCAAACAGCGATAAATCAGTAACGAAGAATAAAACACAATATTGCAGACAGCAAACATTCGACACATTAAAACATTTGACTTTCCAGCTATCATTAATCGTTAACCCAAAGTTAGCTCGAAACTGTTTTTATCTCTGATTTGAAGCATCTCAAACGTTTCAGCAGCTCTGCAGTCATCAGGAAGTTTGTTCCAGATATGAGGAGCATAGAAACTGAAAGCTGTTTCTCCATGTTTGGTTCTGGTTCTAGGGACGATTAGTAAACTAAGCTGGAGGCATTTTTTGCCCTTTTTTGCCTTCTGCAGGGCAGAAGAGAACTTAGTGGTTTAATAGGGCTCCTGAAAAATGCTGAAATTTCACAGAGACTACATATATTAAAATTAATGAAAATATGAATATTGCTCAATTTAGTTTTGTTTCAGTTTAGGTTATTTAAAATTTTTCAGTTGTTTAAATTGTGTGTTAACGAAGCGTTTTTCTCTGTAATGAATTATTTTATGAATAATTTTAAAATGAAAATTCTATTTTTAGAAACATTTAGCAAAAATAATTAAATCTAATACAGCGTTCTGGATCAGCTGCAGCTGTCTGATTGATTTTTTAGGTAGACCTGTGAAGATACTGTTCTAGTGAGAACACGCTGGTTAGAAACACAATCCTTCAGTCTCGTTTACTGTCTGGTCTGTTAGTGTATGAAGTTATTCAGTTGTAGTATTCATAACTTAGCCTGGAAACAAAGAGTCATGTCTAATTCAAATCAAAACTTAAAGTGGAAACAGAAATGAGACTTTTTGCTGATTCATTCCAACTTGATGACTGAACTGACATCATGGCGGACGCTCATGCGACCTAAATGACACTGAAAATAATTTGAATATTCATTTTTAAGCAAGTTTAATTGATCGTGTGTTTTAAAACGGAACAATAAACATATTCACCTTCATGCTTTTTGATATAATTACTTTTTACGAAGCACAACTAAGTAGACTGATTGCTCCATTTTATCATCCAAACTAATGAATAAGTTAATTCATTGTAGCCTTTATTATTTGGCAGACTTTTAGCTAACTGTTTTTCTGTTTTGTTCATTGTTTCATAAATTTTAATCACTTCTTGTACAGTTGTCATAAATAAAAAAAATGCATTCACTTTGGGGGAAAATCCTACACAAACGTTAGAAAACAATTATGACTGTGGGTAGTTAATATAGTTCTCCATCAGTTCAGCTCTATTCAGACTAGCTGCTCATTTAAGTAGCAAGCACTATTTGTCCTACTTTGTACAAAAGATTGGTCAGATGACACATAAACTGCCTTGTCTCCTCTGCACGCATAGAAGCTGCAGAGGAAAACTGGGTTAGCTCAGACAATTCAGAAGTCTTGCTCAGACTCACAGGTGGATTCTCATCACTCTGGTCTAGTTTAATTACTAACGTCCATCATTTCCGTAGCAACAGTGTGCAGTGAAGGCCTCCATCTTTATTTATTTTGATATAAGTCTGCAGAAGCCTCAGGATTCCCCAAACCCTCCAGAATCCAGTAAAGGGGTAAATCTGCAAAAGACTCCCCATTCGATTTGATTATAGTTGTAATTTAAATGATTCAAAGCAATTTAATATGCATCACAATTATTTCATTTGGGTTTTTATTCATTAATAAATAGAAGATATCAGATGTTTTTTATTAAACTCTTATAAAACATGCTCTGCAGACGCTGACAACATCTTTAATACTGGGAAATTATAATGGTTAGCTTACATTTTGAAGATTGTAGGTTTTTTGCAAGAACGCCAGTTGATCTTCCTGCTCTGGTTCGATTCTTATATGAGACCAAAATCTATGTCTTGTTGGGAAACAAATAATGAATAATATATAAATAAATGGTATGGTTTGCTTTCGCTGCGATACAGAATCATTTATGCCCGCATCTGGATGCATTGCTTAAAAATAAATTTCATCAGCTCTAGAATCCAGGGCCCTCATTCATCAAGCGTACTTACCCACAGGTCCGTGCGTATTTCCTGCGTAGGAACAATTCTACACATTCTGTGGTATTTATCAGTTTCTACTTATCTATCTAAATATAAGTACAGTATCTACTGTTAGAACGGAGGAACTGCAGCACTGAAACAGAATATTTCCCCCAGCAGTTTATCGCCTCCACCAAGGAGCTCATGTCGGCCTCTGTCTGTCTTTTCAAAAAGTTATGCACAGGTTAGCAATAAACTTTCAGGAAATGTTTGACATTTGCCAAGAAATACATAATTTAACTGCACATTGACGACTAAATGTCCTTTTCCTTTTTTCCTTGCCTACTGATGGCACCACAAGCCGTGTCTCCAATTACACACAAGTATCAAACATGAAGATCGGAGCACGCTTTCTATTAGATCTGATCCAGTTGTGTTCTGAGGGACGTTTTATTGTGTTCAGTTTAATATCGAACCATTTTTTCCCATTATTTCCAACAGGAACATCTCCACTGTCCCGACTGCATTTACTGCCTCTGTCACTTTCTCCCAGGCAGAGTTATTTTTTTTATTGGTTTCCCCTGAGCTGATAGAACCAAACAGCAATGATCAGTATTAATTTATTTAATTTACTCAAAGAATTTAAGCCTTTCCACAGAAGTTAATACCAGCAAATTAAATTATTGGCCACATTTTTTGTATCTGCTCTGCAGCAGAAATATAACAGCTGCATGCTGGGAGAATTAAGCAGAGAAACATCTGATGGGAAAAACTATCTGTGGTGAAATGAATTAGTATTAGCTGGTATTTTTTTTAAAGTCTGATCATCATGAATACTTTTTTATTGCCCCACCTATGTTTCACCTCCATCTTTGTGTCACTGAAATTCCTTTTTTTTTCTATCTTGGCCTTTATTTTCAGGAAGAACACAAAGAGTTAAGCTAGTGACAGATAATGCGGTCTTACCAAATATGGTTAATTGAGGGTTTTTCTGTATGTAAATGACTGTGAACCCTGGATACGCATAAGTGGGATTTATTGACACATGATGCAGAGAAACATGCGTACGAATGGCCACTGCACATTTCATAAATCCGACTTTTGACTATTCGTACCAACATTCTAGATTTAATTTGTAGGATAGAATATAAGACAATTTCTAAGAACGTTTGATATATGAGGGCCCAGATATTTACATACACCCCTTTCTCCACACACTGATACCAAAGCGAACTGATAAAACTTTTCCTGTTTCATGTCAGGAAAAATACTTTTATTTACTAATACCTTAATATTTTCTGCTTTTTTTTTAGAATCAGAATCAGAATCAGAATCAGTTTATTGGCCAAGTATGTCACATACAAGGAATTTGACTCCGGCAAACTTTTTTCTCCAGTACAGAACTTGAATAAGTGAAATAAGAAAGAAAAAAAGAAAAATAAGAACAAAAATAAGTAAAAATACAAATAAATATCAGATCGTAAATAATAAAGGATAATATATACACCAAGCCGGGGTTATTTTACAGTGAGTATGTACAGAAGTGCAGAGTTATAGTTTATTGTTATGTGAGTGCACTCACATAACAACTTAACAATTAACAAGTTAACTTAACAATCACAAGTTTCCATCAGCCTTCTTAGTATTTATCGCCGTCGGACATTTGTTCTGGGTTTCCCTCGTATTAATTTGTTGTAATTTTAGCCCATTCCTCTAGTCAGAACCGGTGGATCTCCGAGCAGAAATGCTCTCTGGAACCGAGATTAAGTTCCTCATTTATCAGCTGACGCACAGATCTGTGCATGGTTTGTGTGTTGGAACAATTTTACACATCATGTAGTATTTAGCATCTCGTTCTTGTGTTTAAAAATGTTTCTAAATATAAGAACATGTCTTAGCGTGCATACACACAGAATCTAGTGGCATTGAAACAGTTTTACCTTGTCAAAATATTTCTCACCTCTAGCAAGGAGCTCTGATGGCTAAGTGTGGTGGAATGCTGAAATCAGCGGGTTGAGGTGCTTCCTGCCTTTTCCTGCACTCCCTCTATGTATTTGCCTTTCTGAATCTCTGGAACTACAGAGAGTAACTGCACTATAAGTTGATGAAGCATGTGTGGGTTCAGGGTGTGTGGGGGGGGCTGTAGAATCATGGGGGAGGTGCTGCATCTGCTCACTCATCCTTCACACACTTTATTTTGGCTTGTAGAGGAAAGGAAAAAGGCTAAATGAAAAAGAAAAAAGACTTAAAAAAATATTGGAGGTTGGTGGGGCTGGGGGGGGGGGGTGGGGGGGGGGGGGGGGGCCTAGAGGGTTGAAGAGGTGAGTAAGGGCGACCCGTTGTCCGGCGCTGCTCCCCACTCAGGCCCACTGCTCCTAAAGCTCATGCTGGAAAAGAAGTCTTACCCTTTTGACCCGCGGCCATTCTTAACTCTGAACTCTGATAACAAAAGGTAGATAAAGACACAGGGGGGGGGGGGGGGGGGGGGGGGGGGGGGGGGGGGAAGTAACGATTAGTTAGCCTGTTTGTGTGAGAGAGAGAGGCCATCTAGATGTTGTTGGTGGTCCTCACTCCACCCCCCCACCCCGCGGTTCATCGACTTACAGCTTATTTACAAGTCAATCCCCCCCAGTACCGCTGACCCCAACCCTTAAAGGTTACGCTACTATTGTGCGAACTACAAACACCTCATTAGATCAAAGCTGCAGAACCAGCCTTCAGTTTGTTCCATCGCTTTCTCTGCAATGTTTTAGTCCAAATGATTCATCCAAGCAGCTTCCATCGGTTCCTCCCTTACGTCACGAAGACGTTCAAACATCAGAGGGTAAGGCGCTCCGTCGCTCATCCTCATCTCAGCGGTCAAAGATGATGCTAGCGTAGAAGAAGCAAACCAAGCAGCGTAGTCGCACTCAGTGGCAGCTCCCAAAGGAACCTCTGATCCGGATCAAGGCTGAAGTTAAAGTTCCTACGGTTGGATAATATATTTACCTGTATTCACCTGTGGTGGCGCTGGACCAAGAAGAACTGAACTCAGGAACGCTTTCTGCTCTGTGAAACGGGGTGGCTCCAGGTTTGAGCAGTTTTCGGTTTGCTGTGATGTCTTTGGGAAATGTTCTAGACAAACGCGTTGCATTAATAGGCTCAGTTTGAGCAGAGAACGACGCAGAGGACCACGGAGAACGATGTTCTCACACCAGACAGGACTGTATGAGTAGAGCCAACATCCTAGCACTAATATCCTGGACGTCGAGCAACGTTGTTTTGGTTTTATTTTCCCAGAGTGCTGTGCCAGTGGTCTGCTTCCTGCTTTTGGAGAATTCCCTCGGCCCGCTTGGCCTCCACACATCCAATCAAAACGCATCAGAAAACACCTCCTCAAACGAACCAGATTTTAAGCGCAAAAAAACTTAAAGTTCAAATGAAGTGGACTAAACATGGCTGCTATGAATGCATCCCTAGAAGGAAATGTTGATGCTAAAACTGGATGAGGACCGAATATTGGCCACTTTATGAGGAACTAATCCAGGACGGGATTATCTGTGACCAAGTTAGGCAGAAGACGCATTCCTGATGAGCTTTTATTTAGCAAAAACGATTCTTTACTTTCAAAGTTCATTACAAAACTTTTCTCTCCATTAATGTATTTCGTTGCTTTTCTTTCTTCTGAAAAACATCTACGGTTTCTCAAAATAAAAGCAAAAGTTTCCACCCTCCTGGATTTTTCCCTGTTATACTTGTTTTTTCATGTGATTGTGTGTGACTATGATTAATGATCTGCTGTTAGTATAAAACTGTGTGGTGTTTGGGTCACCTTTCTATGCAGCGGACTACCAGAACTCCCAAACATCCAAGCGGCACATCCAGTTTGTCTGACCCCAGCACCAGTTGGTCGCACAAACTACCTGTTTCATTCATCTGACTGTTTAATAACGTTGCCGATCCAAATAATTTGCATTAATTGTTTTTTCGGTGGATACAAACGTGGTGTTTTTTTGAGTTCATAAGTGAATTGAATAAATCAATGACTAGGGACATAAAGAGGAGAATGTTTTATTTTCCTTACCCCAAAAGGTTTGCTCCCCCTGAGAATATTTAACTTAATCCCTCACCTTTGTGATGTAAAACTAGGAACATGTGAAATAGTTTGAGCATAAAAAGGGGAAACCTGTTTCACTTATCCTTGCAGGAATTAGTGTTTGTTTCCTCTGAGAAGCTTTGCTAACGTCGGGCCTCAGAATGAAGCCTCCAGAGACTCGATTTGAATCACAAATGTCTTCAGTTTCTCACTCCTTCGCAGGTTTTGGTCAGTTTAGGAATTCTGGTGACAATGACTTTCACCCCCGGAGCCACTGCAGGGGTCCGCCCCTACTGACCTCTCCTTTGCTGTTCAGCACGATCTTCTCTGGGACGTTTCCTAAACTCTGATTGGTTCACCAAAGCCATCAGAGAAGCTGTGGGGGTCAGTGTTTCCCTGCAGCCACGTTCTGACGTCTCAGCTTATCGAAGACAATCCAGATCTGTCATTTGGCCAAATCATCTTGACAGCCACTTAGCCCGCTAGCCAGAGACCGGTCATGAAGCTTTGAGAAGTTGCCAGGAGAAGCAGACAGGATGAGGAGGGTTCATACATCTAGTGAGTCCATGCTTGTGGGGAAATAAAGTTCTGATGGTAATTAATCATTAGGGATGCAGAGATACCAATTTTTTGAAACCGATAGTTGGATCAGAGTACTTGCCGATACCGAGTACCAATGCTGATACTGGTACCAAACAAATCCAATGAACTGAATGACTTTTAAAAAAAATAGTGAATTACATAAGAAATAAAATTCATACAAATGACCACAAAACTAAAATTTAAAGTTAAAATTTTACATTTCCTGTTAAATTATTGCAGTTTCCACATTTTAACTATCAGTTCATGGTATCGGTTAACTTTAGGCGATACTGATAAGAGGGCATTAGACGGTATTGTGGCCGATCACTATCGGTATCAGTGCATCCCTATAAATGATGATGACAGTTCAGATCCGTTCCAAAAATTATGGTGTGTAAAAACAAGACAGAAAGACCAGATTATTGTGTCATGGAGCCCTTATGTCCTATAGTTGGAGGTATAAACTAGGGCTTTGACTTTTGCCCAACATTTTGTTTGTTTATTAATATTAAAATTTGAATATATTTGAATATTTATTAATTCTATTTTGACCATTGAAGAGTAACTCTCCCCACTACTAGAGTATAACCCCGCCCACATTTCTTTTTGAAAACGGCTCAAAAGGAGGCGTTGCCTGGCGGACCAGGGAACGAGTGGGCGGATGAAGCGCTGGGCTGTGACAGACATGTTGCAGGAGCACAGAGTCCCAGATGGCCAGAAAGATGGAAAGAGCCGCAGTAACGCCATCTCCATTACCTCAGAGGGAAATGATCTGGAGGTTGAAGATTTTTCTCCACACCAGAGGGAACAGAGTACAGGGAGAAAGGTTCTGTGGAGGAGGGGAGCGGCACCATATCGTTACGAGCCGTTGTTTCGTTCTCTGCCCGGAGCAGCAGATGTAGAGCATGTAGCATCGCGGCATAGAATGAGCGCCGTCTCTGATTGGTACATGGTTCTTACCGAATCTATTGCTAAATATAGATTAGCTCCAGTAATTTTATGTGACTCTGCCTCGACTGGAGCACCTGCTGCCACTTTACGTCATTGTCAGAAACAGAAAATGTGTCGCAGAGAGATGCCCAAGGTGTAAAGTATCCAAGCATGATGAGAAAATCATTCAGGCATCTGCAAAAAATATTCTTCACATCATCACAATTATTGCATTAAAAATGTACCCTTAGCCCAGATTTTATTTCGCATTCACTAATATCAGCAAGTAGGTGTAACCTCCTGCATAAAGGAGCAAGCAGGTTTTCGCTACGGAGGTGTGGCCGAGACCACCCGTGTTATATAACCCCCCACGGCCGGAGCGCTGTCGTCAATAATCAAAGCCTTCGTCAGAAACCCGAGATTAACCGTTAGCAAGGCAGGATTCCAATTCTACTGGATTCAAGTGTAATTCTTTAACCAGCTAGGGGCACTACACTAATGGTTTTTCGTACAAAATTAATATTTTCACTAAAATGTACTAAAATACATTAAATAATGACCAGACATGTAGACATTGCTATTATAGACTCGGTTGTGCAGTTTATCAACAAAAAAAGTTGATTTTGGGGTGAATTAAACATTAAATGCCTTCTGTAAGACCGATATTGGTATCAAACTTAAGTTCTAAATGTTCTGTCCACCAGAGGGCAGCGTATCAGTCAATGTTAAAAGACTATGTGCACGAAAAGCACCCTAATACCCCTATTACGCTTGTTACTGCAGGCGAAAAGCAGTAAGCGAGCCATGTAGTATGGATCAGAGTAGCAGGCATAAAGTTCTGGATGTGTACTACCGCCACAGTAAGCAACCGGTGGACGCTACACTATCCCACAATGCAACAGAAGCCCAAAAACCATAGAAAAAGAGCGACCTCGGCTACTGAGGAACTATCAGCCATTGACACCGCCACAATTTTGGCATATAATGATAAAAATGTATCGATGTTACTGATTACTTTACTTTATTGGTTCTGAGCCTTTTTTAATTTTGCATTCAGATTAAAAACTGTTGATTATTATCAAACTGAGTAACGGTTATTTAACCTGATAATCAATCTGCCAGAGCTAATGTTCTCACGCCCGTCTTTTTGCCTCTTAGCAACATAACTCAAAAAGTCATCTCCGCATTTAGATGAAATTATCAGGAAGTGTCCACAGTGTAACCAGGAATAAGTGATTAAAAGTTGGGGTTGATCCAACATGTCTCCACCCACCCACCAACTGAAAGAAGGAGGAAATCCAAATCAGCCATTGGATCTGGATCTTTTAGTCTCCGCCTAGAGCTGAGACAATGCATGAGGGTAGGAACAGAAATCAACCAGGAAATTAAGAGCTTCGTCTTTTAGCTCCTTTTTATTTATGTTTTACATAAATGACTTGTGCCAACACAGAACCGATGCTGAGCACCATTTTCATGTGAATGGCGCTATGTTTACAATGCAAATCTAAATCAAATTTTGGGATTCATCGGACAACAGTTGGTTTCTTCACACCAAGCTGCTTATTGCAGATTCAGTCTTCCCAGCCTGGTGCAGCTCTACAATCTGGTTCCTGGTGTCCTTTAACAGCTCTTTGCTCTATAGTGGAGTTTGTGGACAGGTGTCTTTATACTGGTAACCAGTTCAGACAGCTAACGAGTGGAGGATAGAGGAGCCTCTTATAGAAAAGAAGAAGTTACAGAAATCTGTCTTATTGTTGTAGAATAGAATAATCCTCATTGTCCCAAAACAGGGATATTTGGATGTTACAGCTAACAGAGGCAACAAATGTATCAAAATGATAAAAAGCTGCATTTAAGAATCAAATCAATATGTACATTAATATTACAAAGATATTACAAAAGATACTTCCTACAAAAACAGAGTGCTGTGCAGTTTTTCAAAAAAATTGTCATACTCCAATTAGAGTGTGTAACTCGAGTAGGATAATTTAAAAAATCTTTAACAGTATAATACTTTTGTATGTACTTGTGTATTAAACAGTAAACATAGGTGATCACACCTATTTTCCACCATCATTTGCAAACAAATTCTTTGAAAAATAAAATGTGATTTTCTGGTTTTATTTTCTCATTCTCTCTCTCATAGTTGAGGTATATTACATGTGATTTAGCCACTTGATGAGGGGCTACAACAAAAACATGAAATATTTGTATTGGGAGGCCGATTGGTACAAAATAATCTGATTCTCTTATTCTGCCTCTATTCTTAATCTGATCTCTGTATTTCTTTCAGTTACTGAAAAATCCAGATTTGGAGGTTTGCTGCCACCCAAAAATCGGCTCCAAAAAAGGAAAGAAAGATGCAACTGAAAGCACAAAGAAGCAGCAGCAGAAAGCCTGGATCGGGTTTCTGGAACGGCTGAACATCCTGAGCTTGGATGGAGCAGCGAAGATCCGAGCTCAGCTGTGATCTCCAAGGTAAGACGGCTGATGGTAAAGTAGACATGGTCATTATGGTCCACCAGGATTTCTTAGCGTTACATGTTGACGTAAAACATGAAGCTGTATTTGTTTCCTGAAGACCAGCCTAGGTCTTTTTTGTGGGAGGAGCTTACAGACTAGCTCCGCCCCTCTGTTCTAATGACATGTCCTGTTTTCAGCTTCATGTGTGGTTGAAGCACAAATTCCTGATCTCCTGCTTCATAAGCTAAGCTATCAGCACCTTCTCTGTTGTTTTCTCTGCTCCCGGTTTTTGCACCGATCATCACCTGCACTCATGCATATGTCTGTTTAACATATTTGATTTGTATTCATCGCATACTTAGAAGTGTTTCTCCTACACAAAGTACTGCAGTAGTTTCCTGATGTTTTAAATCTGCTCAACATTTGGCATGGAACCCTGTCTGGTTCTGGTTCTGGTTCTGAGTGGCATCATATCAAGGTTCTATTGAACTCAAAAGAAGTTATTTATCCCAAATGGAAATTAAAGGTTGTTGTAACTCAAGTCATTGATATAGTTGTGTGGATGATGAAGCTGTCTCCAGTAACAGTCAGTTTGTAGTGAATCTGAAGAGGCCTCTGACTGAAGCCTGTTGCTGTCTAACAGCCTCATGACTGTCGGGAACGCACCAACAGCAATTAGCTCTGCTAATCCTCCTCATTTGCTTTTGCTGCTGACCTTTAACCCTCTGTCTGGCTGTACAGTCAGTGAGACGATCCTTGATCATCATGATGAATGGAAGGGAAGGTTTAAACTTCCTCCTTTTCTCTTCTCTTTGGTCCTGCTCTGCATCCATGAAGCCTCCGTTTCAGCTCCTCTGGGATTTGGGGTCAAATTTCAGGTATTATTTAATCTTTAGGGAAGCTAAAGAAATGATGAAGAGAAGTCTAGAAAAAAGAGCAAATTAGAAATTGTAGCTTAAAAGCCGCAGACGATCCCCATGTCCCCAGGACTTTGCGGCCTCTGCTGTGAGCTGCGTTATGGCTAGAGATAGCAGGAATATGTGCATGGATTCATGATGCGTCGTTGGCAAAATAAAGGGGAAATATATACATAAATAACATACATATCATGTCAGTGGCTGTTACAGAGTTAATTAATGTTAGGCCAGAATGTTGTGAATTATATTTATCATATGTCAGTCATAAACTTAATATATGCAGTGTACATGTGCCACTATCTGCTCCATGCAGGCACTGTATTCCATAGTTAGATTTATTAAAACTGCAACATGTCCAGAACAAGGTCGCTAAGACGTCCATATTCTTCTAATTCTGTTGAAATGTACCCCAACTTATCATGGCCTGTATGAAATATCAATTTGCAGTAGGATGTTAAAAAGATGTCATCTGAAATGTAGGAATTTTGTTTTTAGAATGTCATATAAGTAGCCTAAATGTCATTGGTATCGTACATAATTATTACACTTTATTCATTGGAACCCCGGATGATTAATAAGCAAACTAATGAGGATCCATGCTGCAGAAAACACTGAGCACAGTGACTTATGATGCGTCTTTGGGGCGAATATAAGTAATAAACTTATGTTGAATCGTGGTGGTGCAAAGTTAAGACATGCCTTTCAGAGGCGGTAATAATAGTTTGATGTTGAGTAAATCACACTACCTACTTAACGCCTACTTGTTAGGATTTTCTCCCAGTATTTTGCGTCTTCTGGCAGAAACGCCAACATTTCGTATTCAGCATGGGGAAAAGTGCTAAATGGATTGGATTAAGTTTAACATGTTCTCTGCGCCATGTTAGGAAATCAGCTGCAGACTGTTTTTGCAACACTGATATGAGCAGTCTGCTTAGTTTCAGGCTCGTCGTTCCAGAAGGTCTGTAAGGTTGGAGGAAAAAAACTTCTGCCTTCATAACATACTCCGCATTTGTTTTTAGAACAAAATACATAGTAAATGTGTGTAAATTATTTATTCAAACGTTGACATTTTTAGATATCAGTCTCATAATTATATAGGTTATTGTATAGGTTTTAGGTTTGGTGTATGCAGCTCATTGAAGTCGGACAGCAGCATTTTTCGTACTAGGTTGTCAACAAAGTTGTTTTTAAGACATGAATTTATCTTTCTTTAGCTGATAAGATGTAAAGCTGGGATGATAGCAGTATTAGCAGTACTAGTACCAGTAGTAGTATATGATGGGCAGGTACTAGAGGGGAGATTTCCGTCCCACTGTCGCCTCATGCCTCAGTTAATGGAAGATTCAGAACTGATAGCTGCCTGTCTTAAAGAGACAGCGTTGTTTTGTTATCCATTACTGTATCTGATTGAGTTGCATTGAAGACTTTTTTTCTTTCTGATCTTGGACTAGAACAAAATGCTGTGGCAGTAATAATGTGTTATGTTGTCAGCTGTGGCACCGGATGGCTCCAAACATCCCAATAAAAGAGCTGCTGACCAGAGGAAACTGGAAAACAGCACCACACATGCCAGACCTTTGCAGAGGGTCCAACACCGGAGCCGTGAAGCCGTTGTTGTAGCCCGAAATAAATCCCTGTTCAGACATAAATGGATCTGTCCCATGCTGTCGTGGAGCTGACTTCCTGCCACCACCCATGCTAGCTCGCTGACAGGCAGGGTCACTGACCCGGGGTCAGATGTTTCTATCACAGGGACAGAAATAGTGTCCCAGATTGTCCTGGGGGGGACATGATTACCTGTCTCTGCAGCAGAGGGCGGGGCTGTCCGCCATGATTAGTACCCCGGAGGGTTCCTTAGAGGGCAAAGGTGTCTACAGCAGCCAGGGGATTTCCACAGACGGTAAAAAGAACTGGAATCATTCGTGCTGCAGTAGAGACTCGACTTTCTGAGGAAACGTTTCACTTCAGACGTTCTACGGAAAAAAGGTCAGATTGGGCTCAGATATCAGCTTTCAGTTAGAGAACTAAGTGTAGATGTTCATCCATCCATCCATCCATCTGTTCATCTAGCTGTTCATCCATCTGTTCATCCATCCATCCATCCATCTGTTCATCTAGCTGTTCATCCATCTGTTCATCCATCCATCCATCCATCTGTTCATCCATCTGTTCATCCATCCATCCATCCATCTGTTCATCTAGCTGTTCATCCATCCATCTGTTCATCCATCTTTTCATCCATCTGTTCATCCATCCATCCATCTGTTCATCCATCTGTTCATCCATCTGTTCATTCATCTGTTCATCCATCCATCCATCCATCTGTTCATCTAGCTGTTCATCCATCCATCTGTTCATCCATCTTTTCATCCATCTGTTCATCCATCCATCCATCTGTTCATCCATCTGTTCATCCATCTGTTCATCCATCTTTTCATCCATCCATCCATCTGTTCATCCATCTGTTCATCCATCTGTTCATCCATCCATCTGTTCATCCATCCATCAATCCATCCATCTGTTCATCCATCCATCAATCCATCCATCTGTTCATCCATCTGTTCATCCATCTGTCCATCCATCTGTTCATCCATCTGTTCATCCATCTGTTCATCTGTTCATCCATCTGTTCATCCATCTGTTCATCCATCCATCAATCCATCCATCTGTTCATCCATCCATCAATCCATCCATCTGTTCATCCATCTGTTCATCCATCTGTCCATCCATCTGTTCATCCATCTGTTCATCCATCTGTTCATCCATCCATCCATCCATCTGTTCATCCATCTGTTCATCCATCCATCTGTTCATCCATCTGTTCATCCATCTGTTCATCCATCCATCCATCCATCTGTTCATCCATCTGTTCATCCATCCATCTGTTCATCCATCTGTTCATCCATCTGTTCATTCATCTGTTCATCCATCCATCCATCCATCTGTTCATCCATCTTTTCATCCATCCATCCATCTGTTCATCCATCTGTTCATCCATTGTTCACCATCCATCTGTTCATCCATCCATCAATCCATCCATCTGTTCATCCACTCTCCATCAATCCATCCATCTGTTCATCCATCTGTTCATCCATCTGTCCATCCATCTGTTCATCCATCTGTTCATCCATCTGTTCATCTGTTCATCCATCTGTTCATCCATCTGTTCATCCATCTGTTCATCCATCTGTTCATCCATCTGTTTATTCATCTGTTCATCCATCCATCCATCCATCTGTTCATCCATCTGTTCATCCATCCATCCATCCATCTGTTCATCCATCTGTTCATCCATCTGTTCATCCATCCATCCATCTGTTCATCCATCTGTTCATCCATCTGTTCATTCATCTGTTCATCCATCCATCCATCCATCTGTTCATCCATCTGTTCATCCATCCATCTGTTCATCTATCTGTTCATCCATCTGTTCATCCATCCATCTGTTCATCTATCTGTTCATCCATCCATCTGTTCATCCATCTGTTCATCCATCCATCCATCTGTTCATCCATCTGTTCATCCATCTGTTCATCCATCCATCTGTTCATCCATCCATCAATCCATCCATCTGTTCATCCATCCATCAATCCATCCATCTGTTCATCCATCTGTTCATCCATCTGTCCATCCATCTGTTCATCCATCTGTTCATCCATCTGTTCATCTGTTCATCCATCTGTTCATCCATCTGTTCATCCATCCATCCATCCATCTGTTCATCTATTCATCCATCCATGTTCATCCATCCATCTGTTCATCCATCCATCTGTTCATCCATCTGTTCATCCATCCATCTGTTCATCCATCCATTCATCCATCTGTTCATCCATCCATCTGTTCATCCATCCATTTGTTCATTCATCCATCTGTTCATCCATCTTTCATCCATCTGTTCATCCATCCATCCATCTGTTCATCCATCCATCTGTTCATCCATCCATCTGTTCATCCATCCATCTGTTCATCCATCTGTTCATCCATCTGTTCATCCATCCATCCATCCATCTGTTCATCCATCCATCCATCTGTTCATCCATCTGTTCATCCATCCATCCATCTGTTCATCCATCCATCCATCTGTTCATATCTACTGTTCATCCATCCACTGTTCATCATCTCCATCAATCCATCCATCTGTTCATCCATCCATCAATCCATCCATCTGTTCATCCATCCATCTGTTCATCTAGCTGTTCATCCATCCATCTGTTCATCCATCCATCCATCCATCTGTTCATCCATCTGTTCATCCATCCATCCATCCATCTGTTCATCTAGCTGTTCATCCATCCATCTGTTCATCCATCCATCAATCCATCCATCTGTTCATCCATCCATCAATCCATCCATCTGTTCATCCATCCATCTGTTCATCTAGCTGTTCATCCATCCATCTGTTCATCCATCCATCCATCCATCTGTTTATCCATCTGTTCATTCATCTGTTCATCCATCTGTTCATCCATCCATCTGTCCATCCATCCATCTGTTCATCTAGCTGTTCATCCATCTGTTCATACATCTGTTCATCTGTTCATCCATCTGTTCATCCATCTGTTCATCCATCCATCTGTTCATCCATCTGTTCATCCATCCATCAATCTCTTCATTCATCCATCCATCCATCCATCCATCCATCTGTTCATCCATTCAATCTGTTCATCCATCTGTTCATCCATCCATCTGTTCATCCATTCAATCTGTTCATCCATCTGTTCATCCATCCATCAATCTCTTCATTCATCCATCCATCCATCCATCCATCCATCCGTCTGTTCATCCATTCAATCTGTTCATCCATTCAATCTGTTCATCCATCTGTTCATCCATCTGTTCATCCATCCATCCATCCATTAATCTGTTCATCCATCCATCTGTTCATCCATCCATCTGTTCATCCATTCAATCTGTTCATCCATCTGTTCATCCATCCATCCATCTGTTCATCCATCCACCCATCCATCTGTTCATCCATCCATCCATCTGTTCATCCATCCATCCATCCATCTGTTCATCCATCCACCCATCCATCTGTTCATCCAGCTGTTCATCCATCTATCTGTTCATCCATCTGTTCATCCATCCATCCAGTTTCTTTCCGTTATCCTGGTTCTGGTCCGGCAGAGGTGGGTTGTGACATTAACTAAGAATGACTTGAGAATTTTTTTGTTATAAAAAGTATTTTTGCTGTACTTTTTACTTTTACTTGAGTAGTATTATCATGAAGTGTCACAACTTTTTTCCTCAAGTAAAATGTGAGTAAACATACTTTATCCAAACATATAACAGACACAAACAGACCCTTACAGTTTATTAAAGGAGACCTCCTTTTTCAATATATGCTTTGTTTTTCTAATTTTCTGTCTATTAAGCTTATTGCATTTTTAGTTGAAGTGAATATATAGGAAACAAATTATCAATGGAAGTACTTTTTTCACCTTGTTCTAATATATATTTATTCATTTTTTGTAAGTATTGGAATTATACATTTTAAAATGACCTAGATAAGTTATTCATCTGGGTTTTTTTCTTAATTTTAGTCTTTAAAATATTTAAAAAATATCATATTGTTATATTTTTTTGTCCCTCAGATGACAATTTTAAGAATATTAGATCTGTGACAACCCAGAGTCCAGCTCAGGGAACCCAGAGTCCAGGTCAAGGAACAGGGACTGCCACCCACCCACTACCCTATAGAGATAGTTTCCCGTCCACTACCCAAAACTAATGAATTAAAAGTTAATGCTACTAGAGCAAAGTATAAAAATCTCATAAAGATAAATAAAACTCGGACTGAACATAAAAACAAATCAATTAAATGTGGTTTACTAAACATAAGATCTCTCCCCTCAAAAACACTCTTGGTAAATGACTTAATTTGTGAAAATAATATTGATTTGTTTTGTCTTGCAGAGACATGGTTGCAGGAAGAGGACCATGTCACAATAAATGAGTCAACTCCCCCTAGCTACTTAAACTTTAGTGTCCCTCGAAGTACTGGTCGAGGAGGTGGAGTAGCAACTATCTTTCATTCCGATTTACTAATTAATCTCCAAAAAAATAATAGTTACAGTTCCTTTGAGCATCTAGTTTTTAGCTTTCCTCATACACATAACAAAGCAGTAAAGCCACTTTTGTTTGTGGTCTTATATCGTCCACCAGGACCTTATTCTCAATTTTTAGATCAGATTTCAGATTTTCTATCTGACTTAGTTTTAAACACTGATAAAGTCATTATAGTCGGAGACTTCAATATTCATGTTGATAATGAAAGTGATAGTCTAAATACAGCTTTTAACACTATCCTAGACTCAATAGGCTTTACTCAAAATGTGCAGGGACCAACACATTCTTGTCACCACACTTTAGATCTTGTGCTGACTTATGGCATTGACTGTGAAGAAATAACAGTCTTTCCACATAACCCTATCCTGTCTGATCATTTCCTTATCACTTTTAAACTTACTCTAATGGATCATATCAAACCTGAAAGAAAACTTCATTATACCAGAACGTTATCAGACAACGCTGTAGCAAATTTTAAAGAAGCTCTTCCAACTTTAATTTCCTCAGTTTATAAATGCAGAACAGAAAACAGTGATTTAACTCGTGACCCCTCACAACTTGACATTTTAGTTCATAGCGTTAATTCCTCCCTGCGTCGGGCAATAGACAAAGTTGCCCCCTTGAAAAGGAAGGTGGCTAGCCATAGAAGATTAACTCCCTGGTTTAATTTAGAGCTACGTACCCTAAAGCAGAATGTTAGAAAACTAGAGAGAAAATGGCGCTCCACGCATTTACATGATTCCTTTTTAATATGGAAAAATAGTTTATTGCTATATAAAAAGAGCCTTCACACAGCTAGAACAGCATATTATTCATCTTTAATCGAGGAGAATAAAAATAATCCTAGGTTTCTTTTTAATACAGTTGCCAAACTCACACAGGATCATAGCTCTATCGAGCCAACCATTCCCCAAGCTCTAAGCAGTGACGACTTCATGCAATTCTTTATAAATAAAATAGACTCCATAAAGAATAAGATAATTGGGAACCTTCCCAATATGCTTGCTTCCTCCTTAGTTAATGAGGCAGCCTCAAAAATGGTGGAACCTAATATATGCTTAAACTGCTTTAATGCAGCCGAACTTTGTGATGTACTAAAATTATTAGCTTCATCTAAACCTTCAACTTGCGTTTTAGACCCAATCCCAACTAAACTCTTAAAAGAAGTTTTCCCTCTGATCGCTGCTCCAATTTTAAATATAATGAATCTATCCTTAGTCAATGGATATGTACCACAGGAGTTTAAGATTGCTGTAATTAAACCTCTACTTAAGAAACCCTCTCTTGATCAAAACGACTTAATTAACTATAGACCGATATCTAATCTTCCCTTCTTATCTAAAATTCTTGAGAAAATAGTTGCACACCAGATATGTGAGCATTTAAACAATAATGAGCTGTTTGAGAAGTTTCAGTCAGGCTTTAGAGCTCATCACAGCACTGAAACAGCTCTGGTGAAGGTTACTAATGATATTCTCATAGCCTCAGACAATGGACTGGTGACCATTCTGGTCCTGTTAGATCTCAGTGCTGCCTTTGACACTGTTGACCACAATATTCTCATAGAAAGGCTTCAAAGTGTCGGTATAATAGGAACAGCACTAGGTTGGTTTAAATCTTATTTGTCTAACAGATTTCAGTTTGTTCAGGTAAACAATAGATCTTCCTCAACCTCAATAGTTACTTGCGGAGTACCACAGGGTTCAGTGCTTGGGCCGATTCTCTTTACTATATATATGCTTCCTATTGGTAAAATAATTAGGCAGCATGGGATAAAATTCCATAGTTACGCAGATGATACACAGCTATATCTATCCATAAATCCTGATGAATCCAATCAGTTAGGTAGACTACAGGCATGTCTGGAAGACATAAAAACTTGGATGACTCTAAACTTCTTGCTTCTAAATTCTGATAAAACAGAAGTTGTCGTCTTTGGACCAGAAGCTCTGAAAAAGAAACTACTTAGTCAGCCCCTTCACCTGGACGGCATTAAATTAGCCTCCAGTAATAAAGCAAAAAACCTCGGTGTCATTTTTGACCAAGATATGTCGTTTAGAACTTACATTAAAGAAGTCTGTAGGATTTCCTTTTTTCACCTTAGGAATATTGCAAAAATTAGAACCATCCTGTCCAGGAATGATGCTGAAAAACTAGTCCATGCCTTTGTTACTTCAAGGCTGGATTACTGTAACTGTCTATTATCAGGTAGTCCACAGAATACAATTAAAAGTCTTCAGTTAGTTCAAAATGCTGCTGCTAGGATTCTGATGAATATTAAAAGAAGAGATCACATTTCCCCTGTTTTAGCTTCTCTTCACTGGCTCCCAGTAAAATCTAGAATAGAATTCAAGATCCTCCTTCTGACATATAAAGCCCTTAATAATCTAGCTCCATCATACATAAGAGACCTGATTGTTCCATATGTTCCTAACAGAGACCTTCGCTCTCAGACTGCAGGTTTACTGGTAGTTCCTAGGATTTCTAAAAGTAGAATGGGTGGCAGATCTTTCAGCTATCAGGCTCCCCTCCTATGGAACCGGCTCCCAGGGTTGGTTCGTGAAGCAGACAATTTGTCTATCTTTAAAACTAGGCTAAAAACTTTCCTCTTTGACAAAGCTTACAGTTAGAGATATGTTTATAGGTAGTTAGAGTCAGGTCAGACAGGTAGATAGGAAGAGACAGGTTAATGTTAGTAGTCAGGCAGAGTGTCAAAAGTTAGGAAGAGATAGGAAGAGGTAGAGTAGCTAGGTAGAGATAGATTAATGTAAGCCAGGTAAAGATCCGGAGCCGGTCGCGGCTTACCGCCGCGGAAGAAATGTGCCCCACAGGGGCCAGCCAGCGCCGGAGAGAGGTCCCTCAAGGGGATCCTCCCGCACAGTGCGGCCGCCCATTACCTGCCGGGTTGAATCCCCTGGGCAGACTGTGCGGACCCCACCCGTTTATCTCTTAAACGTTTCTCGCCCTCTTCAACTCTGTCCTCTCAGTTCTGTCTATTTTTCCTTAAGATAGTTGTCGACTATCGGTCTCGTGCCGGTATTTAGCCTTAGATGGAGTTTACCACCCACTTTGGGCTGCATTCTCAAACAACCCGACTCCGAGAAGACCCCGGCATGACGGGGGCCGTTACCGGCCCTACACCGTCCACGGGTCAGGAGGACTCAGACAGAGTGTTGGTAGCCAGGTCTCCTAGTAGCTAGGAGACAGGTTAATGTTAGTAGCTATGCTGCTTTAGGCTAGGCTGTTGGAGGACATTATTAGGGTCTGTTCCTACTTTCTCTCCTACTTCTCCCCAACTGCATGATGTGCTGTCAATTCAAGCACTAACCTGTTTTCTATTATAGTAGGTGCTCCGGATTAGCCCTGCTTGACGACCCTGACTAAGATGGCATTGCAGTGACGGAAAATTCTCCACGTCCTGCAACAAACTTGTGCATCGGTTCTGTTGCTCTTTCTGTGTCTCTGTTGTGTATTCTCCAAGCCACAGACGGTCGCGGCAGATAACCGCTTGTGCTGAGCCTGGTTCTGCCGGAGGTTTCTTCCTGTTAAAAGAGTTTTTCCTTCCCACTGTCGCTGCATGCTTGCTCAGTATGAGGGATTGCTGAGAATTCCACGACGCAATCTTCTGTGGTTCTGTAATTTCTACACTAAACATTGTATTGTAATAACTCTTTTTGTAAAGTGCCTTGAGATGACATCTGTTGTGAAATGGCGCTATATAAATAAACTGAATTGAATTGAATTGAATAGATCTGATAGTACTCAAGTAGCTTTTCATTAAATAGATTTTTACTTTGGATGGCTCCCTTTTATGTTTACTTGAATAAAAACATTTTGAAGCATTTGTCGTCTTACTTGAGTAGGATTTTTGGGTCATCTACCGACGTCTGTTTCCCAGGCCAGTGGAGGAACATCGTCTAAGGCAGTAGCCTAAGCAAAGAGGCCCAGACTTCCCTCTACCAGGCTACTTGGGCCAGCTCCTCGGGATGAATCCCGAGGCGTTCCCAGGCCAGCTGGGAGACATAATCCCTCCAGCGAGTCCTGGGTCTTCTCCTGGGTCTCCTCCCGGTGGGACTTGCCCAGAACACCTCACCAGGGAGGCGTCCAGGAGGCATCCTGACCAGATGCCCGAGCCACCTCAACTGGCCCGTCTCGATGTGGAGGAGCAGCGGCTCTACTCTGAGCCCCCTCCGGATGACCGAGCTTCTCACCCTATCTCTAAGGGAGAGCCCAGCCACCCTACGGAGGAAACTCATTTCAGCCGCCTGTATCCGCGATCTCGTTCTTTCAGTCACCACCCAGCGTTCGTGACCATACATGAGGGTAGGAACGTAGATCGACCGGTAAATTGAGAGATTTGCCTTTCGGCTCAGCTCTCTCTTCACCACGACAGACCGGTACAGCGCCCGCATAACTGCAGACGCCTTACCAATCCGTCCATCGATCTCCCGCTCCATTTTTCCCTCATTCGTGAACAAGACCCCCAGATACCTAAACTCCCCCACTTGAGGAAGGACCTCATCCCCGACCCGGAGAAGGCACTCTACCCTTTTCCGGCTCAAGACCATGGTCTCGGATTTGGAGGTGCTGATCCTCATCCCAGCCGCTTCACACTCGGCTGCGAACCGCTCCAACGAGAGCTGTAGATCACGTTCAGATGAAGCCAACAAGACCACATCATCTGCGAAAAGCAGAGACCCGATCCTGAGGTCACCAAAACGGATCGCCTCAACACCTTGGCTGCGCCTAGAAATCCTGTCCATAAACATTATGAACAGGACCGGTGACAAAGGGCAACCTTGGCGGAGTCCAGCTCTCACCGGAAATGAGTCCGACTTACTGCCGGCAATGCGAACCAGACTCTGACACCGTTCATATAGGGACCTAACAGCCCGTATCAAAGGGTCTGGTACCCCATACTCCCGGAGTACCCCCCACAGGACACCCCGAGGGACACGGTCGAATGCCTTCTCCAAGTCCACAAAGCACATGTAGACCGGTTGGGCGAACTCCCACGCACCCTCCAGGACCCTGCCGAGGGTGTAGAGCTGGTCCAGTGTTCCACGGCCAGGACGAAAACCGCATTGTTCCTCCTGAATCCGAGGTTCGACTATCCGTCGGACCCTCCTCTCCAGAACCCCCGAATAGACCTTACCAGGGAGGCTCAGAAGTGTGATCCCCCTATAGTTGGAACACACTCTGTGGTCCCCCTTTTTAAAGAGGGGGACCACCACCCCGGTCTGCCAATCCAAGGGAACTGCCCCCGATGTCCACGCAATATTGCAGAGCCGCGTCAACCAACACAGCCCTACAACATCCAGAGCCTTGAGGAACTCCGGCCGAATCTCATCCACCCCCGGTGCCTTGCCACCAAGGAGCTTTTTAACAACCTCAGTGACTTCAGCACCAGAGATTGGAGAGCCCGTCCCAGAGTCCTCAGAATCTGCTTCCAAACAGGAAGGCGTGTCGGTGGGATTGAGGAGGTCTTCGAAGTATTCCATCCACCGACCCAAAACGTCCCGCGTTGAGGTCAGCAGCTCACCGCCCCCACTGTAAACAGTGTTGGTGGCAGACCGCTTCCCCCCCCTGAGATGCCGGATGGTGGACCAGAATCGCTTCGAAGCCATACGGAAGTCGTTCTCCATGGTCTCTCCAAACTCCTCCCACGCCCGAGTTTTTGCCTCAGCGACCATCCGAGCCGCACTCCGCTTGGCCTGCCGGTACCTATCAGCTGCTTCCGGAGTCCCACAGGCTAAAAAAGGCCCGATACGACTCCTTCTTCAGCTTGACAGCATCCCTCAACGCTGGTGTCCACCATAGGGTTCGAGGGTTGCCGCCGCGACAGGCACCGACTACCTTACGGCCACAACTACGGTCAGCCGCTTCGACAATGGAGTCAACGGAACATGGCCCATTCAGACTCAATGTCCCCCGCCTCCCCCGGGACGTGTTTGAAGTTCTGCCGGAGGTGAGAGTTGAAACCCCTTCTGACAGGAGACTCCTCTAGACGTTCCCAGCAACCCTCACAACACGTTTGGGCCTGCCAGGTCTGTCCGGCGTCCTCCCCCACCACCGGAGCCGACTCACCACCAGGTAGTGGTCGGTGGATAGCTCCGCCCCTCTCTCCACCCCAGCTCGGCGCCTCTCACCGGGGGCAACGCTAGAGTGGAAGAGAGTCCAACCCCTCTCGAGGAGACGGGTTCCAGAGCCCGAGCCATGCGTCGAGGCAAGGCCGACGATGTCCAGTCGGAACCTTTCAACCTCGCACACCAGCTCCGGCTCCTTCCCCACCAGAGAGGTGATGTTCCACGTCCCAAGAGCCAGCTTCTGCAGTCGAGGATCGGACCGCCAAGGTCCCCGCCTTCGGCCACCGCCCATCTTGCATTGCACACGACCCCTATGGCCCCTCCCACAGGTGGTGAGCTCATGGGAAGGGGGGCCATGTTTCCTCTTCGGGCTAAGCCCGGCCGGGCCCCATAGGTAAAGGCCCGGCCACCAGGCGCTCGCCAACGTGCCCCACCTCCAGGCCTGGCTCCAGAGTGGGGCCCCGGTGACCCGCGTCCGGGTGGGGGAACACTTGGTCCAACGCTGTCATTCATCATAGGGGTTTTTGGGCTGCACTTTGTCTGATCCCTCACCTAGGACCAGTTTGCCATGGGTGACCCTACCAGGGGCATAAAGCCCCAGACAACATAGGATAGCTCCTCCATAGCTCCTAGGATCATTGGGACACTCAAACCCCTCCACCGCGGTAAGGTGGCAGCCCAAGGAGGGGGTCCATCCTGAATATCCGCTCTGAAACACGTCTTTTCCAGAGGAGTTGGACTCTTTCCAGGTTTAGTTAATGATTTTTACACAAAATCTGAAGTTTTCCTTAGCATGAGTATGGAGCACTAGTCTGCTGTAAGGGCCTTGTTCTCTCTTGTTTTCAGCACTCCTTTCTGGCGAATGCCAGAACAAGCCCGGCCCGTTAATGGCTCGGAACCCAACTTATCTGAGCCATCAGTGCAACAAAAGCTGTAGGCCATAATTATCTGCAAAATAAACTCGCTTCCCTGATTGTTAGACTAATTATGCATTAAACAGTTCCAGATAAACTGCTGTGAGGCTAGAGGTTGTTCTGTGTTGTTGAAAAGTATTTACGCTCTTTCTTTTTATCTCACTGAAATGTTCCTATATCAGACAAAGATCTTAGTCTCAATAAATACATAAAGCAGCGAACAAATATGCCAATCCAACTTGATAGTCAGTAAAAAATTATTCACCCCCTGAATCTGATAACTGGTTGTCTCCAGCCTGGCATCGAGTCTTTCTGCTAACTGCTGAGGAATCATTTTGGACATGTATGGCATCTCAATAGAATTAAAGTCCAGAATTTGACCAGACCAGTCCAAAAACTTCATGTACGTTTTTAACCATTCAGAAGTGGACCAAGTGGATCAACCCTATTGATGGTTGTTTTTGTTCTTCTGGGTCAGCAGAGGCTCTGGTCCTCAGAACTCCTCCATGGAGGCCGTTTTCTCTCTTTCTGATCGTTGAATCCTGACCTTAGCCGAGCCAGTGAGGCCTGCAGAGCTTCAGATCAGTGGTTCTGCTTCTTCTGGACCTCCTGGATGAGTCATTAAGGAACTGCTGGAGTAATTCTGGCAGCTCTGAAGGTTCCAAGCCAGCGAATGTTTAAACCAAACATTACTTAATTCAGTGTTTATTGGTATTAACGCTGCAGCTAGCGATTCTTTTTGTAATCGATTAATCTAGCACTTTATTGATCGATTAATCAGATATTTTTTTTTAACGTTTTTAAATAACCAAAACAAATAATGCATAAAGAAAATGATCAAGCATTTGTCTTTTACTTCAAAAAAAAACAGAGAACTCCAACTGCATCATTTGGCTCGAAGCGAACTTCCTGTAAAACCTGTAAAACTATTAATACAAACTTAAATAGTAAAGGCCATTTGGTCTTAGTCTTTTCTTCTAAATACAACATTATGAAAAAGGAAATATATATTTTCTAGGGTGAGCCTATTGGGTAGGGTAACCTAGCAACCTGTATGTTTGTGAAAGTGTGTGTGTGTCTGTGTGTGTGTGTGTGTGTGTGTGTGTGT
Source organism: Apricaphanius iberus (assembly GCA_028564705.1). Classification (NCBI taxonomy): domain Eukaryota; kingdom Metazoa; phylum Chordata; class Actinopteri; order Cyprinodontiformes; family Aphaniidae; genus Apricaphanius; species Apricaphanius iberus. The sequence continues at coordinate 175,578 of JAPXFQ010001994.1, read as the reverse complement.
GTGTGTGTGTTTTTCCCAAAACTCTCCATCCACACGTAACCGGATAAATGTGTTTTTCAGCACATTCATAGACGTGGGAAACCTGTAGGGGGCAGTAGTTCTCCCAAATCCTATCCGCTCAGAATAACTTCCTTTTCCTCTAACTTCAGCACGCAGCAGTGACAGAGCTGTAAGCAAACAAACAAAACATGCTTTAACAACTGATGATACCAACAGCTGAGGGCAAAAATGCTGCTTCTGAGTGTTGTGTGACGAATGTTTTCAGCCCTGTTTATTGCTTTAGAAATAAATCAATGGTGGTAAATAGTTTAAACTAAAAGCCTTGGTCTTTAAGCATCCAGATTCCGACAGAACTGTGACATCAGGATTTATGGTTTATATTTCTTTGCATACTTATCCATTCATTGTGCTCTTTATTTTGGTAGTTAGTTATTATTTTTTTTCCAATTAGTAGTGAGTGTTACTAGCTTGGTTGATTTAAATGTTTGCCTTATTATTTTTCTTCTTTTGTTAATAAACTCTTGGATTTTGTAAAAGTCATTTATTGTCCATTATTCCACATACATGTGTAGTAATCCGCTGTTCAAAGAAAGTCTATAGCTCACTCCTTCATCTTTGTTTAATTACCTCTGCCTTAGCCAGGGAGATAATCATAACAATAACTGAGACTGAAATATTTGGTCATTAATATAGTTCCTGAATATCAGTTGGTGCCCCATATATAAGCAAGGCAAGAAAATTGTATTTCTATAGAACTCTTTAAACACAAGGCAATTCAAAGTGCTTTACATGATTACAAAAATGTGAACATTAAAACACAGAAAGCATAAACGAACATTTAGTGCGATATATTGCAAAACCACGAGGAAGAAAGACTATATAGCAGTGGCGGCTGGTGGAATTTTCTCCAGGGGGCGCTATGACTGTGATGGTTAAATATTAGGATTGTCAAACGATATATTTTTGTACCTAATTAATTACAGATTAGCTGTGAATTAATCCAGACTAATTATAATTCCAAATATGACTAAAAAAATAACTATTTGCGGTGTAAAGGGACAAATCCAATTGCCGTAGCTCTTTTTCATTAAATAAAGGAGCGATTCATAGATTGTTTTATATTTTAGCCAGTTGCTAAGGCAAATTAACTGGCTAACATTTTCTGCATGTAAAGCTAACTGTTTCTTATTAATGTGAACAACCCTGATCATCCTCTTAATAGGACTACCCTACGACAACAGAATGATTTCAGTCAGATGGCTTCAAGTTTCTCTAGAACAGACTGCTACTGTAGAGGAGGCAACACTGAGCTGTCTATAGAGGTTCTGGTTCAGACTGGGATCACTCTGTTCATACTGGGGAGAACCTGCCAGAGCTCCACTTAAAACCATCAGAGTATGAGAAGATATGATGGAGAAAAGGCTGTTATATTTCTGCTGTTCTTTATTATTTCCACACAGCTGCTGATACAGGTTTGGGTGATAGAAATATGAGGAGGGAGATGATCTGTGTGATCTTATATGAAAAATAAGAACTAATGCAAGGTAGAAATAACCAAAATATATGAATAAACTTAATATTTGGATATCCGCAGCTGTGTTAAATATCAAATAAATCAAATATAATATACACTTAGTAATAAAATGTCACAATTCCCCTTTTTCCAAAATGTAAACACTCAGCAAACAAACTCCCAATCTAAACAATGGTACTTAACGCTCTTATTGTGAAGTTACGCGTCTACACAGCTACTTCCGCTATGTGCTAATAGTTACTGCTAAATATTCGCAGTAACTTAAGTCCGAAAACATAACTTAAACTGAATAATGCGCCTTTTTAACGCAGCGGTAGCTTACTATGAAACGTACTCAAGCTATACAGTTACCCAACATGCATAATTCCACATTAATACGGCGCTTTTTATTATCGTTTTACTGCTTATTGGTATTTATATTTAGCTGATAATCTGGTCTGAGCTATTTTACCTCCAGCATCTCCTGCTGTGTTTTTCTCTCAAATGATATTGCCTTGAGTGATACAATCAAATTATTCTTTTTTATTTCTGTATTTTGTGTCTCTTTTCGTTTGTCTCCAATTCTCGTGGTTTGTCGCTACCCGTGTTCCTGCTGTACCCATAGACAAGTCTGTACGTCTCCGAGCATCAGAGCGTATTACGAAATCACGTGCCCATTGAAATACATTGTAGGGTCCAAACTTTGAAAAAAATAATCTTACAATGTAACTCCATGAGAGCGCCTGGGGTGATTTTCAATCTGACTGAGATCGCCCCAAAGGGGCGGGGTTTTAGGTTGGAAAGTGATATTCAGGCTGTTGATTGGACAATGATATACAGACTTGGACCAGCAATATTAGACTCTTTTTCTCCTCTCTTTTTTTTCCGTGTGAGTTAAGGAGGGCGATGCACAATCGCCCATCATGGACCAGCCGCCCCTGCTATATACTGTGATTTTTAAAACTGAATTTAACTGTAGAAAAACTCTCACAGCAGGTTGGGGTGTTCTCCAAGAACACTCCAACCTGTTTCATCCATAACACATCCAGGTTTGTTACTACATTTAGTTTAAAAAACAGCCACCAACTACCAGTCATACTTTTAATTTTACTACAAAAATAAATTTTTAATTCTTAACAAAAATAAAAATGTGATACTTTGCTTTGGAATATCGTTACAATATTGTAATTAGGGCTGGACGATATAGAAAGAGAGCGTATCAATGAAGGAATAGTCATATTAATAGATATCCATAATTATCCATAAATATCACAAAATGTAAAATATATATTTTAAGTGCCTTCCCGGTCATTTTGTTATTCTTCAATGAACTAATTTTAACTAAGAATAAAATTAATCAGAGATTCTGTCCAGTCTGCCTCCTGTTGTGGGACAGATTCAGTTTCAGTGATGACTTTATTCTATAGAGCTCAACTTTCCTAAAAAAAGTGATTAAATGAAACCATAATTTGCGGGGAGTGGACAAAAGCGTGCTTTGTGTCTTTTCTTCCATGTCAAAAGTCAATCTGACTCTGTGACTTACGTGATCTTCAGTTTCATTTGGTAAAAATGTTCCTCTTTAGTTCAGTTTGGAGTCTAAATGATTAATTATCCAGTGTTGCCATAAACAGCTTAGCAGTTACTTAATCTGGTGAAGGCAATGAAATTGAGCTCTGGGTGTGAAGGAGAAAGCTTAAATCTTGCCACCTGTTTGAGAACCTTTATTGGAAATATAAAAGGAAGTAGTTGTGGAGTTGTTGCTCTGCTGTGTTGACTGACATCACTTGACTATATAAGTTAAGAAGAATTCTCATCTAATCAGCGGTTTGGGTTGCTGCTAGAAAAATAGGAATAGTACCAGGCAAACAGGCTTACTGTTAGCTGCTAACAATGCTAAAGTTAACATCTGGCTAATTTAGTTATTTGAATAAATACCTAGTCTAATTCTGTTTTCTAGATAAGGTCTGGAGCAACTATCCCCTAGCTATGCAGACTGGTAGAAACCGGTGCCTGTCTCCTGATTTTTAAGAGTCCAGATACATCCTGGACTGGTGGGTAGTCCATTGCCGAGCAATACAAACCACTAGTATGCACGTATTTTTACATTTAGAGAAGACAATACACCAATCATGCATAATTTTTTTAAACATGAGCGGAAGCTGGATCATCCATGCACAGGCAGAACATGCAAAATCCCAACCAGGCCCTGAATGGGATTTGACTTTAGGACGTAAGAGTTGCTAACGCATAGCTTTTATTAGCATAGTTGCTAACATTAGCTTCTACTACCAAAGATGCTAAAGGTTAGATTCTACTAGAATAGTTACTAATGTTTAACTTCTACTAGCAGAGTTGCTAACATTAGCTTCTGAATGGGATTTGAACCTAGGGCGTAAGAGTTGCTTACACCGAACTTCTACTAGCAGAGAGACTAGCGGTCAGCTTCTGTTAGCAGAGTTGCTAATATTTAGCTTCAACTACAGAGTTGTCCAAACTTTTTGCTACACGGGTCAAAATCATTAAGTTGGGAGTACGTATGGGCCACAAAATAATATGTTTTGAGATAAAAAAATTGTTGTGTTTTTTTTACTTGGTTAATATTTTTATGAAACACCGATAACGGATTTTTAAAGGATTCAAAGTGGATTCAAAACACAGGGCTTTTAAGGTTTGCTTTTTAAATTAATTTTAACATTTCAGAGGGGCTAATTTTTTTTTTTTCTCAGCTGAAAGAATAGTGTTTGGGTCACTGTTTCTTTGAAAATATGTGTTATTTTTAGCTATGTTTGGTTGTCTCTGCGTCAGCTTTTGTGTTAGTTGTTTACACAATGAAATAAAATTAAATTAAAGCAAAAATCTGATTACTGAAAGAGGAATAATTAGTTTTGTGCCATGGATAACTTTCAAATCCTTTTAATTTGTCAACAAAAATTATGCCATTATAAAATAAAGTCTTCATATGCATCAATCATTTTGTTTTGTGGTGCCAATTTTAGAAAGTACCAATCCTAAATGGTGGTCAAGGGCCGCACAAAATCAGTCCAAGGGCTGTAAATGGCCCTCGGCCTGCAATTTGGACATCTCTATTCTACTAGAAGAGTTGTTTATGGTTAGATTCTACAAGTGGAGTTGTTAATCTTTACCATCTACTAGCAGAATTGCTAACCATTAGCTTATGCTAGCAGATATGCTAACGTTTAGCTTATACGGGCTTAGTTGCTAATGGTTAGCTTTTACTACCGGTATTACTAGTGCATGTACTACTTGTACATGGTTTCTCAACTCCAGATCAACTTCTGGAGGTGGGCTGGGCGGTATGGCAACATTTTCATATCATGGTATTTTTAAAAAACATATTATTTCAGTATTTAACAGTATTTTTTCCATACAAGACCGTTCATATCCACATTATCTTATGAGAATGAATAATATAAAAATGTGCTTTAAATAGCCAATTTTACTGCTATATGGACTGCATTACGTTGTTTTTTCCAGACACATGTGAATGATGTGTGAAAAGTATTAAAATGATTATGATTCTAGTAGACAATCTTGATGTTCTAAGGCTGAAAGTAAACTTGTTTTTTAACCTCATGTTGAGGCAAGTAGCAAATTATGTGCTGGGTTTGCATGTAGTACTGAAGAATCCCGCTAGGGGGCAGAGTACAGACTCAGACCAGATAGTGCCAAAGAAGAAGTAAAATAAACATGGCGACCGTAGGAGATTATTAGCTGGTTAACATTCAGATAAAAATAGAAAAAAAGAGGGCAGAAGTATCGTATGGAATGGTATGTAAAACATATTTACCGCTATTTCTGATTTCTTTCCTACTGGTTTTGCCGCCGTTGACCGCGTCCTACCATAGACTCTAAAAAAGAACAGACAGCGCCTCCTCACTCCTCCCCGTTTACCAGAATGACTTTCATGGGGGAATTCGTGGCGGATTCACAGACTCCTCCTCCCCAGCTCTGACGAAGCATGTTCCTAAAAAGGGCATAGAGGCGGGATCTTCACTGTAGACTCTGCCCTCGCGGGGCGTGTAGTTGGGTCGTAATCACGCCCATTCTGCTCCCACATCGTTAGCTCTGATGCTAAACTTGGCTTGGCCCCCTCATTAATTATACAAGATTTCAAAAAATTCTCTGACGAAAACCAGCCTGGTGCCCAGGTTTTTTATGAGCCCAGCATTATCTCAGGAAGAATATGTAGCCATAGAAAGTTTAAAACAATGGGGCACCAGGCATTAAAGATGTTTTTAACGTGTCTAAAGTCCAATGCTTTTCAATGGGGGCCTAGCAGCCAAATCGAGGTACTACAGCAATGGAGGAGCAATGGCGGCCTCCATGGTATGCGGTCACAAAGCAGAGCAGCCAGCGGCCATTGGTTCCTACAGACGGTCAGACAGCGCTCAACACTCCCCCCTACTGGTTACTCATAAAAGAAATGCGGTTTGGTTCCCGTCTGACCTTTTAAAGCCGATAAACTTTTTAAACTTTAAACGTGACTCTTATTTTTGGAATTACTTTCTCAGCATTGTGCGCTTCGCTCTGGTAGCTACTGCCAGCAGCTGCACTTCGTTAAAAACGTTACTTTTCACACTGTGGTGTAGAGGGTGTAGCAGTGAAATCAGTCCCCTCTGAAACCCTTCTTCACATTAAAGGTTCCAGAAGTTGTCTGAGCTATTCACCGGTACAGCGGTATATTAAAAATGTATATAATGAAAATAAACACCAGTTTTTGGTATGAACCGGTATACCGCCCAGAACTAATCTGGAGATTTTCACACAAAATTACAGTTTAATTTCTAAACACACACATGTTTTTGATGCATTATATATGTGAAGATGCTGCTGCAGGGTATTTATCTGGTCTGATGGTGACAGAGCCTGAATAGTCGGGTTGTCCCATTAAGGCTCCCAGCTCCTCCAACCTGACCCAAACAACAGAGTGAGAGCAAACTGGTGTAAAAGAGGGAGAATAAAAGAGGACTTGGACTGTGTTCTTGTAAATAATTGCGTTCATTGTCCTCTCCACTGTTGGCTATGGTCACAAGCTGTTTAGTAGGCCCCTGTCTGTCTGGTGCGCGCCGTGAGCCCGGTGTCAGTCGCTACGCCGCTGAGGGGAACAACTTGTGCCAGGGATAAAGATGCCAGCTTCCTGACCCAGTGGCCCCACATCTGATGTGCCCACGCCAGGAGCTGGCGTTCGCAGGGCCAGCCCAGAGATCCAGGGCGCGTTGTGCGCATGCTGCTCATCTATTAAATAACGCTGGTTCAAAGAGCACATTCTTGCCCCCTGGCCGACGGCTAGACAGAAAGCTCTGTAGCTTGTAGTGTCAAAGCACCAGATTGTTTCATTTTATTGCTTCGCCTATATCTCGACTGGCTTTGCTACAATCTGATTGGACGCAGCTTGTTACTGGGCTCAGCTGTTTGCTGTGGGAACAGCAGACGCCCTATTTGGACCAGATTACCTGAACGCCTTATGTTAAGTGTCGAACTCAGTGCGCTACAAGTGCTCAGATGTTTCAAGAAAGCTGAGAATGATTTGGCTTATTTGGATGTTAACACCCACTTATTCTTCAAAAGAGTCTATGTGATCATATGACTCTGAGTCTGGGAGTTAAACGACATGAGTGTGAAAACGGGGAGATCCGCAGCATCTACAGTGATTTTACCTACTCAACCTTAGCTGCAGGAACTATTGGGTCCTCTCCTATTTAACATCTACATGCTCCCACTAACCCAGATTATAACAACCAATAATATCAGTTACCATAACTGTGCAGATGATACTAAGCTTTACATTATAATGTCACCAGGTAACCTTGAATCCCATCCAAACTATAAATCAGTGCATCGAGCAAATCCATAGCTGGTTGCCCCATAACTCTCTCTAGAAGAACAGAAACTAAACTCAATTATTTTTAGACCTAAAGAGGAATGATCCAGTTTCAGCACAAAGCTTCAGGTAATCCAAATAGAAACTAGCAACCAGGCCTGAGATCTAGGTGGAGTTACAGTGGGGAGAACAAGTATTTGATCCACTGCTGATTTTTGACGTTTTCCCACTAAAAGCATGTAGAGGTCTGTAATTTATATCAAAGGTACAGAACAGAATCTAAAACATAAATGCAGAAAATTACAGCGGATGATGTTTAAATAATTAATTTCCATTTTATTGCATGAAAAAAGTATTTGATACATCAGACAAACAGCTCTGACTGAGTGAATGAGATTGTTGGCCAGATCTTATACATGGCCCCATCCATCCTCCCCTCTATACGCTGCAGTCGTCCCGTCCCCCCACAGCATAATGCTTCCACCTCCATGCTTTACAGTAGGGATGATGTTCTTGGGGTTCTTCTCATCCTTCTTCTTTCTCCAAACACGGTGAGTTTAGACCAAAAAGCTCCACTTTTATCTCATCAGACCACATGACCTTCTCCCATTCCTCCTCTGGATCATCCGGATGCTCATTGGCAAACTTCAGACGGGCCTTGACAAGCGCTGGCTTGAGCAGGGGGACCTTGCTTGCACTGCATGATTTTAATGTGTGTTACTGATGTTTTTCTTTCAGACTGTGGTCCCAGCTCTAATCAGGTCATTGACCAGGTCCTGCTGTGTAGTTCTGGGCTCATCATGATCATTGATGCCCCACCAGCAGAGATCTTTCATGGAGCTCCAGGCCGTCATCTTGAACTTCTTCCATTTCCTAATTATTGCACCAACAGTTGTTTCCTTCTCACCAAGCTGCTTGCCTATTGTCCTGTAGCCCATCCCAGCCTTTTTATCCCTGATGTTCCTGCACAGCTCTCTGGTCTTGGACATTGTGGAGAGGTTGAAGGTAGTTTCAGTGTGTGGACAGGTGTGTTTTATACAGGTAAAGAGCTCAAACAGGTGCAGTTAATCCAGGTAATGAGTGGAGACAGGAGGGCTTCTTAAAGAAGAACTAACAGGTCTGTGGGAGAATAAATTCTTACAGGTTGATAGGCGATCAAATATTTATGTCATGCAATAAAATAGAAATTATTTAAAAATCATCCACTGTGATTTCCTGCCTTTTTGTTTTAATTTCTGTCCCTCACAGTTGAAGAATATCTTAGATACAAATTACAGACCTACACATGTTTTGTAAGACGGAAAAGTTCAAAACTCAGCAGTGGATCAAATACTTGTTCTCCCCACTGTATCGACTCAGACCAGAACCTCCAGGGTCACATAAAGGCAATAACAAGGTCAGCTTTCTATAAGTTGAGGAACATTTCTAGGATTAAAGGACTGATGACACAAGGAGACCTAGAAAAACTCATCCATGCATTTATGATTACTGTAACAGTATCTTCACAGGTCTACCTAAAAAGTCAATCAGACAGCTGCAGCTGATCCAGAACGCTGCTGCTCGTGTTCTCACTAGAACCAGGAAAGTAGAACACATCACCCCAGTTCTAAAGTCCTTCCTCTGGCTCCCTGTAGCTCAGAGAATAGACTTCTAAATAATTTTATTAGTTTATAAATCACTGAATGGTTTAGCACCAGAGGATGATGAAGACCTGCTGTCATTGCATTAACATTTATGTTTCTCATACTGTTTTCTTTGTATTGTTGTCTTATTTTTGCATTTATTCTCCTCATCAGCAGAAACACCCTGAATTCCCTTGTTGTTGAAAGGGTGCTGTGCGAATAAATTTGCTTCGTCTTGCCTTAGTTTTCCTTCGGAAAGCTGGAGAAGCTGCTGCTGCACCGGAGTTTCTGGAGGTCAAACGTCTAAACATAGCGGAGGAAACGTCTGCCGTGGCTGATGACATCATGTGTGCGGCGCTCTGCTAATACAGCCCTGAACCTCCCTCAAATATCCGACTGCTGAAGTGGGGAATGGAAGACAGATGCTCTCAGGCCGCTCTCTCCTCCCTCATCTAGCTGGGTTTTAGGGGGGGGTTATTTTACTGTACGACGAATGCCATAAAGTAAAAGCGGGCGTCCGTAACAAAGTAGAACTGAGTTTAATTTAGCCCAGGCCTTGGTGTTTGATGTGCAGCCCCAATCAGCCCCGTACAGCTAACCACAATCAGAAAGTACAGGATGTTATGCTATATTGTTGTAAAATAATCTGACGTCACGCAGCATGGAGACACGTCTCATATGCTGTTTGGTATTATCTGAACCCGCGGCCATCTTGTACAGTCACCAGTTCCTCGCTGGGTATCGTGGTCAACTCTTAACTTCATCTGACTGTTTAGATCATGGTGAGGCTGATACCGTGGCGTTCGTATTGACTGCGAAGATAACTGTAGGTGGGGAGCGTTTTATCAGGTCTGAGGTCAGCCGAACCACCGCATTGGAGCAGAGATAAAAAACAGGAGGGAAGAAAAACCTCTAAGCTGACAGGTAGTTAAAGTGGAAGTGCAGAAGCAGCGGCCCACGCACCTTCGGTTTCCCAGCCAGTGTGGGATGATCCTGAAAGATGTGAAACCCAACCCTGCGTATTTGTTGGTTTTGATCATGTGTTTGACGTCTTAAACTCCCTGGATGAGCTCGAGAATAGAGAAAATGGTTTCGTTTTGCTCCTGTAGCTGTAGGTGTTGTAACAATGGATTAGGATTCTGTTCACAGAAAGAAAAGATCATCCAGACCTCAGAGGCAAAAACAAAACCGATGTAAAGATGGTCATGATCATGATATGCAGGCAGTGATGTACGCCTTGCACTCATTTTGGGGTTTATGAAGGTAAAAGTGTTCAGAAGTAAAGGTGGACACTAACTGCCTATTTTAATAGTTCAAACACAAAATACACTTTCATACGCATTAATATGGACAGTTTAACCATCTCAGCACTACTGCAGAAGCTAATATCTACAGTCAGCTAGATGCACTTAAAGTTGTTTTTCAGCTTCCCAGGCTCTACTTTTTATAAATGCTCCATGGAAAAATCTGCAAATAGGTGAGGGTCCACTGAAGCATAATCAAATATGATGATATATATATATCCCTTTAAAGTGGAGGGGGTTTGGGAAGAACCGTGGCCTATTTTCAACTTATTTCTATAAAAGGAAGATCTGCAGTTTGTTTTTTTCAGCTAAATAAACAGCATATATTTTGCTGTAGTTATTAACATATATGTCAGTCTGCCATGATGGGTTATTCCCAGAAATATTACATCGACGTTAAGCTACTGGGAACCAACCTAGACGACTGAGAGCATAGGAAACCGTGTAAAAACAATAAAAGCTGAATATTTGCTTCACAGTAACAATAAGTCATGAATATTTCCAAGTTATTTGTCATAATCCTAAACAGTTTATTTTTTTTGTGTGCATTTAATCTTGTTTTCTACCAATTGACTATATAATTATGAGACACCGGCTAACATCTGCCATGTTATGACCATGACTTAGTTTTTCTTAGATTTTCAGTTTTCCCAAAAACAGACGGCATCTGTAAAGACAAAAAAGACAAATATTTTATTTCAGGTGCTCTTTTGGTGTCCTCCCGTAATTTCCAGTTTTGAAATCAAAATTAAAAAGAAAAGACCTTTTGATCCAATGGACGACTCTTTGAGATATTATCATTCAGTCAGGGAGAAATCTGCAGTTTTGTGACTGTAAATGACATCACAAAGCGATGCTAAAAATACTTCTGATGCTTTCATTCTTAAAAGCAGAACAAACATCTCAATGCAAAAGAGCAGCACATGGTCCAAATGCTACGCTTTCTCCACTTCCTTCCTCATGATGCCTCACTGTGTGCTTCCCTCTCACATCCGCCTGCCACCGATCATCAGGCTGTCAAACAAAGACGTCGTCTGCCCCCTTAGGAGGTCACACATGATTAACTCAACAGGCCGGGCCTGTTAGAAAGGAGAAACACACACACATGCATTTATACATAAAGAAACATGCGTGTCCGTAAGCTTCTGCACATCCAGTAAGCTCTTTGTGGGTGTAGAGGTCCCGTCTGAAGCTGCTTCACCCACCCCCCCCAATCACGTCCACTAGCTGACCAGGTCAGCTGGAGGTCAGGTTGTGTGTGTGGTAAAGAGGACATGTGGCAGTCATATGTGGCTGCAGCTCTTCTGAGGAAGCCAGGAGGCCTGGAAGCTCACGCTGGAGGAGCAGCTTGAACAGATCAGCCGCTGTGCGTCGCCTCAGTTGTTTTATTATCGGTTTGAAGTGTGGTTTGCTTTGCAGTGGCATCGATACCAAACACAGGCCTCTGGTTCACTTTGTCAGTTAGACAGCTGCTGATTGGATCTTAAACAGCTTCCCTGTTCATTATTGGACGCTAGGAAGCACTGAGAAAGCTGTCGAATTAGATAGAAGGCTAGAATTATCAGGAAAAACATGGATTTAGGTTTTATAATTACTTCTATACACTGTAAACTTATATAAATTCAGTAAACTTAACAGTTAACAAACTTATACAGCTTATTTCAGAAAACGAGCGTATTCTGATTCCCTTGAACGTTTATACATTACGTCACTAACCCAAATAAGTTATCTAAAGTCTAAATTGACCTTTTGAATACTAATGGGCTTATTTATCAAGATTCCTGATGATGAAAAATTATGTGCAGAGCTAAAAGATTTTGCGGGTGATTTACTAAGATTGCGTGAGGCGCAAGCAGCATTATTGAAATGAAGAGTTTGTGGCCGTTAATGCGAGCTGCACCGATGCTAGAGAGATGAAGAATAATGCGTATGGATCCATGATGCGTCTTTGGCACAAAAATTAGACTAAAATGTTGTGAATTCTGTTTGTTATTTGTCAGTAATAAATGTAATCCATGCGCTGCTCTCTGCTGCATGCACACATCGTATTGCAGGGTTAGGCTGATTAAAACTGCAGCTTGTCTGAATTTTGTTTTTAAAATGTCATAGATAATGCCAGTTATCATTGTGGTATTGAATGTGATTACTACATTTTATTAATTGGACTCCAGGAAGGTTAACCACTACGGGGGAAACTAATGAGGATCATGTTAGCTCAGCTGAGAGCGCAGTGAGTTATGATGCCACTTTGGGGGAAAACTGGTAAATATTTAAATAACTATCAGGTTTATGGCCATTAGAGAGTTAATTACTCTTAGTTTATATTGTGTGTGAATGATATTTTTTGTTTGTCAACAATAATTTCATGTTGAATGTTGTAGCGCAAAAATACGACATGATTTTCAGAAGTGCTAAACATAAACGCTAAAATAGCAGCGCAAACATGTTTATGCTTAGTAAATCACACGTCGCCTGGAACGCCGACTTCTTTGCCTTTTCTCCTCCCAATATTTTGTGTCTTCTTACACAAACACCCAGATTGCATATTCATCAAGGGCAAAAGTGCTAAATGGATTGTGTGCATCTTGCTGCGGGTTTAACAGGCGCGTTGCTCTCTGCGACGTGTTGATAGATCAGCCTCAGCCTGTTTATGTGACACTGTGTGGTTTGTGCCGGTTTTAACAAACACAAATGCTGAATCTTATAGCCTGCGTTTCTAATCAGAGAAACCTTAAACATCATCAGCAGGTAAACCAGGAGAAGCGCCTTGCTCAAGGACGCAACAACTGACCTACAGTAGAACCCACCCAACTGGCAACTCCTCCTGCTGCAGTGGCCACTTTGTTTCTGTACACAGTTCAAAAATGTAATTATTTAAATGAATTGCATAAATTTCATTATTAATTTTATAAATGAACGTAACGTAGATTACCAATAGAGATGCTGCTGGTTACAGATAAACTGCTGATTCACTTCAGACCTCCATCTTAACGACTTTTCTGAGTACGTAGCTGTGGTCACATTGATGACCGTACATCATGATGTTATCACGTCTCTTTACTCATAACCTTTGATACAAAGATTTGTATTAATTTCATGCATTCCAATAAACATAACTACATTAGTAAATGTTGAATCTGGTTTTACGTTTTACGCTGGCTTGACTTGGTGGCTACTTTGAATTGCGATGATTATAAAACAATCTACTGTTGGGGTTTACAGTTAGGTTTTCTAATTCTGGGTGAAAAACGGATGAATAAACTCCAAACAGCAGCAAAGACTCACAGAACAGTTTGTAGCAAAGAGGCGGCCGACCCCTGGGCAAATAAAATAAATATAAAATATAACAAAAAATGTATTATTCACTTATCAATGAGTGTACCTTGCATTACCTATACATAAATAAAATTATAAAAAATAAGTAGTCTACATGAAAGATTTAAATAAATTCACAGAAATGGAGGCGAAAAAAATGTATTATCCAGGAACGGATAAATTAAAGCATCGTTTCCCAAACACTCGAGGCTCACTGGCCTACATGTTTTAGGTTTTTTTCCATGCTTCAGTACAGCTGATTGCAGTTGGCGGCTGATTAACAGGCCTTTGCTGAGCTGCAGTCATCTGAATCAGGTGTGTTTAAGCAGGAAAACGTCTAAAACACTCAGGACAGTTTGCCTTCAGTACCACGGTTGGGAAATACTGAATTAAAGGACCCAAAAACCTCTCTCCTCCTTTCATTCGCCTGGACATACTGCTGGGCTTTTTCTCGTCTGTTCTAATTGTCCATGCTACCCATAAGATATGTGTCAGAGACAGGCTGTTATATTTATTCTGATCTTCATTATTCACGAACAGATGATGATATAGGTTTGGATGGTATAAATTTGATGCGGTCATCTGCAGAGACCGTCTGGGGTTTGGAGAAGGCAGCAGAGACACAGAAAGAGCAACAGAACTGATGCAGAAGCAGAAGTTGGTAGCAGGACGTGGAGAACTTTCCGTCACTGGAACGCCATCTTAGTCAGGGTCGTCAGGCAGGGCGGGTCAGGACCACCTACTGTAGGAAGAGACTAAGAGAAAACAGGTTAGTGCTTGAATTGACAGCACATCATGTAGTTGGGGAGAAGTAGGAGAGAAAGTAGGAACAGACCCTAATAATGTCCTCCAACAGGCTAAAGCAGCAGAGCTACTAACATTAACCTGTCTCTTCCTATCTACCTGTCTGACCTGACTCTAACTACCTATAAACATATCTCTAACTGTAAGCTTTGTCAAAGAGGAAAGTTTTTAGCCTAGTTTTAAAGATAGACAAATTGTCTGCTTCACGAACCAACCCTGGGAGCCGGTTCCATAGGAGGGGAGCCTGATAGCTGAAAGATCTGCCACCCATTCTACTTTTAGAAATCCTAGGAACTACCAGTAAACCTGCAGTCTGAGAGCGAAGGTCTCTGTTAGGAACATATGGAACAATCAGGTCTCTTATGTATGATGGAGCTAGATTATTAAGAGCTTTATATGTCAGAAGGAGGATCTTGAATTCTATTCTAGATTTTACTGGGAGCCAGTGAAGAGAAGCTAAAACAGGGGAAATGTGATCTCTTCTTTTAATATTCATCAGAATCCTAGCAGCAGCATTTTGAACTAACTGAAGACTTTTAATTGTATTCTGTGGACTACCTGATAATAGACAGTTACAGTAATCCAGCCTTGAAGTAACAAAGGCATGGACTAGTTTTTCAGCATCAGTCCTGGACAGGATGGTTCTAATTTTTGCAATATTCCTAAGGTGAAAAAAGGAAATCCTACAGACTTCTTTAATGTGAGTTCTAAATGACATATCTTGGTCAAAAATGACACCGAGGTTTTTTGCTTTATTACTGGAGGCTAATTTAATGCCGTCCAGGTGAAGGGGCTGACTAAGTAGTTTCTTTTTCAGAGCTTCTGGTCCAAAGACGACAACTTCTGTTTTATCAGAATTTAGAAGCAAGAAGTTTAGAGTCATCCAAGTTTTTATGTCTTCCAGACATGCCTGTAGTCTACCTAACTGATTGGATTCATCAGGATTTATAGATAGATATAGCTGTGTATCATCAGCGTAACTATGGAATTTTATCCCATGCTGCCTAATTATTTTACCAATAGGAAGCATATATATAGTAAAAAGAATCGGCCCAAGCACTGAACCCTGTGGTACTCCGCAAGTAACTATTGAGGTTGAGGAAGATCTATTGTTTACCTGAACAAACTGAAATCTGTTAGACAAATAAGATTTAAACCAACCTAGTGCTGTTCCTATTATACCGACACTTTGAAGCCTTTCTATGAGAATATTGTGATCAACAGTGTCAAAGGCAGCACTGAGATCTAACAGAACCAGAATGGTCACCAGTCCATTGTCTGAGGCTATGAGAATATCATTAGTAACAAGCTTGTGAAAAAGCTTGTGAATATTCTCATTCATCCAGGTCATGGTTATCTCAATGAAATTTCAATCAAACGCAACTGGACTTGGTCATTTGTCTTGGAAGACGTTTCACCTCTTATCCAAGAGGCTTCATCAGTTCATGCTCGCTGCTGACCAGGCTGGGACTGGTCCAACTAACTGGTGTGGAGACTCAGCTATTTAACCTCTTGAACAAGAATCATTATGTCATTGGATCCTTTGTGCTCCATGTCTTAACGACGGTCGTTGGCGTGCCGCCTATTGGTGGAGGTTAGGTTTCGGCTTCATTAGTGCCCTATTGTGTTATAACGACAGTCGTTGGAGTCACAGTTGTTTCTGTTATTAGAGGCTAATTTGTTTGAATCTTCTAGGGAGGGATGAAAGGGCAGCATTGTAAATTGGAGATAGGTGATGTCTCAGGCCTCCTCCTCTGTTTAGCGATGGTTTCTCTAGTTTTAAAGATAGACAAATTGTCTCTTCATCATTAGTAACCTTCACCAGAGCTGTTTCAGTGCTGTGATGAGCTCTAAAGCCTGACTGAAACTTCTCAAACAGCTCATTATTCAATTCAATTCAATTTTTCAATTCAGTTTATTTATATAGCGCCATTTCACAACAGATGTCATCTCAAGGCACTTTACAAGAAGAGTTATTACAATACAATGTTTAGTGTAGAAATTACAGAACCACAGAAGATTGCGTCGTGTAATTCTCAGCAATCCCTCATACTGAGCAAGCATGCAGCGACAGTGGGAAGGAAAAACTCCCTTTTAACAGGAAGAAACCTCCGGCAGAACCAGGCTCAGCACAAGCGGTTATCTGCCGCGACCGTCTGTGGCTTGGAGAATACATAACAGAGACACAGAAAGAGCAATAGAACTGATGCAGAAGTTTGTTGCAGGACGTGGAGAATTTTCCGTCACTGCAATGCCATCTTAGTCAGGGTCGTCAAGCAGGGCTAATCCGGAGCACCTACTATAATAGAAAACAGGTTAGTGCTTGAATTGACAGCACATCATGCAGTTGGGGAGAAGTAGGAGAGAAAGTAGGAACAGACCCTAATAATGTCCTCCAACAGCCTAGCCTAAAGCAGCATAGCTACTAACATTAACCTGTCTCTTCCTATCTACCTGTCTAACCTGACTCTAACTACCTATTAACATATCTCTAACTGTAAGCTTTGTCAAAGAGGAAAGTTTTTAGCCTAGTTTTAAAGATAGACAAATTGTCTGCTTCACGAACCAACCCTGGGAGCCGGTTCCATAGGAGGGGAGCCTGATAGCTGAAAGATCTGCCACCCATTCTACTTTTAGAAATCCTAGGAACTACCAGTAAACCTGCAGTCTGAGAGCGAAGGTCTCTGTTAGGAACATATGGAACAATCAGGTCTCTTATGTATGATGGAGCTAGATTATTAAGGGCTTTATATGTCAGAAGGAGGATCTTGAATTCTATTCTAGATTTTACTGGGAGCCAGTGAAGAGAAGCTAAAACAGGGGAAATGTGATCTCTTCTTTTAATATTCATCAGAATCCTAGCAGCAGTATTTTGAACTAACTGAAGACTTTTAATTGTATTCTGTGGACTACCTGATAATAGACAGTTACAGTAATCCAGCCTTGAAGTAACAAAGGCATGGACTAGTTTTTCAGCATCATTCCTGGACAGGATGGTTCTAATTTTTGCAATATTCCTAAGGTGAAAAAAGGAAATCCTAGAGACTTCTTTAATGTAAGTTCTAAACGACATATCTTGGTCAAAAATGACACCGAGGTTTTTTGCTTTATTACTGGAGGCTAATTTAATGCCGTCCAGGTGAAGGGGCTGACTAAGTATTACATATCTGGTGTGCAACTTTTTTCTCAAGAATTTTAGATAAGAAGGGAAGATTAGATATCGGTCTATAGTTAATTAAGTCGTTTTGATCAAGAGAGGGTTTCTTAAGTAGAGGTTTAATTACAGCAATCTTAAACTCCTGTGGTACATATCCATTGACTAAGGATAGATTCATTATATTTAAAATTGGAGCAGCGATCAGAGGGAAAACTTCTTTTAAGAGTTTAGTTGGGATTGGGTCTAAAACGCAAGTTGAAGGTTTAGATGAAGCTAATAATTTTAGTACATCACAAAGTTCGGCTGCATTAAAGCAGTTTAAGCATATATTAGGTTCAACCATTTTTGAGGCTGCCTCATTAACTAAGGAGGAAGCAAGCATATTGGGAAGGTTCCCAATTATCTTATTCTTTATGGAGTCTATTTTATTTATAAAGAATTGCATGAAGTCGTCACTGCTTAGAGCTTGGGGAATGGTTGGCTCGATAGAGCTATGGTCCTGTGTGAGTTTGGCAACTGTATTAAAAAGAAACCTAGGATTATTTTTATTCTCCTCGATTAAAGATGAATAATATGCTGTTCTAGCTGTGTGAAGGCTCTTTTTATATAGCAATAAACTATTTTTCCATATTAAAAAGGAATTCTGTAAATGCGTGGAGCGCCATTTTCTCTCTAGTTTTCTAACGTTCTTCTTCAGGGTATGTAGCTCTGAAATAAACCAGGGAGTTAATCTTCTAAGGCTGGCCACCTTCTTTTTCAGTGGGGCAACTTTGTCTATTGCCAGACGCAGGGAGGAATTAACGCTATGAACTAGAACGTCAAGTTGTGAGGGGTTACGAGTTAAATCACTGTTTTTTATTGTACTTTTATTGTCTGATAACGTTCTGGTATAGTTTTCTTTCAGGTTTAAATGGTCCGTTAGAGTAAGTTTAAAAGTGATCAGAAAATGATCAGACACACCACAGACGTGTAAAGCCTTCAGCTTCATGCTGCTTTTGGTTCCATTTTGCCTGTAGTTGTGTTTTTCCCCGGTGTTGGGATTCATGCTATGGGTACGGGGTGGGGGTGTAGTCTCTCGTGTGTGAAGCCTTCTTCAGCTTTCAAAGGTGGCTGAGTGTCTCCTCTCCTGCTTTCTCAGGCTCACACAAGGGTTTACCAAGTACAGAGTGGGATGCTCTTCAACTCTGCATGCTTGTGTTTGTTTTCAGTTGGCTTGCCTTATTTGTACTGGGTATGTGTGTGTGTGTGTGTGTGTGTCAGAGATATGTCTGCATCACTGTGTGCATGCTTGTGTCTATGCTGGACTCCTGTGCACTCGCGCCCTGATGTGCATGCATGCGTCGTCCTCTGTTTTCTCACTGAAGGACTTTGTCCTCTCTGAAAGGTGTGCCAACCAGTCAGCTGAGAGGCAGAGAGAAAAGATCTGAAGCGGGCCGTCGTGTTAGAACTGGGACGGAAAACAAGCTATCGCCCTGCTGAACGCTTTGAAGCTTGTTCTGAATGCTTGTGGACAGCAAACACAACGTATCAGGCAAGACTCAGACAGGTTAATGACAGGTGTGTTCTGGCCAGGTAACACTGATCACCTATCGGATTATCAACCTGAGAAGCTGTGAAATCACTGTTTTATTACAGTTTTTATCTGAGATACTGTGCCCGCTGTTTGTAAAAACACACATGATCAAATCTTGTTTTATTTATACATTTCTGTCCGACCTCTCATGTAAATGTTGGTTATTCGATTTGGCAAAAAAATGGGTGACGGACAGACAGACAGCCGTATTATTGACAAGGCAGAGTTCCTGATGACGCCGTCCGTCGGTGAAGTACAAACAGGAACGGCACCGGTGACCCCAGCACTCTTTGAACTATCAGATGAATTGCGGGCCCACAAGCAGCTGTTCAGAATGACCTTACCCCACAAAAATCAATCAGCACAAACATGCAGGGAAGCCCGGGGCCTGGTCCGTCGTATCTCTCTCCATCTGGGCGCCCCGGTCTGTGTTGATCTCGTCCAATCGCCGGCGTCCGCTGATGATGCAGGAAGGGGAGTCTTGTGATGTTGTGACACAGGTTATCTTTGTCTTTCCTTCCATTACAAAGCAAATTTTCCACCGATTCAGGACTGAACTGGACCGGGCCCAACGGAAAACTGTCACACGTTTGTCACACAAGCGTGGAGATGTTTTCATGATTGAAAAGCCTACATCTCTGGCCTTGAATGACTGATGAAGCAGGAGGATTGTTCTAAAGAGCATCATGGTGCTCGTCTGCCAGGATGTCCAACCCAACTGGGTTCTGGGCAGGACACATTGACTGTCTGTCTGTCTGGCTGCCATCACTATGTCTGCTGTCCAAGCTGTGGTCTTCAGCATCACTGAGTCTGAAACGTCTTTCTCTTTGTCTGGCTGACATACATGTTGGTTATCTCCTTGTGGAAAGGCAGCGTCCTTGGTGCTTCATATAGCGCGGCTCTATTGATAAGCCTTATGTCTCCCGATAGCTGCCACGCTTTCAAGTCCCGGCACAAAACAGACGGCTGCCTTTTATGTTGTTTTCCCAAGCCAAGGACAGACAAACCTCCTACAGGACCAAGCTGGCTAATCAGTAATGAGTAACTTGCTGAGGCCAGCAGTCCCTTTCAGATGGGCTGATTTTCACCTCTTCCTCTGTTTCATCTTTTGTGTCACTGAAACTTTTCTTTCTTTCTTTGTATTCTCTCAGGACTCTGAAACTTTTCTGTCGCCGTTTTCTTCCGCTAGTCGTTATAGTCTAATCTCTGGGTCCGCCCCTTCTCTGTTTTAGAAATTGTTTCTTTGCTCATCTTCGCTCCCCAAGTTAATCAAACAGACGCTGCTTGTTTATGAAACACTCAGAGAGAATGGATCAGCATGTCTTCAGACTACAGCCGTGCCGCTGACACATGGCGTTCTATTAAAACATTATTACCACTATATGACTTTATTTAGGACTTGCCAGATAAAACTGATTAGGTGACAGAGTTGGAACAAAAGAGGAATCCTCTTCTGGTGCTCTCACTGTGCTTTTGCTTCCTGAGCCAACAGCAGAAGTTCCTTCCCACTCTGGCACTGCTCGGCTCCTAGAAGACACGACCTCCACGCCTCCTTTGTGCTGCTTCAGTCTCCAAAATCAGATTCCTTCTCCTCCACCTGCTTCATTTTTGTAATGATTTAGGCTTAAACATTCTTCCCTTTATCAATAAGGATCATTGCAGGCTCTCTGTTTTTCCCCATGTCACGGTTAGAAAATAAGCTGCCAGCTGTTGCATTATGTTTGGATGAAATTGTCCTTCCGATTTCATCCCTGAACAGGAATCTAAAGAGTTCCTATGAATTAGATTATTTGGTGCAACCGTCTGTTTATTATTACTAAGGATGTTCGAATTTGTTTGTGTGTTTTTTACTGATATCCGATACACCAATATTGTCTGAAAAATAACTTCAGGTACTGCTACAAATCGACATCAGTGATAGACGTCTACCTAAAGTTTCATGTATTGCTCAGATTTTTTCAGTTTTACCAAATAAACAAAAATAAATCCGAAATGATTCCTCTGATCTTTCGTAATTTGACATTTTGAATGAGAGGAGAAGTAGCTGAATAGTTTCATGTTTAATGTTACCAGTCCTGCAGTTTTCAACATAAATGTTTTAAAAACACATATTCAAATTTAAAATAAAGCTGTTCTTGAACCATTTGGAGTTGAGGCAGGGTCCAAAAGAAAACACTAAAGTTTCCTACACAGCAGTCAGAACCTGTCTAAGTACTATTGTTACCAATATGAATACATTAGCTAATCCATGCGTCAGTCATCATTATTTTATGCTGCTATTGGTTTGAAAACTAAACCTAAGAAGATGGGTGACAAGTAAGATGACAATGAAAAGCTAGCACTGCCGGTCTTGCTCGTGGCTAATCTGAACATGCTAATGGAAGCTACCATGAAATGCTAGCGAGGAAGGTATTTACTAAGGTTTTCTGTGACAGATTATGTTGGATTGAGGATTTCAGACTTGTTGTGGACTAACTATTTCATAGGAGGACATCGACTGGGCCTTTGTAGATGTAAAATTACCATTTTTGTTCTAGATGGCACTGATATGAGGCTACTGAGCTGAGTCGGTAGTTTGACAAAAGCACTTGCTGTGTCTCCAGTTATGATTCTATCCTAGATTGGCAAACATCTCAGGAACATCAAGACTCATAGCATTTCAAATATAATATACATTGAAGGTGTGTCCACGAAAAAGGCACATTTGTCCCGTAGGTACGCAGCATCCTGCCTACAAGAAGTGGTAATGCTAAACTTGGTACAAAAGTAAGGTTTAAAACACAAAAACTACAGCGGTTAGGGACCAGTAGGCTGGTCATTCTGGGTCTAGGCCATTTGGCTGATTTGACCCCCTTTAAAAGGCCCACTCCACTTGTTGGAGCGCCAAAATGTAGTGGAAAAAAACATTTTAAATAAAGAGGTGAGAAAAGATTCCTTCATTTCTTTGAGGTTTAATTTGAACTTGTTTGCACAAACAAGGAGGAACAGTATTACAGACTGTTCACAACAGCTTTATCCTGCCTTCCACCAACTGACTGACTACTTTATAAATTCAGACAACCTTGATATTGTCTCTAGCCTATCAGTAAACCGAGGGTCATTTCCATGGCAGCACTAGATGTAGAGATTCTAATATCAGTTCATTCGACCTAACCTAATATTATACAGTGTCACACAATCAGACTATCACTATATCATGAAGAAATGGCACAAAGTTCTCTCGGTATGTAAGAACACACAGAAAAGATCATTCTTAATATACATTTCTCAATATAACTTGTCAATATAATTTTTTCCTTAACAGTCATGTTATTTAAAATGTAAAAATTGATCCAGATAATTTCCAATATAACATTTTAATGCCAATATCGGCCAATAATGACTGTAAGCCGATAATATTGGACATCCCTAATTATTAGCTATTGGGTCTGGACACTAATTAAGTGGAAAATATATTAATCATATAGAAGTATGGTGCAATAAAAAAAGTTGATCTTCCTTTTTCATCGTAGCTCACGTGGTTGGTAATTACTACGGTAATTACTCACAGTCATTTTAGACAGATAACTGGACGCACTTCAACTCTACATGTAAGAATAATGAACCAAATGAAACACAATAATTACTACAGTCAGAAGCGTTGTTGTTGACTAGTGCTGCTGTTATGGTTGCGCAGAGACTGTCACAACATACCCGGACAGTGCTGCTAACTACACACAATGCTTAAAAATGTCCACCGTGAAAGTCCAGCACATCTTTAGAAGCAAAAATGCTTCCAAAAATGCAAGCAGGCAAGGGAAGACCTGCTGGCTTTGATGCTCACTCTCTGGACTGGGCTCCAGCTACACTCAGCCATCGGTGAGTAGCTGGTTAGCTTTAGCGGCTGAATTGAATCAGAATCTGCTTTATTTGCCATTTTTTGTGCACAAACTAAACCAAAGGTCTGATCCAATAATATAATAGTGTTAAAAAATGTTTTTCTAACTAATAACACACAATACTTGGATCTGAGTACTTATCGATACCTAGTACCAATGTCGATACTTCTAGCATACAAAAAAATGGAATGAATTGGAAGATGGGTTTTATTTTTATTTTCTGCTTATTACAAATAATGATGGTGAATTTGATAAAAAATAAAATATTAATTAAAATGACCACAAAACTAACATTTCAAGTGAAAAAGATTTTCTGTGAAATTATTGCAGCATTTCCACATTTTTAAGGATTGGTTCATGGTGTCAGTTAACTATTCAATACAGATACGAGTACATAAGAATGGTATCAGTCCCAATAACCGATGCTAGTATCGGTGGATCTCTAATAAGAAGTAATTTGTTCAAAATGCTGTAATCATTACCAACC
Source organism: Apricaphanius iberus (assembly GCA_028564705.1). Taxonomy (NCBI): domain Eukaryota; kingdom Metazoa; phylum Chordata; class Actinopteri; order Cyprinodontiformes; family Aphaniidae; genus Apricaphanius; species Apricaphanius iberus. Next base: position 152,083 of record JAPXFQ010001994.1, on the reverse strand, counting down.
AGGGTAAATGATTAGAGATTGAAAACGTATCCCAAAGTATGCTAAAACATGTGTGCGAATGTTGTTAATATGGAGGCCTGAAGGAATTTCCTCTATAGTGAACAATGACGTTCTATTCTTTTTATTTCTATAGTATTTAAATAGCTGCCTCCACACATACAGCTGCAGGCTTACTACTGCAGAGCAGCTTGCTAAAGAGCTAGGCTAACACAAGCATGTTAACTGTCAGTTGATGATTCACCTACATGAAGAAAATATCTACCGGTGGTAATTAATACAAATGAAAACGAATAAATAGAAAAAGGTGCTTTTTGAAAGGCAGCCAAGCCAAAAAAAAACTGCTGAAGGCAGATATGTAGTTTAATAAGTTTATGTAAGACTTGACAGCAAAAAATGAACTCCTTTCTCCTCCATCTTTGATTGGCCTGAATTAAAAGATTTCTCTGTGTTCAGTCTGCTTACAAAGATTCACTGCTGGAGGAAGTGGAAGCTCTCTAAAAAATATAAACACATGGTCTTCACAATAAAAGCATGCTTTTCAAATTAAAAGTTTTATATCTGGAGTTGCTGTAGAAATGACTTGACTCAAGCTGACAGAAAGGAGACGTGTTGGCCTGTATTGGCTGAGGATAGCGAAAGGAATGAAAGCTGTGTTTTACAGCCCCCGTTATTTCCCCTGTTTGTAGAAGTTTTTTCTATACAATTTTAACAATGAAGAACGGGGAATCTTACTACTTCTTTTTTTAACTTTCTTTTATTGTGTGTGTGTGTTTGGGGCTTCTGATGCTGGAGGTATGTTCACATCAGCCAACAGGAGCAGGGCTGAGGTCCAGTTCTGTTCCTTACATCTTTCACTAAAGTTAAACATCCAGTTTAAACCAAGTTCTGCAGCCTGCATATGATTGTGTGATATACCCGCTCTCCTTTTGGTCTCCTTTTGGTCTCACATTCCGGCTACCATTATCCTCTACCACCCCCCAAACCCCCCCACCCCCCACCCTTATTTTTTCTGGGTAACCAGACACAGATGGTACCTGGTGCCGACACCAGCAGCTCTCTCTGGTTGAGTCTGATTCTGCAGTCAGCAGCCAGGGCGCCCAGAAGCAAGGCAGCATGGACCTTTCTGAGGCCATGCTGGGGTGAACTGGAGCTTAGCGAATGGGGGGGGGGACTGGATTATGATATGTTTTACTTCTAAATCAGCTGCAGAGCTTCTGTTTGTCTGAAAAATGCTCAGGTTTGTGTCCACAGATCTTCAGGTCTGCATATGAATTAAGAAAACAGCATAATTTGTGCAAAATGTGGGCTCAAAGTCCTTCTGTTCTCCTATATCACATTAGCCGGACCTCCTGACGGCTCCTGCAGACCTTTGAGGTCCACTTCAACCCTGACACTAATTGTTGACCCCCAGGCTCTGATGACGTCTTTAGTTTTTTTTTAGTTTTTTAAACAAATAGAAAAATGACATTTATATCTAACCATTTATAAATAAACTGAATTGAAATTGAATTGAAATTGAAATTTATGCTTCATCCATGTCAGGGTTTAAGGTGCAGGTAGCTTCCAGAGCGTTTCTGTCTGTCCACAAAGACCACACGTTATTATTTCCCTACCATCATCAGCCATGCGTAAACATGCTTATATGACTAAAAACCACCCCTAATATTGAGGAAGTGCATTCAGAACTAATCACGTAGGACATAAGTCTACCAGATGGTAATCAGAAACCTTTTTGGATTTCCTGTGTTTAATTATGATGAACTGAGATGAAGTTATGAAGAAGATCTGCTCTAATAATGATAAACTGGGAATTAAGTTCTTTTAAGTTTTACGTCATTGAACATCCAGAAGATTAGAAAAGCACATGAAACCTTTAATATAATATTAATATTAATCTATCTTATAGCATTCAGACTTTATTATGAAGGTCTCTTTTATACTTGGTAAAGAGAAACATTTCTATTGAACATCAGTTATTATTAAACTATCTGATATTAATATGAAGAAAGTAGCTGGAAAGATTTCTATAAACTCTCAGAATTCTTCTCATCTCTTTGCTTTTCATAATTTTTTTTCCTTCATGGGTTTAATGTTCTTTGTATTATTAAACTTCATCACACAGAACCTCATTTATAGAACATTTTGTTTAGATTTTTGTATTTGGAATTCACACACATATGAATTTTAGATTAAAATTGAAACAGAAACAGATAAAAAGTCACATGGGCCTGAACATGTTCTTCTAATACGAATACATGTTATCAAATGTGGTACATGGTAATATATTCAATTGATAGATTCAATTATAATCTGCACTGGATCTATAAGCACTAAAATTTAAGGTATTTCATATTTTACCTACCTTAGTCAGCATTGTTGCCTATCCGCTACATCCGCCTAACCGCTACAGCCGCCTATGTGCTACATCCGCCTATCGGCTACAGCGGCCTATCGGCTAAAGCCACCTATCGGCTACAGCAGCCTATCAGGCTACAGCCGCCTATCTGCTACAGCGGCCTATCGGCTAAAGCGGCCTATCAGGCTACATCCGCCTATCCGCTACAGCGGCCTATCGGCTAGAGCTACCTATCTGCTACAGCGGCCTATCGGCTAAAGCGGCCTATCAGGCTACATCCGCCTATCCGCTACAGCGGCCTATCAGGCTACATCCGCCTATCCGCTACAGCGGCCTATCGGCTAGAGCCACCTATCGGCTATAGCAGCCTATCAGGCTACAGCCGCCTATCAGCTACAGCCACCTATCGGTAAAGCCGTCTATCCGCTACGGCCGCCTATCTGCTACAGCCGCCTATCCGCTACAGCCGCCTATCCGCTACAGCCGCTTATACGCTAATGCCGCCTTTCCACTACAGCCGCCTATCCGCTCCAGCCGCCTATCGGCTACAGCCGCCTATCTGCTACAGCGGCCTATCGGCTAAAGCGGCCTATCGGCTACAGCCCCCTATCCGCTAAAGCCGCCTACCCGCTCCAGCGGCCTATCGGCTACAGCCAACTATCAGGTAAAGCCGTCTATCTGCTACAGCCGCCTATCAGCTACAGCCGCCTATTGGCTACAGCCAACTATCAGGTAAAGCCGTCTATCCGCTACGGCCGCCTATCAGCTACAGCCAACTATCAGGTAAAGCCGTCTATCCGCTACGGCCGCCTATGAACTACAGCCGCCTATTGGATACAGCCAACTATCAGGTAAAGCCGTCTATCCCCTACAGCCGCCTATCAGCTATAGCCGCCTATCGAATACAGCCAACTATCAGGTAAAGCCGTCTATCCGCTACGGCCGCCTATCAGCTACAGCCGCCTATTGGCTACAACCAACTTTCGGGTAAAGCAGTCTATCCGCTACGGCCGCCTATCCGCTACAGCCGCCTATCCGCTACGGCCGCCTATCGGCTACAGCCGCCTATCCGCTACAGCCGCCTATCCGCTACAACCGCCTATCAGCTACAGCCACCTATCAGGTAAAGCCGTCGATCCGCTACAGCCGGCTATCAGCTACAGCCGCCTATCAGGTACAGCCAACTATCAGGTAAAGCCGTCTATCCGCTACGGCCGCCTTTCCACTACAGCCGTCTATCCGCTCCAGCCGTCTATCGGCTACAGCGGCCTATCGGCTAAAGCCGCGTATCTTTAGAGCTGAGTTGCTCCAAAAACATTGGGGAATATTTTTTTAAATGCCAGATTTTTTATAAATTGACCGTATAGATGAAGTTTAAAGGTTAATAGTGGTATAAAAGCGATATATTTCTGACCTCACCCTCTATTTACTGCTGTGGCGCAAGGCATTTTGGGATACCTTGCTGGTTGAAGTCCGCAGAAGGATGCTTTGTTGCATCCTCGAAATGGGCGGAGCGAGAACACTTCTGGGAAGGCTGAGCGTACTTATGTTGATGCGTAGTAGGAGTGTCACGATCTCGATTTTGTATCGAATTCGATCAAATTAATTTATGAACATACTGTGCGTTCCACTCAGGACTCCATATCAACAGTTACCAGGCAACCATCTCATCAAGTTACTCTCACCATTCCTCCTTTAACTCACAACAACACCTGGTAACATTTTAACTTCCTGTATCACATCCCCCGTTATCAGAGCGCACGTCTACAGAGCATGTTAGCTGATGATAGCTAGTAGCTAATAGCTAAGCAACAGCTCGACCACGGCTAGGATAGATGAAGCAGCAGAACCAGAGCTAAAGCTGCTCCTTCTGCTCTCTAATCTATGGTGAGGAAATGTTGAGTTCCCATCAAGTTAATTCCACATTCTCATTCTAAACAAGAGGAACGCTGTTAGCTGCATTTTACTCGGTCCTATGAGCATCTGGAGCTTTGGGTCAGTCGTTCTGCAGTAACTATAAAGAGTCACTAGATGGCAGCAAGCCTTAGTATTAAACAATACTGTTACACTTTATGCTAAATCAATTATTTCAATTTGACAATTAACAGCTACAGCGGCCTATCGGCTAGAGCTACCTATCTGCTACAGCGGCCTATCGGCTAAAGCGGCCTATCAGGCTACATCCGCCTATCCGCTACAGCGGCCTATCAGGCTACATCCGCCTATCCGCTACAGCGGCCTATCGGCTAGAGCCACCTATCGGCTACAGCAGCCTATCAGGCTACAGCCGCCTATCAGCTACAGCCACCTATCGGTAAAGCCGTCTATCCGCTACGGCCGCCTATCTGCTACAGCCACCTATCCGCTACAGCCGCCTATCCGCTACAGCCGCTTATACGCTAATGCCGCCTTTCCACTACAGCCGCCTATCCGCTCCAGCCGCCTATCGGCTACAGCCGCCTATCTGCTACAGCGGCCTATCGGCTAAAGCGGCCTATCGGCTACAGCCCCCTATCCGCTAAAGCCGCCTACCCGCTCCAGCGGCCTATCGGCTACAGCCAACTATCAGGTAAAGCCTTCTATCTGCTACAGCCGCCTATCAGCTACAGCCGCCTATTGGCTACAGCCAACTATCAGGTAAAGCCGTCTATCCGCTACGGCCGCCTATCAGCTACAGCCAACTATCAGGTAAAGCCGTCTATCCGCTACGGCCGCCTATGAACTACAGCCGCCTATTGGCTACAGCCAACTATCAGGTAAAGCCGTCTATCCGCTACGGCCGCCTATCAGCTACAGCCAACTATCAGGTAAAGCCGTCTATCCGCTACGGCCGCCTATGAACTACAGCCGCCTATTGGATACAGCCAACTATCAGGTAAAGCCGTCTATCCGCTACGGCCGCCTATCAGCTACAGCCGCCTATTGGCTACAACCAACTTTCGGGTAAAGCAGTCTATCCGCTACGGCCGCCTATCCGCTACAGCCGCCTATCCGCTACGGCCGCCTATCGGCTACAGCCGCCTATCCGCTACAGCCGCCTATCCGCTACAACCGCCTATCAGCTACAGCCACCTATCAGGTAAAGCCGTCGATCCGCTACAGCCGGCTATCAGCTACAGCCGCCTATCAGGTACAGCCAACTATCAGGTAAAGCCGTCTATCCGCTACGGCCGCCTTTCCACTACAGCCGCCTATCCGCTCCAGCCGCCTATCGGCTACAGCGGCCTATCGGCTAAAGCCGCGTATCTTTAGAGCTGAGTTGCTCCAAAAACATTGGGGAATATTTTTTTAAATGCCAGATTTTTTATAAATTGACCGTATAGATGAAGTTTAAAGGTTAATAGTGGTATAAAAGCGATATATTTCTGACCTCACCCTCTATTTACTGCTGTGGCGCAAGGCATTTTGGGATACCTTGCTGGTTGAAGTCCGCAGAAGGATGCTTTGTTGCATCCTCGAAATGGGCGGAGCGAGAACACTTCTGGGAAGGCTGAGCGTACTTATGTTGATGCGTAGTAGGAGTGTCACGATCTCGATTTTGTATCGAATTCGATCAAATTAATTTATGAACATACTGTGCGTTCCACTCAGGACTCCATAACAACAGTTACCAGGCAACCATCTCATCAAGTTACTCTCACCATTCCTCCTTTAACTCACAACAACACCTGGTAACATTTTAACTTCCTGTATCCCATCCCCCGTTATCAGAGCGCACGTCTACAGAGCATGTTAGCTGATGATAGCTAGTAGCTAATAGCTAAGCTACAGCTCGACCACGGCTAGGATTGATGAAGCAGCAGAACCAGAGCTAAAGCTGCTCCTTCTGCTCTCTAATCTATGGTGAGGAAATGTTGAGTTCCCATCAAGTTAATTCCACATTCTTATTCTAAACAAGAGGAACGCTGTTAGCTGCATTTTACTCGGTCCTATGAGCATCTGGAGCTTTGGGTCAGTCGTTCTGCAGTAACTATAAAGAGTCACTAGATGGCAGCAAGCCTTAGTATTAAACAATACTGTTACACTTTATGCTAAATCAATTATTTCAATTTGACAATTAATGGGTAATGTGATACATTACACAAGAATAATAAAAATTGCATCAATTTTGTCTTTTAAAATTAGATTTACTGCACAAAATGTAATGAATAAAGTAGGGTTTGACGATAATTCGATAGCAATATATATCGATCGATAGACGTGATGTGCGATAAAAAGTAAGGGGTCGATAAAAAAGTTCGATAGAAAAAAGAATGGTATCAGACTCATCCCTATCAGGCAGCTTAATACAACAATCATTACTTATTCCAAACGAATCATTAACAATGACCCACGCAGTTCTGTCAGCCACCCTCTCTGCTTTCAAACCACAAAAAGGATGAAATAATTTGAGCTGAAAAAATACGTTTTTAATAGTCCCTAAACGAACCATCGGCGGCGTCGCGTTGCTAACATCTGTGGCTGTTAAAATCTCCCCTCGGTTCTGTTCCCGGTCTTCAGAGGCGAAATAACACTTTAAAAAACACAACAGGGGTTGGATAGACCTGCTGGCTTCAGCTCTCAGTGACTGAGCTGCAGTGTTGGAGCCTATCAACACTGGTGAGTAGCTAGTTAGCTTTAGCTTTAGCCTACAGAGTGAATTTGAATAAGCTTTATTGACAAACTAAACCAAGGGTTTCAGCCATTAACAATATAAAGTGTCATAAAATGTTAAAAAGATTAAAAAGCATAAAAATAAGCCTTTAATTTAAATTACTAACATGATTAAAAAATATATATAATATAATGGTTAATATTACTTTTCTTAGTATTTACTGATGTTACTCAGGTCTCTTGGTTTGACTGGGGAGGCACTTAACATTTTACATTATGTGGTTTTTTTATCGATATAGATGAATATGACTATTTTTTAATCTAGATGCTTTTTTTCTATATCGTCCAGCCCTAGAATAAAACCAACGATGGTAGACTAGTCTAACAATGACGTAGTGCTCTGTATTGTAAAAGGGAAAAAAAAATCGATAATCAAATCGAATTGAGTATCTGGAGAATCGTGACACCCCTAGTACCTACTTGGCCCACCGTTGAGTCTCATATTGAGAAATGGCCAGGGCCTTTGGCTCCTCTTCCTCATGGTCTGAAGCTCTTCCTCCTCGTGGTCTTTAGCTCCTCCTACTCATTGTCTGAAGCTCCTCCTCCAGCAGCCGTCTGAACACATCCTGGATCGTCCTGCGTTTCACTGGCAGCTGTTTATGTTCTTGGTGGTTTAGATCTAGATGCTTCTGGACCCAGAAGTCAGAGAGAGTCTGACATGGACAATCAGCTTCAGATAATCCAGGAGAACCTCTGCTGCAGTTAATGATGTAAAAAACATCCTGAGTCCACTGAAAATGTGACTGTAGAAGATGAACTCACCCTCTCTGTCAGTCGCTGGGTGACTGATAGCAGAACAGCTGTTTCCGCCAGTGGTTGGGGGGGGGGGTGTTGGTGCACTTGTTCCCCTTCAGCTGCTCCATTCTCTTCTGCTGTTTTTGTTTTACACTCTGACTCTAGAGGGCGCTACTCACTGCAGCTGCTGGAAGAGGGACTACCAGAGTCTGCTGCTGCTGGGAGGTGAAGAAGGCATCTCCAGAGGGTCCATCTCAAGAAGACCAACTAGTTCCATAACTCAGAGGAATCAATCCATTCATAAACTCTTAAGAATTGTTGTTGCATCATTAAGAGGAAATATTTAACTGGATCCTGTAAAGTAGCAGGACTGAGATCATCCAGTTTTTTACTCTGGTCTTTAAATCTGCCACCCGGATTAACGGGTTAACATTGTCTCAGGAGCAGCTTATGATGCAGCAGAAACACTGTTTACTAGATGCTGAGTCACAAAAAAAAAGGTTTGTCAGCCATTTCAGCTCCTCAGCCTGCTGCTCACCACACCTCACTTTAACACTTTAACCTTTTCTCTTTCACATCCTTCTCTGGCAAACCCAGAGACATCCTGTTGCAGACTGTCATTTAACATGAGCAGTGAGGGAGATGCAGTTTGACACGTCGTGACTGGCAGTTAGCGGCTCCGCGTGTTTGCTCTATCTCTGCCTACTCGCCCATTTTATTATGACTCATTGCTAAGGCAGTTGCGACTAAAATGAAAGCAGTGAAATGGAAATAATTAATCATGTTTAGGAGAGGTAACTTCATGCAGTTATCTGCATAACTGGAAAATAACTGTAAAATCTGTGAGGATCTAATTGTTCCTGGTTGTGGGTTCTCCAACATCAAGGCTCCTGTTAATCAGTGATGCCATGTTTGTCCTCCTGTCCAGGTACGCTGAATCACCCATGTGCAGCAGAGACACATTGCAGTCATTACTAACAGGCCAATTATCAACCAATCACATGGGAATCGCTCTCCTTCTCGTCATGTGCGCTTTATTTTACCCAACAACGGTTAAACTTTAGTCAGATTCCTGAGAGTGAAAGGGAGTGCTTCACCACTCGACCTTTTTCAAAGGGGATGAAGTAAGAAACGAGCAAATACCTCGATCTGAAATGGAAAACAGCGTTGGAATGTTACGAGACGTGGGTGGCGATGTGGAAATGAGCTGGAATCAGTGAAAAGTTGGCGATGACAACAAAAAACGTTATTGCAGCTTTAAAATGTTAAAGGTGGATAAAGTGTGCTGATCAGCGGTGGGATTGTGTTCCTGACTTGTTCAACATTCACTTTTTTTTAATCATTTTGCGTTGCCGTTTGGCTTTCTGCTGCTCCCACACTCACATAAAAAATAAATGTTTACCTTAATTATATTTATTTTGTCAACAGATTCCACGAAATTGATTTAGGTTAGTTTAAAGAAAAAATTTTTACTTCCTTCTTTTATTGGATATTTAACTAATAAATATGGGCTGCAAGAGCTCGAAACGCTGCTCCGTATTTAGCTCCTCATGCAACCGCTACACCAAGCACCTGCACAAACCACTTTGCTAAACAATAACTGAAAAATCTGATATTTAAATAAGGAATAAGATTTCACACTGGAAATCAAGTGATATTTCTTATTTAAGGGGGGGGGGGGGAACATGAAAAATCAACTTTATGACGTGTAACATCCTGATAACATGTTTCCTCATTAAAACATGCCTGAAGTGTTTCTTTGACTCATCCACTTATGTTTGAATCATTTTTGAGTCCCTGCTGGTAGTTATTGGGGGAGCTGAAACGCCTGCTCCCACCTATCTCCTCCTTTTCCACTCCTCCTACCTGACGTAGCCTGCAGCCCCCAGTTAATTTGCATAAAAGTGACTGAGCTAAACAGTTCTTTCTGAAAACTGGTCGAAAAGTTGCTTATATGGGCGGACCAAGAACATATGAGCTGCAGACGTATTATAACCTGTTTGTTTCCTTTAAGCTAAAGCACGCATACCTGTCTTCAGTTGGGTCTCTAATCCGTTACTTACTTCACCGCCGCTAAGACTCTGACCCAGAATGAAATTCATGTGAAACTCTAAGCAGTTTGTGGTTTTTTTTGTAGTTTTCTGGTCTAACAGCCGTGTTTTTCACGTACATGCTTGATATTACTTTCTGCTCATACATGTGTGCACTTTCACATGTCCCTGCGCTCTGTTCCAACAGGCCGGCTGCGTGGATCAGACCCTGAGCTCGTTCCCACAGGGGACCCGGGCCCAGGTGTTTCTGATAGTAGCCTCTCACTCTTACTATATTTGCGTACGCAGATGTTTAAGCTTCCACCTTGTGTATACATGCTCTGAGAAATCCCCCCAGGCCTCATCCTGAGCCACGCCGTTAAACATCTCATTTAAAACTGTTTTTCCTCTGACTGAACTCGCGCCTTTTGTTATTTGCATGGAGTCGTATGCGTGCGTGTAAATGTGTGTGGAGGCTAATGGAGGTTATGAATGAGCCCCAGCTGCCCCGCCGGTCGCTGCCGGACAGCTGATGAATGAAGTGGAAATGAACAAAACAAACTGCTGGGTGATGCAGCATCATTTATGAGTCTGTATTTTCATCTCACATCTGGCTCTATGGAGGCGCACGCCCTGTTGATGCAAGAGGCAAATATTTAAAGCATTGTAAGGTCATCAGGTTTGTTCGTGCGCTCATCAGGAGCTCCCATGAGAAGACGAGGCTGCAGCGGAGCAGAAACAAGCAGAGATGTGAAGCAGGACCAGAGACAGACCTCCAACCCTGAGGAGGAACAATCCCACAATGCACTCTTGTTTTCAACAGGAAATGTTTACTTAGCTCAGCTTTACCAGGCAGCTAATCGGAAACATTACCTGAGAGAGACTGAACTAGGACGGTGCCAGAAATTTCATAACTTTGACATAAAATGATTTCTCTTATCAATAGTTTCCTAAGCAATTATTCAGTTCTTCATATCCAAAAATATAACCGCAGCAACAATAACAGGAACTAGTGGTGAAAGGCCGGAGGGGTGTGTGATGGACAGGAGGAGGAAGAGCAGCAGCATCCGTCTCCTCTTTGTCCAGGCCCTGATCCGAAACACACAGAACCTGCAGTGTCATGGTCCCGTGTCCTTCAGGGTCTGCAGCTTGGGTCTGCATGACTCAGCAGAAATGTGTGTATCTAACAGGGCTGCAACAAACGATGATTTGGATAATCGATGAATGGAATGGAAAACCCCCTCAAACACTCTTTGTGAGGAGTTTGCAGACCACTTCAGAGGGAAGGTAGACACCATCAGATGTAATATTTTATCGTCTCAAACTAACATGGTTTTAGACAAATCTGAGTGTCTGCCTTCACCAGAGGAAACACTGGACAGTTTTGTCCTGGTAGAAGCTGGAACCCTTGATAAAGTTTTCTCCTCAGTGAGGCCCACCACAAGCGCTTTGGACCCGATTCCCACCAGGTTTTTTAAGCAATTTTATGGTTCTTTTAAAGATGAGATTTTAAACTTTATGAATTGCTCCCTTCAGACGGGGTTTTTTCCTGCTGCCTTTAAAGCGGCGGTAGTTAGGCCCCTGCTGAAGAAGAGCAATTTAGATTTTAATGATTTAAACAACTACCGACCGGTATCTAACTTACCATTTTTAAGCAAAGTTTTAGAAAAACTTGTTTTTATTCAACTTAATGATTTTATTAACGCTCATAATGTCCTAGAGAAATGTCAGTCTGGTTTTAGGATGAACCACAGCACAGAGACGGCGCTTTTAAAGATTTTAAATGATTTTAAGCTATGATGCTAAAAAGGTGACAGTGTTGGTTCTTCTGGATCTAAGCGCTGCCTTTGATACAGTAGACCACACTATTCTTTTAACTCGTTTAAAACAGATCGGCCTCTCTGGTGCTGTTCATAAATGGTTCACATCCTACCTCACAGACAGGACTTTTACGGTAAGTTTAGATACCTGTTCCTCTAAGGTCCATAAGATCACTTGTGGTGTTCCCCAGGGTTCAGTTTTAGGCCCAGTGCTTTTTAACCTGTATATGCTCCCTCTTGGCAGTGTTATCAGGAGACATGGAGTTAACTTTCACAGTTATGCTGATGATACACAGTTGTACATCTCCATGTCTCCTGATGACACACGGCCAATGGATGCACTTTTTAACTGCATTTTAGACATTAAATCCTGGATGGCAGAAAACTTTCTCCAGCTCAACCAGGACAAAACTGAGGTTTTAGTTATCGGTCCTGAAGCTCAGAGAGAAACTTTTACCAAAACTACAATCATTGTCTTTTAATCCTTCTTCACAAGTGAAGAATCTGGGTTTGATCTTTGACTCTGAGCTGACTTTTATTCCACACATTAAAAATATGACTAAAATAGGTTTTTATCACCTAAAGAACATCACCAGACTCCGGCCCATTCTCTCTCTGACCAATACAGAGACGCTAATGCAGCTTTTATCACCAGTAGAATCGATTACTGTAATGATTTCTGGTCTTCCCAAAAAGACTACCTCAGGTTTACAGCTTCTACAAACTCAGCAGCTCGTGTCCTGATGAAGACCAGGAGGAAGGAGCTCATTACACCGGTCTTAGAATCACTGCATTGGCTCCCCGTATGTTTTAGGATCCATTTTAAGGTTCTTTTAATGGTTTTTAAGTGTCTTAATGGTCTTGGGCCTTCTTATCTGTCAGAAATGCTTTTACCGTATGAACCCTCGCGGTCTCTGCGCTCCTCTAGCAGCCGTCTCCTTATCATCCCCAAAGTCAGGACACAGACTCATGGTGAGGCGTCTTTCCATTATTATGTCCCTCACCTCTGGAACAGGCTGATAGAGGATCTCAGGGCCGCAGAGAACATTAATGTTTTTAAGAGCAGGATCAAAACTTACCTTTTTAACCAAGCTTTTATTAGCTATTATTTATTAATATCTGTTTAAATTAGATGTTTTACCCAATCTATTTTTTAGTTTAGCTTTTAATTGTTTATTCATTAATCTGCTTAGCATTTTATCTTGATTATATCTTATTGTTTTATACTCGTTGTTTTACACTTTATATACTTTATATTTTGTAAACTTTATACTTTAACTTATTTTAATCTTTCTTGCCAGTGTTTCCTCTATGGGAGCCCCCTGCATCAGGGGCGGTGGTCGGCTGTGGCTGCCTGGGTGGAGGTGTGGGTATCATCCGTCCCTCCTCTGGGCGCCCTGGGTCGGTGCCTTGGCTGCTGCTGCTGATCTTCTGCCGATGCAGATGGATCCATGATGTGGTTTCCTGGCTCATCTGTGCTCAGCCCACTGTTTCTTTTTGTTGTTTTTTTAAGCTTTTAAGTGTGTGTGTGTGGCTGATGGGTTGGGAGGGGGGTGTAGTTGTGATGATGATTTTATTTTGGGTTTTTGAACGGGGGGTTGGGGGTTTGTGGGGTCATTTTAAATCTGTAAAGCACTTTGAGAAACCATGTTTGAAACGCGCTTTATAAATAAAGTTTGATTTGATTTGAATGGAAACGTTTTTTCTCCCCTTCCTTTACTCTATTGAAAAACAGAATATTATTAGAAAACAGTTCAACAGCGCGCAAAACAACATGCTATCACCTCAAATGCTCTACAGCTGTTGAAATAATAAACAACATTTAAAAAATAGATTTAAATGGCTATGCTTCATCAAAGTGCTCTAAAAATGTATCATATTATCAACACAAAAAGAGATCCTTTTTTTTGCTTAAATGTGACCTGAGCTATTAGAAACATGAAAAATTAAGATTAAAATCTAAATCAAAACATCACAACATTCTCCCACCTCAAATATCCTACAGCTGCTGAAATATCAAATAATAAAGAATAAAAAATAGTTTTAGTAAGGACAAATTTGACATAAATCAACATAAAAACAAGTAGCAGTATAGATCTAAACATTTTCTCCACCGTCATGCATAACCAAATACATGACAACGTAATCATAGCTCAGCTTGCAAGTGCAACTGCTAAAATAAACAGCAACAACTTCTGACACAATCTATTTGACATTTGAACGGACTGAAATTTTATATGAATATTTTACTGCAATATTTCAGGTTTTTCTTTAATAGCTTCCACATCATGTGACCAGGTGACTCCAAATCAATCTTAAAATGTCTTAGTATAACCGCTTGGATAATGCTCTGTTTACTGTGCAATATTACAGAGTTGCATAACTTAAAGGACATATTTTCATTGATTTCTTTTTACCCACATTTTTTCTTAATTTTAAACTTTTGTTAGAAGTGTGTGATTATGTATTCCCAACACTTCCTTTTTGTATATTTTTATATTTCTGCATACAGTTTCAGGCTTATTGAGTCAAGTTCAATTATCAAATGTCCTAAAATACTGTATGGTGTTATTGTCATTCAGTTATAAAAAATATTTGACCTTACAAACATTATAGAACGTAATTGACGTGTAGGACATAGAAATAACATCACAGTTACTTTGGTGAGTAACTAATTATGTTTACAGTAAATTAACAGAGTTACTTATTCAGTTACTTTTTGGAAAAAGTAGTTTGTAACTATAACTAATAATGTTTTTTAAATGTAAGATGCCCTGCTCCTTTCTGCAGCCGCTTTCTTTGGCTTCATGTCAGAAATGTTTTAACTTTATTTTGTTTGTCGTTATTAGATACAGAAAAGTTTTCATTATGATCAGAACATTGAAGGTCAGATTTACTTTCATGGTTTTATAATTCTTCTCTGGATGATAATCAAATCTGAAAAGTGTGGCATGCATTTTGGAACGTCGGTCTGCAGCTCTCCCAGCTTCTCCTCGCAGAACATCACATTAGATAGATGGGATAATCTACACAACATGGAGACACACATTTCCCAAAATGTATATCTTCATCTTTCAGGTGGAAAGTGGAAAACATACAAGTATTCCAATGGTATTACCAAAGTAACTGTATTCTGAATACCATGTTTAAAAATAACGGAATGTTAAAATGAATACAGTTACTAGTAATTAGTATTCTAAATACGTAACGCTGGTGCATGTTTTCCGTTACTCCCCAACACTGTGGACGAACTCCAACTTTTGCCAGATGTATGTAGCTTCATGACACAGTGGGATTTTTAGTATTGGGTCGCCCAGGTAAGTTCAGGTCAGATGCTCAAAATAACCAAAACCAGAACGCAGACTGGAGTCTGATCTCAGTTCTTGTTTTGGGGATTTTTGACAGTTTTTCCAACTAAAGTCTTTTAGTTCCCTGAGATCGTCTGACTTCTGCTGGTTTCCAGAGGTTTATGGGCTTTCTGGTCATATTGGAGATGCAGCAGAGTCTTATGTCTTCCCCTCTTTGGGGAGCCTGCTTGTTGATGAAGGATGATCCACTTTTTGGACCAGAGCGTCACTGAATACCCTCACCCATTCTGACAGAAAAATGTTCCATCAGCTCTTCTCGGTTCCAGAACTTAATCTAGAGCTCGTTTTCATGAAGCTAAATGTGATGCTCCTTTTTTTCAAGCATTACTACCGAAAGGATTTTACGTCCATTCATTTCTCGATCAATCAGTACAGTGAGGAGTTCAGTGAGGAAGCCTTTTTCTCTGGGAATTTAAAGGGCGTACCATTTGGTCTAGATATGAATCCATCATAGGGATGGAGCCGAACCCGAATACGGGATTCGGAACGGCAAAAATAACGTGTTCTTTACGAATACTTATGTCAAACAAATAATTCAAGAAATATTTGTATTCAGGAATGAGGAAATGAGTCACTGGAGAGAAACGTTTAATGGAACTCCTCGCATCTTTTCACAGCACAACCAGGAGGGGGCAGTATTATTTGCAGCTCTTCCATGAACAGGCAGAAACAGAAACACAAAAAAATCGAGGAAGAGATCCGACTCAGACAATAACCACCAAACACTGACAACAACATAACTCACAGGACTAAAGAGCACGACTACATTTGGAACACAAACTTTAACTTAAAATACAGAACTATTAACACAGTTAATACAAATACATTACCCATAAGACTTAGCGGCATACATCCGTCCCCCAACTCTTCTGCTTCTTCTGTTGGTCTCTTTTCCTGTCCAGGTTCATTGCTGGATTTATGGAGAAACATCAACTAGTATTCCATATCCTTAATTACTCTAAGGGATAATAACGTAGATTACAAGTGTAACGCGGAATAAATCGATTTTTATGTCTATTTGGAATTTTACTAAAATACATATACCCCCCCCCCCCCCCCAACAAATACGTATACAAATACGGGCTGTTTTGCACACCCCTAATATGGATGTTTAGATCCATCAGCGTATATCCATATAATGGGAGTTAATGGGGCAGCCAAAGGTCGTCCTGTAAATAAGGAATTATCTGCCACTAAACTCCTTCATTTCACCAATGTTTGCTTATCAATCACTAGCTCTATTCCCCTGAGAGTACAGAACGTCTCTGAGGTGATTTGTTGTCACCTTCAGGGTGTTTTTGAGGATTTTAATCTAATTTACACCGACCGGTGACATCACTGCCGTGTCACACCCTAGCTGTAGTCTGATCAGGTTGCAGAAAGAAGCTGAACTTTGATTTTTCAGTTTGAGACGCTCAAAATTCCCAGGGAAATAGTCAGTGTTGTTGCAGTTACTTTGAAAAACTAATCTGATTATTTACTACTGATTACTCCTTCCAAAAGTAACTTAGTTACTTTACTGATTATTTTAAAAGTAACTATACTAGATTACAAGTTACTTTATAAGTTACTTTTAGAAGCTGCCGGTAACACTCCCCACTGCCTCACCATAGACACAATAACCAGTTTTGCCAATAATCACTTCATTGGGACTGTATTCTAGCTGTTAGGCTGGAAATATACTTACTTTTTAACCTCGTTTTGACACCAGCAACTATGAAGTAACAAACTGTCTTGGGGACGTACTTGCTTACTCACTGCACGTACTACTGGAGAGTTCCACTAGGGGGCAGAGTAGGCTTACAGAGTGTAGAACTCAGACTTAGGCCAAAACAAATATGGTGACCATGAAGAAGACAATCAGCTGTGTCGGTAGCAGTGTTGTTGAAGGTACGACCATATTTACCGCTATCGTTGCTTGTTTTCCTAGTGCTTTTGCCGCCATGTACCACATATATATATATATATTTTTTTTAAATTACAAAAATAGTAACGCAGTGTGGCTTGAAAAAGTAACTTTAATCTGATTACCTGTATGGAAATATTAACACATTAGATTAGCCGTTACTGAAAAAGTGGTCATATTAGGAGTAACGCGCTATTAAGTAACGCCTTACCGGCATCACTGGGAACACTGTCCTTCGTTGGTTACAGAAAACGGTTAAATGGAACACACTTACCTCACGGGACCGCGGCTGCCGGCTTACGTGCTCTCTTTACATCCCGCCCGTCATAGTAGCATTGTAGCGTAGTAATATTACTTCGGTCATGGAACTGGAAATGTATAACAAGCTTTTTAGTTTTTTTTATTGTACAATGGGGCAAAAAAGTATTTAGTCAGCCACCGATTGTGCAACTTCTCCCACTTAAAATGATGACAGAGGTCAGTAATTTTCATCATAGGTACACTTCAACTGTGAGAGACAGAATTTGAAAAAAAATCGAGGAATTCACATTGTAGGATTTTTTAAGAATTTATTTGTAAATTATGGTGGAAAATAAGTATTTGGTCAATAACAAAAATTCAACTCAATACTTTGTAATATAACCTTTGTTGGCAATAACAGAGGCCAAACGATTACTATAGGTCTTTACCAGGTTTGCACACACAGTAGCTGGTATTTTGGCCCATTCCTCCATGCAGATCTTCTTGAGAGCAGTGATGTTTTGGGGCTGTGTTGGGGCCGAGCAACACGGACTTTCAACTCCCTCCACAGATTTTCTATAGGGTTGAGGTCTGGAGACTGGCTAGGCCACTCCAGGACTTTCAAATGCTTCTTACGGAGCCACTCCTTCGTTGCCCGGGCGATGTGTTTGGGATCATTGTCATGTTGGAAGACCCAGCCACGTTTCATCTTCAAAGCTCTCACTGATGGAAGGAGGTTTTGGCTCAAAATCTCACGATACATGGCCCCATTCATTCTTTCCTTAACACGGATCAGTCGTCCTGTCCCCTTAGCAGAAAAACAGCCCCAAAGCATGATGTTTCCACCCCCATGCTTCACAGTAGGTATGGTGTTCTTGGGATGCAACTCAGTATTCTTCTTCCTCCAAACACGACGAGTTGAGTTTATACCAAAAAGTTCTACTTTGGTTTCATCTGACCACATAACATTCTCCCAATCCTCTACTGGATCATCCAGATGCTCTCTGGCAAACTTTAGACGGGCCTGGATATGCACTGGCTTAAGCAGGGGGACACGTGTGGCACTGCAGGATTTGATTCCCTGTCAGATTCCTCGTTAGAACATGAACATTGGAACACGCCTTGGCGGACATACTGACGACGTATCTCCTAGGCAACCGAGGCGGGGCTAAGGCATCAAGGCGAGATTCCTGGGCATTGAGAAATACCCCTTGTTTAGAGGCTGACATTTGGCTGCCCCATTAGGTCCCATTATGTGAATATGCTGATCACTAATGGATCTAAACATCCATGTGATGGATAAATTTCTCAACCAAGCAGTCCAGTGAACAGTTCATTGAGAAAGCCTTCTCCTATGGGGGTTTTAAATCTCATTTTAAAGTTCTTTTGAGCTCCTTAAACAAGTTCTACCCTTGAGCACGTCTATTCTAAACATGACGCAAAGCATTAAGAGACCAAAGTAGATCCAATATTTGCACCCCTCTTTATGCTATTAATCACAAAAGACAGGCTAAAAGATTAGCATTTAAATGTAAGAAAATGTTTGGTTAACCTGAACTATTCGATTTACCTTTAATTCCAGCTAATTATCTTCTGTACTCCAATGATCTGCTTTATCAGTAAAGTGGAATGTACAGGTTAGGGTTAAAATAAGGGTTTGTTTTTAGAAGCAGGTGAACCAGGTGTAACTAGCCGAGTTAGAACCGATGGACCTTGTTAGGACCAAAGCCGGGTCCTAATACGGCAGACCCCCTTTTAAGGCTTAGGGGTTAGGTTTAGAGCTATGGTGTGAATTAAGCTTTAGTTAGGCTTAGCTTTAGGAATAAAATGGTAATTGTTGGGGTTGGGGTAAGAATTTGGTTTAGGCATAAATACAGTTACTAAAATCAATGGAAGTGAATGGGCGGTCCTAATATGGGCAGTAATACAAACTTGTGTGTGTGTGTGTGAGAGAAACAGTTGCAGTTCCTGTTTGGGGGAGGTCCTGTTTGGCGAACAGTGTCTGGTCTTATCTCTTGTGTTTTATGTTTCCAGCAGCCGGGGGCACAAGCAGCCCTTTGTGGCTGAGAGGTTGCTGGTCTCCCTGCAGACCGAGCCCTGCAGCTGTTCTCCACTGTCACTCATATCTGTGTGTGAGGGGACGCATTCATGTACGTGTGTAGCTGTGGGGCACGTCTGAATATTTGAACTTGAAGGCATCTCTGTACATACTAGATGCATATCTGCATGTGACGCTGACTGTATATGTTGCTCATGTCCTCCGGGGTGGATTTACGACCCACTAGTCCACTTCTCATTTGTTTAACAGTGTTTGGGAACAAAGAACCAACTGTAGAGCAGAACAGCTTTTTGATGACATCACTGCTCCAAGTTCTGCATCAGTTCTCCATTAAGCTCCAGTGTTACAGTGCCATGTCTGTCACCGTAGCAACATCTTTGTGGATTTTCAGATGTGAGGTGGTTGGAGTAGAAAAGTTGTTAAAGGCGTGCAGACGTGTGAGCATCAGGAGGAGAGAGAAGGTGTAGACGGGTTCAGTTTTACAGAGGTTAAAGGTCAACTTTACTGTCTGAACCCAGAGAGTGTTGGGATGTTTACTGGTGCAGAAGAGATCCAGCCGCTGTTCATCCATCCATCCATCCGTTCATCCATCCATCCATCCATCCATCCATCTGTTCATCCATCCATCCGTCAATCCATCCATCCGTTCATCCATCCATCCATCCATCCATCTGTTCATCCATCCATCCGTCCATCCATCCATCTGTTCATCCATCCATCCATCCATCTGTTCATCCATCCATCCATCCGTTCATCCATCCATCCGTCAATCCATCCATCTGTTCATCCATCCATCCATCCATCTGTTCATCCATCCATCCATCCATCCATCTGTTCATTCATCCATCCATCCATCTGTTCATCCAACCATCCATCTGTTCATCCATCCATCCATCCATCCATCTGTTCATCCATCCATCCATCCATCTGTTCATCCATCCATCCGTCAATCCATCCATCTGTTCATCCATCCATCCATCCATCTGTTCATCCATCCATCCATCCATCCATCCATCTGTTCATTCATCCATCCATCCATCTGTTCATCCAACCATCCATCTGTTCATCCATCCATCCATCCATCCATCTGTTCATTCATCCATCCATCCATCTGTTCATCCATCCATCCGTCCGTCCATCCATCCATCCATCCATCCGTTCATCCATTCATCCATCCATCCATCCATCTGTTCATCCATCTGTTCATCAATCCATCCATCTATCCATCCATCCGTTCATCCATCCATCCATCTGTTCATCCATCCATCCATCCATCTATTCATCCATCCATCCATCCATCCATCCATCTGTTCATCCATCTGTTCATCAATCCATCCATCTATCCATCCATCCGTTCATCCATCCATCCATCCACCCGTCCATCCATCCATCCGTTCATCCATCCATCCATCCATCTGTTCAACCATCTGTTCATCAATCCATCCATCTATCCATCCATCCGTCCATCCTTCCATCCATCCATCTGTTCATCCATCCATCCATCCATCCGTCCATCCGTTCATCCATTCATCCATCCATCCATCCGTCCATCCATCTGTTCATCCATCCATCCATCCATCCTTCCATCCATCTGTTCATCCATCCATCCATCCGTCTGTTCATCCATCCATCCATCCATCCATCCATCCAGATACTTATGCCAGTTTTCACAGACCTGTTACTATTCGTTAAGAACCTCCTCTGTCCTCCACTCATTACCTGTATTAATGAGATTTTTTTGAACCTACCTGTATGAAAGACACCTGTCCACAAGCTCAAACAGTCAGACTCCAAATACCACTATGACCAAGATCAGAGAACTGTCCAATGACACAAGGGACAAGATTGTA
Organism: Apricaphanius iberus; assembly: GCA_028564705.1. Taxonomy (NCBI): domain Eukaryota; kingdom Metazoa; phylum Chordata; class Actinopteri; order Cyprinodontiformes; family Aphaniidae; genus Apricaphanius; species Apricaphanius iberus. Next base: position 131,066 of record JAPXFQ010001994.1, on the reverse strand, counting down.
CACCTGCAAGGCAAGGCAAGTTTATTTGTAGAGCACAACTCATACACAAGGCAATTCAACGTGCTTCACATTTGCATAAATTAAGAAAACAGATAAACAAAAAAAATCAACTTAAAAAATACTAAATTACAATAAAAAGCAAGAGTGCAGATAAAATAATTTCAATTGTCATATGCATGGGTAAAAATAACTTTTTTCAGCCTGGATTTAAACATTGTTAGAGTTGAGGCTTGTCTCACATCCTCATTAAGACTGTTCCAGATTTTAGCTGCCTGGAACTGAAATGCAGCCTCACCGTGTTTATTGTTGACTCTGGGAACCACCAGGAGACCCCTCCCTGAAGTTCTCAGGGCCCGAGATGGTTCCTATGTCTCTAACATGTCAGAGATGTACTTTGATGCCAAACCATGAAAAGACTTGTACACAAGCAGAGCTGTTTTAAATTCTATTCTCTGAGCGACAGGAAGCCAGAGCAGAGACCAGAGCACTGGACTAATATGGTCGTATTTCCTGGTTCCTGTCAGGACTCCAGCAGCAGCGTTCTGGATGTACTGCAGCTTTCTAACAGCTGGTTTAGAGAGGCCAGTGAGCAGGCCGTTACAGTAGTCTAACCTGCTGGAGACAAATGCATGGATAAGTCTCTCTAAGTCTGGTTTCTACACTATTCCTCTGATCTTAGCAATGTTTTTCAGATGGTAAAAAGCTGCTGATGTTATTGCTTTGATGTGGCTGTTTAAGTTCAGGTCCGAGTCCATGATTACCCCTAGATTTATAACCTGATTTATTGGTTGCAGACAGAAAGGCTCAAGATGACTGATAACACTTTCTTTTTGTGTCTGTGGGCCAAAAACAATGATCTCAGTTTTGTCTGAGTTTAACTGGAGAAAGTTGTTTTGCATCCACACACTGATCTGTTCAATACAGTGACAGAGTGTATCTATGGGCCCATGTTCACCTGCTGTCAGTGACACGTAGATCTGAGTGTCATCTGCGTAGTTATGGTCAGACACATTATTGCTGTTAATTAGCGGAACCAATGGAAGCATGTACAAGTTGAATAAAAGTGGTCCCAAGATTGACCCCTGGGGGACTCCACAGGTCATGGGAATTTTGTCTGAGACACAGTTACCAATTTCGATAAGTGTAGTTCTGGGATGGTTCCTCACCGTTCTTTAGATCAGGTGTTGCACAAGCCTGGGATGAGCCAGTCTACAATAGGTTAGCATTTTGGTGAGAAGAGATCAACTGTTGGAGACATTATTAGAAAATGGAATGAATACAAGATGAGTGATAATCTCCCTGGATCTGGGGCTCCATGCTGGATCTCACCTGGTGGGGAACACCTGATCTAGAGAACGGTGAGAAACCAGAACTATACTGGGGGAACTGGTTAATGACCTGCAGAGAGCTGGGACCACAGTGAGAAAGGTTACTGTTAGTAACACACCAGTTAGTCATGTTAAAGTCCTGCAGCGCCAGACGTGTCCCCCTGCTTAAGCCAGGACATGTCCAGGCCCGTCTGAAGTTTCCCAGAGAGCATCTGGATGATCCAGGAGAGGATTGGGAGAACGTCATACGCTCAGATGGAACCAAAGCAGCATAGCTACTGTGAAGCATGGGGGTGGAAGCATCATGCTGTGGGACCAGGAAGAATGAATGGGGCCGTGTATGGTGGCATCAGTGAGAGCGTTGAAGATGAAACGTGGCATGATGATGATCGCAAACACATCGTCATGGTAACCAAGGAGGAGGGGCTTCCTAAAGCCGACATAATCTTAAGCATGTGTGAAAATACCGCAGTATGTAATGTGGTATATTCCTTTTTTTTATCCTTTTTACATATCAAGATATCTGTTTATGAACATTGTCACTATCTAGATATATTGCAGCAGAACAACTATAGTTTAGAATGCAATTTAAAGAGCATTTATTGTCCAAAATCTATTTTAAAATGATAAAATTCTTAATAATGCAACACACAATTTGTTTACAACATAATTAAAGACAAAAATTACTTTAAATAAAAGCTATATTTTGTAAATGTAAAGTTCTAAATTATTTTCTTTCCCGGTAACTTATTTATACATTTAATAATGCACAAAAACAAAACCTGCATATATTTGAAAGAAAAATACTTCAAGTTCAAGAAATGTCTTTTCTGTTAAATTTAAAAACAGGGAACTTTAAACTTTCAATAATCAGTATCCTCGTGTTCATCGGTTCCACACAATCAGAATCCATAAATCTTATATAATTTATCCTCTTTTCTGCTGAATAAGAAATGTTGTCAGTTCAAAGTATTTTATTTACAAGAGATAGTTTAAAAATATCATGTTGAAGTAATTGTTGCTACAACATGAATCTATTACATAATGTAGTCGTATTATTTTTACGTCATTAAAACAATATTTTTCATTTTAACACCCATTTACTTTTGATTGTCGCTCTTACTTAATGGTGTTGTGTTATGTGAGGACAAGCGGAGAAGCTGCGTTAACCACTTTTCTACACAATGACTCACAAATATGAACTCACTTCCTGTGTTAACTAAACATGATTATAATGCTTTCAGTAATAAAAGAGCATTTCTGTAAATTCATTATTGTTGATGTTTACTTAAATAACTTAATCAAATTAAGAAGAGAAACATGTATTTATTGTGTAGCATTTACTTGATTTGTTTCTGAGACCTGCCAATCCCTTTTTTTTCAGTATACAAAGTATGTAGGCACGTTTTGATGACATCATCATAATGCATGAGGATGGTATAGCCAAAATTTCTAGCTCTACCTTCTACCTTTATATTGCCCACTACTAATGCAGACATTTTATCTGATTTAACTAGTTTTCTTTAGCTTTGTTCTTAACGCTTTATTAAAGTTATTGAAAACTCCACCATTATCTTGTTTTCTGAGATGAAGCAGAACCCAGAAAATGAACCTCTGGTCTCATCTTGTTGACTCAGTCTTTTGTCATCTCTTTATCCCGCTTTAATCATCTTTGTGGACGTGAAGCGTCTCTGTTGACGCTGTCTAACCGCGTTTTCATGCATTTGGAAGTTCTGACCTCTGTGTTGGAACATCTGTGCAAGCACAGAGAAAGAGGACCATTCTTCACCAATAAACCGTTCAACAAAGCGGACCGGAGAGGACACAGGAGCCTGCCAGTCAAAAGCTGTTTTCCATAATTAACCTGAGCTTGAAAAGATAGGTGAAGCATGTTGAACAAACGCCTAGAGAGACCAAAGAGTTCCCTGAATGTTTCTGCCGGCTGCTGATGGAAAAGCCTGTTTGCTCAGTCTTTATTCTGACTCACAAATCACAGTAAATGCCAGAGAGAGGAGATTAGTGAGCCAGAATAGGTCTGGGATCCAACCTGCACCGTTGTCTTTGTTGTGACCCACCTGGACGAGAGGAGGTGCACACAGGTAGATCCACAGCTAGCGGCCTTAGGAAGGCTGCTGGAAGAACCGATGCCTGGTTTTTGCCCTTATTCTCTGCTTCTGACAATCACAGGGATGCTCTGCAGATATATTCCTGCCGTGTGTGGTGAGTTCAGAGATCTTTATTCACTAACGGGAATAAATACAGAGGAGAACATTCAGGAGCAGAATGAGAGAGTGTGGGACACTGCCATGAACCAACTGTGGGAAACATGATGGGATCCCATCAGGTTGGTTCAGATCCACTTCCTAAACCAGGCAAATACTGAACCAGTCAGCTTCAGCTGAAATCACTTTCCAGGAGTTTTGCTTTCCAACAGTGTGCAGGTGATGAGCTCCACCAGCAGCTCAGGTTTCAAAGACGGCTTGGATAATGGTAGATATGTCAGGGAATGCCGGATCTTAAGTCCTCATCATTCATCCCATCCCATTTCCTGACTTCTAAAGGATCACGGAAACTTTTGCTTTTCTCCTTCTTTGTGTTTCCAGAGAAAGCAGAGAGAACAAGTGTGTTTTGACAACGTCGCTCCCCTCCAGCCGTGTTAAATGGATCTGAGTGGGGCGGAGGTGATGCTGGCTGGGAGGAGGGAAAATAATCGTTCATGTACAAATCAAACTACTTATGAGACTCAGTCATTTTATGATGTTCAGTTTTGGGTTGCAGTTTCTTTTTGGTTTGTTTTTTGTATCTGGTTCAAACCAGAAGATACAAGACCCGCTTTGTAAAATTATGGAAAATTAATTCAGATCTTATCAGCAATAAAAAAAATCATTTGGAGTTTTTTCATTTTTTTATTTATGTATAAATAAAAGGTTTTCTTGAAACCTTTTTCTCCCTCTGATTTTAATTTTTCTCCTAGATTTTGCTGCTGGAATATAAAGTTGAATTGATTTGACGACTTTTTACATTTACAGTAGTAGTCAGAAGTGTGGACTCTAGTCATGCTTTTTATGATTTCAGGCTTGATTTAAGACTTTTGCACCAATGGATGGGATTTTATTTCACCGAGGGATGCAACGGTACAATTTTTTAACCGATACCAATACCTGGATCTGAGTACCTCCTGATACCAAGTACCATTGGCGATACTTCTACCACACGTTTTATGTTCTTCTATGCTGGTTTCAGCAAATGATGATGAATTACATAAAGACAATTAAAACAATGATAAAAATGACGACCAGAAAAAAAAAAATTCAAATGAAAAATAATTTGTTCTGTAAAATTATTGCAGTTTCCACATGTTAAGTATCTATTCATGGTATCGGTTAACTTTAACCGATATATGTACGATATCAGTGTATCACTAATTCCACCCCATATTTGAAGTTTAAAACATGTATTTATTGAATATTAGGTTATTTTGCTCATCCTGTTGTAACAAAGAGAGATTGTCTTTGTGTTTAAATCCAGTTTATGCGACGGCTGCAGAGCAACCAATCAAGTGTTTCTGTACCGCGCTGCAGCCAACGATGATTATTCTACCAATAATAACGTCTTTCATTTTACAATATTTAAAAACATGAAAGAAGAGAATCAGAGACGTAGATGGAACAACGCAGATCAGAACCTCAGCTAATTTTATTTCAATCATCAAATGTTAGCATGGCTACGTTGATGCTACTGTTGGGCTTTAACAGATATGCTCATTTTGTCATGACATATAAAATCTGTTCCTGAGTCCATCCCAGAATAACAGGAAGCTAATTGTTTGTTAATGCCAGTTTTATTTGCTAGGATACTGAACGTTACGTGTTAGAACTTTATGCAGAATTTTGAGAGGCGAGAACTGAATCAAAACGAACAAAAATAGTCAAATTAATGTCCAAAAATAAAACGGTTTGTCCACAACAAAGTCCGACGTCCACATCCAGCATCATCTTCCACTGAAAACCGTTCATATTTCCTTCATTTCGTGTCGTACATGTTCATTAGTCGCCCACAAATAACACAGCAGTCTACTTCTTCTTCTGATTAGTAGGTGGTTGCTCTTCCGCCACCTGCTGGACTGGAGTGAGGACTGGAAAAGTTTTTTACGCCTATATTCTTAAGTAAATACCTGTTTCCTCTTTAACTGTGCATCGGTGAAATTATAGTTTGAAAGGGGAATATTCTTGTTTGCTACGTTTTGATTAAACTGTCCCAACATGGAAGTGCAAGTTCAGAATACTTTTTGTAAAAAATAAGTTCAGTTGCACACTTTTCGTCAGGTGAAGAAATAAATACAGATGTTAATTGAACATATAATTGCAAGATTGTTTTTACAGATTCCTTTGGACTTGAGTCTTTACTCAGGATTCATTTCTACGGTTTTAGGCAAAATTTGTTCCACTGAAAATCTGACTGACCAAACTGTAACCAGGTAGAACGTTTTCTATTTGAGCCATAAAATCTGAAAACTTCCTCAGGCAGCTCCAGGATGCCTCTTCTTGGTTGGGATGTTTGTTGTCTTGCAGATGAAACACTTGATCTGGTTCCTACACAGAGCTGCAGTTTTGCTGAACGTTTTCCCCTCTGTTCTGTCTTCCAGGACGGGATGTTTTGGGCGAGGCGTGCAGAGAATCTGGCCGAGCTTGGAGCGACTTCCAGGTAGGAGCTGTGAGCTGCTGAGGCAGAAGGTTCTGTTGAAGCGCAGCTTGTTGCTGGGTTTGATGCTGAAATGTCGCAGCGCTCTGAAAGCATCTGTGACTGTTTCTGGTGGTTTTGAAGCCACATTGATGTCCAGAGGAGATTCTGTTTTGAATGAAACCCGCCTCACTGACTCGCTGCTGCAGCCTCAGAAAGTTTCTTCTGACTCTCACCTTCTTCTCTCACGTTGTCTCAGGAGACTGTGTGCTAAGAGGGAGCCGTGGAAAGTTCTGCTCTTATTTCAGAAGTGAAAGTAGATATTTGATTGGGGGCAAGGTGCAGTTTAGCTAACAATGCTGCTCAGCTTTGTCCACATCATGTTGGACTCCTTTGACATCCATCTGTCTTCTGCAGGTGCCTCATTCCCTGAAATAGATGGAGCTTTCAGTTAGGTAAAGGTCATAACAGAGTCTATTATTGATCTGATTTCAGTATCACAATGATATGATACCACTATTGTCTTTCTCTGCCATCGAAACCTCTGCAGCTCAGATTCCTGTAAATGCTTTAGGTGATTTTTCTCCACCATCATTTAGCTCACATTCACTTCTATAAACCAGAAATGGTTTAGTTGTATTTAGAATTTAGGTTTTATTCTGTTTCACTTGTTTCTGTTTAAAGATAAAACAGTAAAGAAAGAAAACCTCCTGTATTCTCTGTGTTTGTGACTGTAAATGAAACTAGATACAGGATTGATTTGGTCCTAACTTAACTTTATTTAGGAAGCGTGTTGTCACCACTTCTGTTTTATTCATGCTCAGCGTTGAGCAATCAGAGTCAGCCGGGCCAGAATGCTCCTGATTGTGATCCTGGATCAGGAAGCTTCTCAATGGATCAGCAGCCCGCTTAGTACGGAGGACCATCCCTGCCAGAATAGAAAATAAATAAATACATTTTTAGAGAAAAAAAATTGTGGAAGTAAATGTGGGAATAAATACATAAATTTGGAAATACATTTGGGAAAAAATCCAAATAGAAAAACTAAATAAAGAAATAAATAAGTAAACAATTAAAATGGAAAATAAAATTGTGAATAAATAAATATAGAAATAAATAAATGTGGAAATAAATTAATATATGGGTAAATACAATTGAAAATAAATAAATGAATAAATAAATAAATAAATAGGTGTGGAAATAAATTTGTTAATACATAAATACAATTGTAAAAAATAAATAAATGTAGAAATAAATGTTGGAATAAATACATACATTTGGAAAAAAATCTATATAGAAAAACTAAATAAAGAAATAAATAAGTAAACAATTAAAATGGAAAATACAATTGTAAATAAATAAATGTAGAACTGAATACATAAATTTAAAATTAAAATAAATATTTTTTATTATTTTCAACATTTATTTATTTTCACATTTATGTTGTTTCTTTTTTTATCAATTTTTGGCAGGGACGGACCTCCATAGTCAGCAGGTGTAGTTGTTAATTTTAGCTGTCAGAATAAATGTGTTTCAGTTTGGACTCATCTGATTGGCTGTTTGATGATGTCAGAGGTGAGCAGAGTGAACGTTTGATTTATTCTTTTCTGTTCATCAGTCTCTCACATATTTCCCACAATTTATCACACGTTATTTAACCAGGCAAAATAATAATAATTATGCAGAAGTTCTCATTGTGTCAAACACAGCCTGGTTTTCTAACCTGATTCCATCACTTAAGCTATAAGAATTCTGGGAAAATATTCTGTTGACTGAAGAGACAGAAGTGTTCATTTCTGGAAGCTTCTGATCTAAATGCTGTAGCATGATAATAAAGTTTATGCCAAAATCCAGCCGCTTGGTTCTCCCTGTGTTAATTACTGCAGTGTAATGAAATGAAATGGTTGAACCTAAAATACAGTTACCTGCTGCCGTTCCGGCTCCACATAGAACAGAAATGCACGCCCATCTGTGCGTAATAACAGTGGGATCGCTGCAGAAGTTTGTGTCACGGGTTTTTGGATTTTTACTTCAGACAAACGACTTCTCATGGAGGTTTAGATGTTGTTCTGGAGGCGAATCCGCGCTCCGCTTCAGCCACACTTTAAAACGAGGACGCATTCCTTCATTTAAACCAATCCGAAGTCTAAAGGACTCTCTGAGCGAACTGTTTCACTACCTGTGAACTACGCAGCCGCAGGTGCTGCTGTTTGGTCCACTTCAGGCTCTTTGGGGGGCGTCTAACCAGTCGCACTGGCCACAGTCACGCTCCGAAGCCTCAGTAATCGTTTAACATGCAGTCTGCTCCCGGTCAGTGAGACACATTGACTACAGAGTCTGAGAATATTTTCTTTAATTCGTACTGACTGTTAACACTACAAAATTATGCTTTTGATCATTTTTATACATATTCTAGTTGTAAATAATCCCAAATTAGACTCCGGCACTTTCTGCGAAGCTTTCCTGACATGAAGCCAGGTGTGGAAGGACCATATCTGCCATCTGTTGGCGGAGTGTGGAGCAGCGACTAAGAAAAGAGACGCAGGTGTCAGTTCACTTTGTGTAGCTTAGCGATGTTAGCTCGTTTGTTAGCCACGGAGGCTCACCTGATCCAGAGACGTCTCCTGCTTGCCTAAGCATGTCGGTGTTGCATATGAATAAAGCATAAATTCATACATGTTCAGAGCGACGCTTCGGCTGGACAGCTGATGCACAAACGTGCACATTTCTACCAAACTAGTTTCGTTTTCACTTTATTTCCCCTTCTAATTGTGTGAATCACCTTGAGTTTCAATTTTTTTATGAAAAGCGATTAATAAAAAATCTTATTAAAAAGGATAGATTGGGAAACATGACTGTCATACTCTGGTTTGTGCTGAGTAGCAGTGCAGTAGTTAGCCGGTGGAGCTGTTCCCTGTTAGAAGGAGGAAACATGGACGCCCCAGAATGAGGAGGATGAATTGTGTGAGATTAGACCCTGATTGTTGGTGAAATGGTGAATATGAGGCACGGCGTTTCTGCCAGATTAAAGCTTGGTGATGTTAGGCCAGGCTGATGGTGGCATGCATACCGACATACCAGGTTGATGGTTGCAGCCCATTAGCAGGGCGAGCCCACCCAGGGCTGCCGGCCCTCCTCCTGGCCACCTTCTACCTTCCTGCCCAGCCCTGGCTCTGGATCAGAGGCAGGCCGCACGTCGGGGGAGCGCTCTAATGATGGCTGCTGCCATTCCAGCTCTTTTAAGCTCCAGCCCAAGAGTATAATTTTAGCTAATGCCATTTCCTGCAGATAAGTTGGGAGCAAACTTCTCTGAGTTCACTTTCACCATCAGATCTGTGGGAGGTGAAGGGAGCGTAGAGCGGGGCTGTTCTGCTTCTTCATCAGCTGATTGGTCCTCACTTCCTGACCGCTAAAACCCCAGACGAGCGGTAACAGGTCCTCCACAAACATCAGCCGCATTCTGTGTGCAGAACTGAAAGCAGTTAGCCGTATCAGCTCTCATTAAGGCGGAGTTCTGTCCTTATTTTCCTCACCCAAATTGTTTCCAGCCTAAAAGCAGATCGTCAGATATTCATGTAACATGCAGCGACTTTTCACATCTCCAGATGCCACATTTGGTTACAGACAGTGGGATTTATGTCAGCTTTTCAAAAATAGAGATGCATCAATCTGATATTAATATCTGTATCAGTATAGATACAGAAGAAAATTCTAGATCAATCTATTCATCTTATATCTATGCTGAGCGCTGCGAGAGGTCACACGTCCAAATGCTCAGGGTTTCTTTTTCCAATTTCAGTTCTTTTCATTATTTTTACATTACATTTTGAATTCCTATTTGGACCCAGAGAACCATGACAAAGAGGTTCTGTTCTTGTTTTTCCATGTTTAACTTGTCAAGCTGCTGTTTTTTATGCATTTAAGATATTTATTTATGTTACGTGTTATTCCTCTGGAGTTTATTCAAGGCTCAACATCGTTCTTGGGTTTCAGCAGACAGTTATTGTGGACAGCATTTCCATAAAATACCATCAGAAAAACATTGATTAGCTGACACAAAATATTAAAATTTACATATTTAACACACATGAAATAAACAATAAAGCCGTACCTCTTTATCCACATTAACTCCAGAGGAATAAATATTACATTTTACAGATTCTTCAGAGGAACTTCTTGTGTTTAGTGCCTTGCAAACATGCGAAGCATGCGCCTCTCTAACCTTTCCCAATAGCAACAATGTGGCACATGGAACAGAAAATAAGTTCCGCCTTATATTTTAACCTTTTTTAACATTATAAATTAACTTTATCAATATTAATGATCTGAGGTATTATTGATTCATCATCAGCCGTTTGATATCAAATGCCAAAAAAAATGTATTTATTAGTACAAAAATTAATGAACTCAATATTTCAGAGTTTCCTCTGATAGCAGCTACATCCGACTGAGCCAATTAAATATTTGTCCAAATTATTTATTAATTATTAGTATTTTTGCTGTACTCATGTATGTTTGTCAAATAATTTGTCTGATATAGTACATTTGCCTTTTTCAAAGTGAAAGTAAAGTATGAAGAAAAATATTTCTCTGCGCCTTTTCCTCACAATGACGCACAGGTACATGTAATTCAGGACGAATCGGTTTCGGATCGACAGATTATGAACCTCAGATTTCTGTATCGCTGTCGGAAACCAACAAAGTGGATCAGTGGTTAAAAATGTGGCTAATTTTCCAAGATGTTAATATAAAAGGATCAGTCCCTTTTCTATAATTTGAGAAGAACGATGACCATGCAGAACGTGACACACCGACCCAAAGTAGAGCAGAACTGTTAGGATGAAGGATAATGATCCATGGATTAGTGTTGCACTGATACCCATAACGATAAAATGTGGAAAATCTGCAATAAATTAAAAGAAAAGTTTACTTCTTTCTCTTTCTTTCTGTCGACTTTGGAGTTCTGTCTTCTCCTTCCTACTTTTCTTTCCGTTTTTGACTCTTGATGTGACATGCATGCGTGTGTAACTGTCTGCACTGCATCATAGCGAGTGCAATAAGCAAGAGACGCTACAGTAGCGAGTGTAGCTCCGACAGTGCAGGTGGAATGAACCATTGTGAGGTGGAGGGGTGGGACTGAAACAGTAAATACATTATTTGTTTGTTAAATATTAAATCGATGGTCAAAACAGACAAAATACACATGGAGTCCATGAGGGGCCCTGACACGTTTAAGGGGGTCTGCTCCTCTGGGCCCTTCATCAGCCTGGGCCCTTAGAATCGTCCTAACCTTCCACCCCTTAATGCCGCCCATGCTTCTTACCAAACATCTGAAATCAGACGGAGATTAAATGCTGCAGAGCTGGAATCAGCAGTTACTGTAGAGGCACTTTTCCTTTTTATCATACATTATGCAACAAAAAAACTTCATAACCTCATTGTTGTTGACTATATAGCATCACAAAATCAGAATAAAATACGGTAAAGTTTGGGGTTGGAACGTTAAACGGGTGTGAATTCTTTTCCAAGTGTATTTAAGAGCAGAGGTGGAACCAAAGAGGACCTGATGCTGCGCTTCCTGATTCAGAGCACGTTGATTATAAAGGGTTGGTAACAGCGCTATGGATGGATTTAGATCCTCCACCTCCGCCCTCCTCCAGGCAGACCACACCCATCTCTCCACGTGCCCCTCTGATCCCAATCATTCATAAATTCTCCAGCAGATTTTTATCCCGTCTCGTCTGCATCTCCCAACTCCCAGGGCTGTTAGGAAAGAATGAGGTGTCACCAAACATCCTCACGTAGCTGATAGCAACCAAATCCTTCCTTCTGATCTCCTCTCTCCACTTTATTTATTTCATTTTGTAGAAGAGCTCAGACTTTCTCCTGAGCGCAGCTCTTTGTACCAGCAGCATCTGGATTTTCCCACCGTTCCTTGGGTCTCTGAGCCAGAAAAGGAGGCGTGAAGTTCCCTCCCAGGCCAGATTCAGGCTGTCTGCACGCCATAAGTGGTTGGAACCCAGCAGAATGTAAATAGAGCGCTGTTTTTCACATTACTTCACCACTTATTTTTAGTAGGTGAACAAGAGCCTGCAGGATGTGCCTTTTTAAAGCTGCGACTGTGAAGCTTATCAGCTGAAAAACAGAAAAACAGCCCAGAAATTATAAATCAGAGAAAACAACAACAGAGCTCCAGTCCAGAATGTGATGCGTGGGTTTATGCTTCAGTTCTACTGTAACTGGCAGACGGTACTAAAACGCTGTGTCACCGTCTCAGCTTTTCTCTTTCTGTCCAAAAAAAACTAAAACAATGATTCAAGACGTCCAGAAGTTTGATTTAAGATTCAACCTGATGAATTATTCTCTAATTATCAATGAAGATCAATTTAGCTTTAGTTCTACACATTTATATGGATGGATGGATGGATGGATGGATGGATGAACGGATGGATGGATGGATGATAGATGGATGGATGGATGATAGATGGATGGATGGACGGATGGATGGACGGATGGATGGATGGATGGATGGATGATAGATGGATGGACGGACGGATGGATGGATGGATGATAGATGGATGGATGGATGATAGATGGATGGATGGATGATAGATGGATGGATGGATGGATGGATGGATGGATGGATGAACGGATGGATGGATGGGTGGATGGATGGATGGACGGATGGATGGATGGATGATAGATGGATGGATGGATGGATGATAGATGGATGGATGGACGGATGGATGGATGGATGGATGAACGGATGGATGGCTGGATGGGTGGATGGATGGATGAACGGATGGATGGATGGACGGATGGATGGAAGGATGATAGATGGATGGATGGATGATAGATGGATGGATGGACGGATGGATGGACGGATGGATGGATGGATGGATGATAGATGGATGGATGAACGGATTGATGGATAGATTGATGGATGGATGAACGGATGGATGGATGGATGATAGATGGATGGATGGATGGATGAACGGATGGATGGATGGGTGGATGGATGGATGAACGGATGGATGGATGGACGGATGGATGGATGGATGATAGATGGATGGATGGATGATAGATGGATGGACGGATGGATGGACGGATGGATGGATGGATGGATGATAGATGGATGGATGGACGGATGGATGGATGGATGATGGATGGATGGACGGACGGATGGATGGATAGATTGATGGATGGATGAACGGATGGATGGATGGATGGATGGATGGGTGGATGGATGGATGAACGGACGGATGGATGGACGGATGGATGGATGGATGATAGATGGATGGATGGATGGACGGATGGATGGATGGATGATAGATGGATGGATAGACGGATGGATGGATGTATGATGGATGGATGGACGGACGGACGGATGGATGGATAGATTGATGGATGGATGAACGGATGGATGGATGGATGGATGGATGAACGGATGGATGGATGGACGGATGGATGAATGGATGGACGGATGATGGATGGATGAAATGATGGATGGATGGATGAAATGATGAAATGATGGATGAACAGATGGATGGATGATGGATGGATGATGGATGGATGAAATGATGGATGGATGGATGAAATGATGAAATGATGGATGAACAGATGGATGGATGATGGATGGATGGATGGATGGATGATGGATGGATGGATGGATGGATGGAGGATGGATGAATGGATGAAATGATGAAATGATGGATGAACAGATGGATGGATGATGGATGGATGGATGGATGGATGATGGATGGATGGATGGATGGATGGACGGATGGATGAATGGATGGACGGATGGATGAATGGATGGACGGATGGACGGATGGATGAATGGATGGACGGATGGATGAATGGATGGACGGATGGATGGATGGATGATGGATGGATGGACGGATGGACGGATGGATGAATGGATGGACGGATGGATGGATGGATGGATGGATGGATGGATGGACGGATGGATGAATGGATGGACGGATGGATGGATGGATGGATGGACGGATGGATGAATGGATGGACGGATGGATGAATGGATGGACGGATGGACGGATGGATGAATGGATGGACGGATGGATGAATGGATGGACGGATGGATGGATGGATGATGGATGGATGGACGGATGGACGGATGGATGAATGGATGGACGGATGGATGGATGGATGGATGGACGGATGGATGAATGGATGGACGGATGGATGAATGGATGGACGGATGGACGGATGGATGAATGGATGGACGGATGGATGAATGGATGGACGGATGGATGGATGGATGATGGATGGATGGACGGATGGACGGATGGATGAATGGATGGACGGATGGATGGATGGATGGATGGACGGATGGATGAATGGATGGACGGATGGATGAATGGATGGACGGATGGACGGATGGATGAATGGATGGACGGATGGATGAATGGATGGACGGATGGATGGATGGATGATGGATGGATGGACGGATGGACGGATGGATGAATGGATGGACGGATGGATGGATGGATGGATGGACGGATGGATGAATGGATGGACGGATGGATGAATGGATGGACGGATGGACGGATGGATGAATGGATGGACGGATGGATGAATGGATGGACGGATGGATGGATGGATGATGGATGGATGGACGGATGGACGGATGGATGAATGGATGGACGGATGGATGGATGGATGGATGGACGGATGGATGAATGGATGGACGGATGGATGAATGGATGGACGGATGGACGGATGGATGAATGGATGGACGGATGGATGAATGGATGGACGGATGGATGGATGGATGATGGATGGATGGACGGATGGACGGATGGATGAATGGATGGACGGATGGATGGATGGATGGATGGACGGATGGATGGATGGACGGATGGATGGATGGATGATGGATGGATGGACGGATGGATGAATGGATGGACGGATGGATGAATGGATGGATGGATGGATGATGGATGGATGGACGGATGGGTGGACGGATGGATGGATGGATGATGGATGTACGGATGGATGGATGGATGATGGATGGATGGACGGACGGATGGATGGATAGATTGATGGATGGATGGATGGATGAACGGATGGACGGATGGATGGACGGATGGATGGATGGATGAACAGATGGATGGATGGATGGATGGATGGATGGATGAACGGATGGATGGATGGATGCATGGATGGATGAACGGATGGATAGATGCATGGATGGATGAACGGATGGATGGATGGACGGATGGATGAATGGATGGACGGATGGATGGATGGATGATGGATGGATGGATGGATGGATGATAGATGGATGGATGGACGGATGGATGGATGGATCGATGATAGATGGATGGATGGACGGATGGATGCATGCATGGATGGACGGATTGATGAATGGATGGACGGATGGATGGATGGATGATGGATGGATGGACGGATGGATGGATGATAGATGGATGGATGGACGGATGGATGGATGGATGGATGGATGGATGGATGGATGGACGTATGGATGGATGGATGGATGGATGTACGGATGGACGGATGGATGGATGGATGATAGATGGATGGATGGATGGATGGATGGATGGATGTACGGATGGACGGATGGATGGATGGATGATAGATGGATGGATCAACGGATGGATGGACGGACGGATGGATGGATGGATGGACGGATGGATGGATGGATGATGGATGGATGGACGGATGGATGGATGCATGGATGGATGGATCCATTTAAACTGGTATTAATCCCCTCATCTCCACTCTCAGTTCAGAACTATCTTCATGTATTAAATAAGGTTATTATGAAGTTATTATGAAGTTATTATGAAGTTATATAAAGTTCAGTTTCTTGGAGTTTTGTTTTGCAGCGGTTTATTAAATCCCGTGATGATAAATAATTATTAAAGCTGATATTTTTCACACCTGATATCAGGTATTAGAGCCAGGCGATGTTTCCGTCTCTGATCTCTGAATGATGAATATGAAGCTGTTTATGGTGTAGCTCTGGTTCTGGACCAACAGTAGCTCTGCTGTCGCTTTAGCTGCTCAAACCACTGTGAGCATTGACTGAATGTGATGACTCAGCACATTTCCACTGACTCACACTTCGTCCTGAGACATGAAGAACGCATCGTCAGTTTCACTTCAGGAAGCGCTGATTCACAGCGAAAAGTCACAACGGCTGCAGCGTTGCTCCACCAGCAATTCTCCACCAGCTTCTCCACCAGCAATTCTCCACCAGCGTCTCCACCAGCTTCTCCACCAGCGTCTCCACCAGCGTCTCCACCAGTGTGTCCACCAGCGTCTCCACCAGCAATTCTCCACCAGCGTCTCCACCAGCAATTCTCCACCAGCGTCTCCACCAGCTTCTCCACCAGCGTCTCCACCAGCGTCTCCACCAGTGTGTCCACCAGCGTCTCCACCAGCAATTCTCCACCGGCGTTTCCACCGGCGTCTCCACCAGCGTCTCCACCAGCGTCTCCACAAGCATCTCCACCAGCGTCTCCACCAGCAATTCTCCACCAGCGTCTCCACCAGTGTCTCTACCAGCGTCTCCACCAGCAATTCTCCACCAGCGTTTCCACCGGCGTCTCCACCAGCAATTCTCCACCAGCGTCTCCACCAGCGTCTCCACCAGCGTCTCCACCAGCGTCTCCACCAGCAATTCTCCACCAGCGTCTCCACCAGCTTCTCCACCAGCGTCTCCACCAGCGTCTCCACCAGCAATTCTCCACCAGCGTCTCCACCAGTGTCTCTACCAGCGTCTCCACCAGCAATTCTCCACCAGCGTCTCCACCAGCAATTCTCCACCAGCGTCTCCACCAGCGTCTCCACCAGCGTCTCCACCAGCGTCTCCACCAGCAATTCTCCACCAGCGTCTCCACCAGCGTCTCCACCAGCGTCTCCACCAGCGTCTCCACCAGCAATTCTCCACCAGCGTCTCCACCAGTGTCTCTACCAGCGTCTCCACCAGCAATTCTCCACCAGCGTTTCCACCGGCGTCTCCACCAGCAATTCTCCACCAGCGTCTCCACCAGCGTCTCCACCAGCGTCTCCACCAGCGTCTCCACCAGCAATTCTCCACCAGCGTCTCCACCAGCGTCTCCACCAGCGTCTCCACCAGCGTCTCCACCAGCAATTCTCCACCAGCGTCTCCACCAGCGTCTCCACCAGCGTCTCCACCAGCAATTCTCCACCAGCGTCTCCACCAGCGTCTCCACCAGTGTCTCTACCAGCGTCTCCACCAGCAATTCTCCACCAGCGTCTCCACCAGCGTCTCCACCAGTGTCTCCACCAGCGTCTCCACCAGCAATTCTCCACCAGCGTCTCCACCAGCGTCTCCACCAGTGTCTCTACCAGCGTCTCCACCAGCAATTCTCCACCAGCGTCTCCACCAGCGTCTCCACCAGTGTCTCCACCAGCGTCTCCACCAGCAATTCTCCACCAGCGTCTCCACCAGCGTCTCCACCAGTGTCTCTACCAGCGTCTCCACCAGCAATTCTCCACCAGCGTCTCCACCAGCGTCTCCACCAGTGTCTCCACCAGCGTCTCCACCAGCAATTCTCCACCAGCGTCTCCACCAGCGTCTCCACCAGTGTCTCTACCAGCGTCTCCACCAGCAATTCTCCACCAGCGTCTCCACCAGCGTCTCCACCAGTGTCTCCACCAGCGTCTCCACCAGCAATTCTCCACCAGCGTCTCCACCAGCGTCTCCACCAGTGTCTCTACCAGCGTCTCCACCAGCAATTCTCCACCAGCGTCTCCACCAGCGTCTCCACCAGTGTCTCCACCAGCGTCTCCACCAGCAATTCTCCACCAGCGTCTCCACCAGCGTCTCCACCAGTGTCTCTACCAGCGTCTCCACCAGCAATTCTCCACCAGCGTCTCCACCAGCGTCTCCACCAGTGTCTCCACCAGCGTCTCCACCAGCAATTCTCCACCAGCGTCTCCACCAGCGTCTCCACCAGCGTCTCCACCAGCGTCTCCACCAGCGTCTCCACAGCGTCTCCACCAGTGTCTCCACCAGCGTCTCCACCAGTGTCTCCAGCAGCGTCTCCACCAGCGTCTCCACCAGCGTCTCCACCAGCAATTCTCCACCAGCGTCTCCACCACGTCTCCACCAGCAATTCTCCACCGGCCACGGTCTCCACCAGCGTCTCCACCAGCGTCTCCACCAGCAATTCTCCACCAGCGTCTCCACCAGCGTCTCCACCAGCGTCTCCAGCAGCGTCTCCACCAGCAATTCTCCACCAGCGTCTCCACCAGCGTCTCCACCAGCGTCTCCACCAGCAATTCTCCACCGGCGTTTCCACCGGCGTCTCCACCAGCGTCTCCACCAGCGTCTCCACCAGCAATTCTCCACCAGCAATTCTCCACCAGCGTCTCCACCAGCGTCTCCAGCAGCGTCTCCACCAGGCAGAATGTTTGGAACCAAACCATCCGTAGTCCTGGAGACACAAACTCTTGTTCTCATCAGCATCCAAACAGTCCTTCTATAGAGAGATGCTCCAGTGGAGGGGATCACCTCCATTCAAGAATCCCTTTCACACTTCCTCCTCCTGACAGCAGGGCCATCCCTCCTTCCTTCCTTCCTTCCTTCCTTCCTTCCTTCCTCCTAACACAGACTCTGGGGGAGTCAGGAGACCGGATGTCCCCGATCAGACACACACAGGCTGGAGGATGATGCTGCTGCTGCTGCTGCTGCTGCTGGGAACTTTGGTTTTCCTCTCAGCCTGAGCTGCAGCGAGGATGACCTCATCCCTGTTGTCAGTGCTCAGCAGGAAGGTGTAGGCAGCATGACGGAGGTGGAGGCAGCATGAAGGAGGTGTAGGCAGCATGACGGAGGTGGAGGCAGCATGAAGGAGGTGTAGGCAGCATGACGGAGGTGGAGGCAGCATGACGGAGGTGGAGCTGAACTTAGACCTTAGTGTTGCTCAGGAGGACCAGCAGCTCTGATTTCTAACACCATCTAAATAACTGGATTCCATCTATCAGTCTAAATTTTTGCACCTCTTTTATTTCTTCACATGAAGAAAACTTGAGGAAAAGATGATTTCATGACGGAAAAAAAAAAATCAAGTTAACAGGACAGCGTTACAAACTGTTCATCCTTCAGTTTTCTCCCGTTTAGACTTTACAACCAGAACTGCTCCAGATAAACTCTAGATTCTTTACATCCCTGCTGTAGTCTGCACATCTACTATTAAATAATACGTCTAAATATTATAAATATTATAAATACAGTTTCCTGCTCTGTTGCACTTTCCAATCGGGGTATTTCACTTTCATTTGTATTTTTAATGACTGCACAGAATCTTATTATTTACTCTTAAATTCTGTTTTTTATACTTTTCCCATTTCTGAGTCTTAATTAATGTTTGTATTTCCTGTCGCTTTGCTGCTATTACAACCAAATTTCCCCTTTTGGGACAATTCAGGATCATTTTTTCTTCACTTTTTTTATTTGCCGTTTTTTTTTTCTTCTTTCTTTTCTTTACTTTTCTTTGATTTGATTTTCTTTTCCTTTTTTCTTTGCTTTGCTTTAATCTTGTATTTCTTTTCTTATCCTTTCTGTGCGGCTGCAGCTGATCCCTCTACTGATTCTCTAGTAAAGATGAACTTTCAACTTTAAATTCAGACACATTGGAGAGTTGTCCAGCAGGAACCAGCTGTTGAGGGTCAGCTTACTTTGACTAGGCCACTCTAAAACCCTCATGTAGTCTTCGTAAGACCGGCTTTCTAGTGTTCTTTGAATCTTTGTTCTGCTGCCCAAACTGACGCTCAGACTTTCCCCTTCATGGATTTTCTGCTAGAGATCAGAATCCAACTTTCTTTCAATTCTGTTTTCCTGAAGAAGCTTAGCAGCCCCACACCATCACTCTGCCACCACCGTGTTTGACTGTAGGTCAGTAAATGAAACTATCAATTAAAATATTTCCACTCAGCTGATTTTAGTTTGATCTGAAACAGAGAAGAAATCTGTGTGGGTGTGAATACTTTCTCACATCACCGAACTCCTGCCGCAGAGAGGGAGGAGCTACAGCTGGGGGTTCCTGACGCAGCGGTAGAAGACGTAGGACGGTGAGCAGAGGAGAGGACGGGTGGATGAGCGACTGTCTCAGTTCTGAGGGAGCGTCCAGGATCAGGCAGCTGGACCTCTGTATCCGTCCGCTCCACAGAACCCGCCTCAGCCCATCAATCCTGCTGTCACCGTGGCTCTGCAGCAGCTGCAGCTGGCTACAGGAAGACAAGCGCTCCTCTACAAAGATCAGCTACAGCCAGCTGTCCAGCAGAGCGCCGCCGTCGCTGCAGACCGCTGAGACGGTGTCTTACTGCTGTCCCAGTCTCTGCTGCCTCCCCTCTTCACTCCACTGGGTTTTTTTTTCACTTCTTCCTTCCTCAGCAGAGAGCCATCTGCCCCCTGAGCTGCACACATGCCTCATGTCTTTCTCCCCCAGTCAGATTGTCCATCTGTCCCTCTATTTACCAAACCTTCCTCCTATTCTCCTCCTGTCTTCCAAGCTGGGTTTTCGTAGATTAACTTTTCCTGCTTTCTTTCTGTCCTTGTCCCTTCTGTCTCAGGTCGGTGGCAACCATTCCTCTTTTCCTTCTTTGTTGGCTCCCGTGTCTCAGTTTCTCCACAGCTCTGTCCCCCCTTTCTGTCTTTTTCTCTTATTTCCGCACAATTTCCATCTCATTCTTCCCATTCATCCAAACTACAGCGCCTTCTTTTCCAAACATCACAATACTGTATCTTTTCTTCATCCTTTAGAGGAACTTCTCTTTCTGCTGCAGTTTTTTTCACAGGTGTCTGTAAGGCGGGGATTTACATTTTCTCAGCCCGTGGAGAGCGGCCTGCTGGCAGATCAAAGCCCCCAGCTGTAAACCGATCTGAAAGAGTCCAGCATTAGCATCCATCAGGGTACCTTGAAAGCTCCCTGATCAGCAGAGAGGGAAGCTGAGGGCCCCCCAAAGTGAAAGCCCAGTCTGCAGACGGGTGGAGGGAGGGTGGAGAGGGGGAGGAGAGAAAGGGGACGGAGGAAGGGAAGGAAAATCCCCAGAAGTTGCAAATGTTGTTCCACGTTTTGTCTCTGCTTCGTAGAAACGGCAGGGAGAACAACGCGACGCAGCTCTTATCTCTTCTCTGGTATCAGGAGGCTAGAACGTTAAAAAGCCAGCATGGAATGGTGCTGATGAAAGGTGCAACAACATGTGTGATAAAGATCAAGATCAGAGCTGCATTCCTGCTGTGATCCGGAGCTTCACCGTTTGTCTCCTCTTCAGTAACCAACCGACGGCTCAAATAGTGGAAAGTGATTCTGCATCTTTCTCACTGATCTACAGATAAAATTCCCACCAGGAGTCACATTTATTGGCCTGGAAAGCTGGGAAAACTTCCGGAAACAGACACACATCTATCAGCTTTTTAACTTTCAGCCATTTTTCTCAACACTTTTGCTCAGCATGAAACATCAATAAAAGAAATGACTTAATTCTCAATGACTCCTATTTCTAACAATCCCCTTTAAAGTAAATGTCACTACGGAAAAAGCAGCAAACGTTCTTTAGAGAGGTGAAGCGGACGGATCTTTTAGAAAGCATCACATGTCCACTGTTAAGCATGGTGGAAGATATGTGGTGCTGTGGGCCTGTTTCTCTTACATGATAAACGTATCTCCATCTGGAGACACAAAGTCAGGTTAGATGTTGAAACCGTTTAGCCCTCTGATGTGTGAATTGTGAAAACCTGATTTAAAAAAGAAATTATGTTTTAATTTTTGACAGGTTATGAAAAAAAGGAAGTTATAAATGTGTCCACTCCAGTGGACTGCATGACCAAACACTCAATATAACAGTATGAATATAAAAGGTTTATGATAAATCCATGGACAGTTATGACTTGTATCACTTGTTGTTATAGCCTGGAAATAAAAACATACAGTGTGAAACTCAAGCATGTGCTGACTCTGTTACAGATATCTCCACTGTGAAAAATCTAGATTTTGATATTCCGTATTTCTCCTTGAGTGCAGGACTGTCCTACGTCTCTGTAGTTCTCTGGAAGCTACTCGTGATCATTGTTGTTACTGTAATTATCGTTGGAGATGGAAGGAATATTTCTAAGGTTTCCATATTACGCTGTGCACTCAGTCTGTAAAATATGACAACATTTTGAGTGTTACATCATTTACAACCTGCATTATTTTTAAATAAATACCCTATAGAATATACTGTTTTTAGAGCAGTCATATGACTGGATTTCAATGGCGTCTACTTCAGTGAACACCATAAATTCCCAATTACTACTTATTTAAAATGTCTTTTTTTCAACTAGCCAAAGTTTAATCTTACACAGATGTTACTGTATGCTATGATATTTGTTTTAGCCCTAGGGATTTTCTAAAATAGGATATCCCTGGAGTGGACATCAGCCATCTTGGATTCAGAGGAAATGTACTTGTAGTTACAATGACTGACCACTGAGTTCACCTCAATGGAGTGGGGCAGTAGAGAGCAATATGGTGGCTGATATGATGTTCCAGCAAAAATAAATAAATTGTTATTTACAAGAAAGGATGTTTTTTGAATAGCTGTCCACCACAGCGACCACTATGAGGACAGTCCCAAACCTCTCGTCTTTTTCACTGAAATAAGACAATAATGGTCCGAAGTTCAGTCAGAAGTTGTAGGTTTTATAGTTAACATCACATGTGTAACGCGGTGGGGATGTATGATGCGGTGGGGATGTATGTATGATGCTGTGGGGATGTATGTATGATGCTGTGGGGATGTATGATGCTGTGGGGATGTATGTATGATGCTGTGGGGATGTATGATGCTGTGGGGATGCATGATGCTGTGGGGATGTATGATGCTGTGGGGATGTATGATGCTGTGGGGATGTATGATGCTGTGGGGATGTATGTATGATGCTGTGGGGATGTATGATGCGGTGGGGATGTATGTATGATGCTGTGGGGATGTATGTATGATGCTGTGGGGATGTATGATGCTGTGGGGATGTATGATGCTGTGGGGATGTATGTATGATGCTGTGGGGATGTATGATGCTGTGGGGATGCATGATGCTGTGGGGATGCTGACATCTTTCGTTAAAACAACTGAGCTCCAAATACTTTAGTGCTTTAAGAACTCTCTGGACAACCTAATTAAGTCAGGAAATAAAAGGATGGATGGAACATAAATAAACCATACAAGTTAAACAATCCTCTAATGAATGAAAGAAGAAATTAGCACCTTTTTATATGAATGCATGAATAATTTTGGCCCAAATTGTAGATAGAATATAGGTGATTAATTTTGCAGCTAACCAACTGAGGTGGAGCACAAAGTGTTACCTGGTCCAGACCGTCGCCTTCCAGATTTTCCTGATTGTCCCCGTCCACATTTTCCCGGTCCAGATTGTCCCCGTCCCGTTAGCTGGACAGTCGGTGGCGTCCTCCTGAGGATGAGTTCTGTCTCTGTTTGAGGAAGGGGATATGACCTCATCCAGTAAAAATCCATCCAAACCCGACCATCCGATGTCTCTAAGCCCCGCCCCCTGACTGCGTGTCTGCAGTCCTTCATCCTGCCTCGATATCCAGCTTCCGCTGCCATATTGGCTGCACGAGGAGCTTCTCTGTGCTCCCAGATAAATGTGAAACTTCCTGCCATCCTGTTGTCGCTCCTACGCTCCGCTCTTTATTCTGTTCTCTCTGTCTGAACACTTTACTCCACTTATTTCTTTGGGGTTTTTTTTTATGCAACTTACTGCTTTAATAGCTCAGCATGTATTTTTACATTCAGTTTTCTTGTTATTGTTCTAAAGCTTGTTCTCCAGCAGACCCAAGGGTCTGTTTGCATGGCTGGTTCTGTTTTTCTAACACAATGAGCTGCTGACAGCCGGAACGACGCAAAGTAATCTTAGAACAGCAGCTTTGTTTCTGTCTTTATGGATTTATGATCCATATTCAGACTATTTTAGCTCCTGCTGGTATTTTCATCCATCATCCTTGAACCACTCCTGTTATTGTTCACATATGACCAGCAGGTTTGTCATGGCTTATCTATCTGAAAGCGGCAGATTATCATGACCACTCATAACTCTGACAAACAGCAGCTTCATTTACTGTCAGGACAATAAGCATTTGAACACCATGCCACTTAGAAATTACGGAGGGGTCTGAAATCCACACTGTAGCTGCATTTCAACTGTGGCAGACAGGAAATCACATTGTATTATATTAAAAAAACTTCTTCGTTTATTGCTGCACATAAATATTTGAACACCTGGTAACAAGCAAGAGTTCTGGCTTCCAAATACCTGTTACTCTACCTTTAAAACGTCCACTTATTGATCTAAATCAGCAGCACCTGTCTGAGCTCGTTAAACACACCTGTCCACCCCACAGTCTGTCACACTCCAACTACTACCATGGGCAAGACCAAAGAGCTGCTAAAAGACACCAGAGAAAAAACTGTTGAGCTCCAGAAGGCTGGAAAGGACTACAGGACGATTAGCAAGCAGCTTGGTGGAGATATATGAACCGTCTCTTGGACTGGGGCTCCATGCTAGATCTCACCTGGTGGAGGATCAGTGATGATAAGAAAGGTGAAGAATGAGCCCAGAACTACATGGGAGGAGCTGGTCAATGATAGGAGGAGAGCTGGG
This sequence comes from Apricaphanius iberus, assembly GCA_028564705.1. NCBI lineage: Eukaryota > Metazoa > Chordata > Actinopteri > Cyprinodontiformes > Aphaniidae > Apricaphanius > Apricaphanius iberus. The sequence continues at coordinate 106,382 of JAPXFQ010001994.1, read as the reverse complement.
GCCACAGGTTCAAAGGTTACTGTCGGTAAAACACTACACTGTCATGGTTTACAATCATGCATCGCTAGAAAGGTCCCCCTGCTCGAGTCGTCACATGTCCAGGACCATCTGAAGTTTGTTATCAGACCGACTGGATGATCCAGAGGAGGCATGGGAGAAAGTTATTTGGTCTGATGAGACCAAAATATAAGTTTTTGGTCTAGAATCGCCGCGTTTGGAGGAAAAAGGATGAGCTGCATCCCAACATCATCCGTGCTGTGAAGCATGGTGGTGGAAGCATCATGATGTGGGACTGCTTTTCAGTAAAAAGGGAACCCAGGTTTAGCAGAAAGCTCCTTCCCTCAGTCAGAGCTTTGAAGATGGGTCGTAGCTTGGTCTTCCAACATGACAATGAGCCGAAGCTCACAGCCAGGAGAACCAAGGAGTGGCTCCATAAGAACCGGATCAAGGTTCTGGAGCAGCCTAGCCGGTCTCAAGACCTGATTCCAATAGAAAATCTTTGGAGGGAGCAAAGACCTGAAACCTGACAGATCTAGAGAAGATCTATGAGGAGGAGTGGGCCAAAATCCCTACAGGAAACGTTTGACCTCTGGAGCTGCAAACAAAGGCTTCTGTACCAAATATTAACACTGATTTTCTCATCGCAGGATGTTCTAGTACTGATGTTCCTCTCTCTACCTCAGGTCTGTGTGAAATCCAGAAATATTTTAAATCCATTTAATCCAACAACTGGACCAGGATCTCCTCCTTTACCTGCTGCTGGGTTGTCTCCATGATGTTCTCTGGAGAACCTTTTAGGCCAGAACCGTAGAATTTTAGATGCTCAGTCAGACGTTCCTCCTGATCCACTCCTGTAAAACCAAGCGGCGCGCCTCCGACTAACTGAAACGACAAACAACCTGAGGAGGCGCTGATAACAGACTGACCTGTCAAACTGAACCGACCGTTTCTGGCTTACCGGGGGGGAAGCTGGAGTACCCAGAGAGAACCCAAACGCCATCCAGAAAGACCCAGCCGGGGATTCAAACCCAGGACCTTCCAGCTGCAAGGCAGCAGTGCCACCAATTGCTCTTCCTGCAGCCTGGACATCAATACAAATGTTTTATTGTTGTTAGGAGCCAAGAGAGGATCCCAGCAGAACCAGAACTGGATCACAGAGCTGGCCCAAATAAGAAGCAAACTAATTAGTTTCTCCAAACCCATCCGAGGAAAACCCACACACCGTATGCTGAAATGAAACGGGGATTACTGATATTAAAATGTATGAAAATCTTAACGTTACTCCATTTTATATTGTTTTGTTTCAGTGTAGATTATTTAAAAAAATTATTCTGTTTACATTTTTGTTTAGAAATTAGTCAGGTTTGTTTGTAACAAATTATTTTCTTAATATTTTTTATAAAAAATACTGTTTTTATTTTATTTTTATTAAAACATTAGCAAAAAATATTCTAATCCAATTCATTCATAGGAATAAAATATGTTGTACATTTTAATTTAGAAAAAAAATCATGTTAAAAATATTGAATTAAAGTAAAATAAATTTAAAATGACGTTTTTATATTCATTGTTACAATCTGATGCTTTAGTTCATACATTCTACTTTGTTTGAGCTTCTTATTGTATCAGCTAACATTTTAAGGATCAGCCAAATAAACTCCTCATTTCCCAGATTAGACCAAAAACGCTGTTATTGTGGGTAGTGGTCTAACAGAAAAGGTCAAAATCTGCTTAAGGCCCCAAAAGATTTTGGGCCGGCCCTGCTGGGTCCCAGCAGAACCAGAACTGGATCCCAGCAGCTCAGACGTAAGATTTATGCCAGACCTGGAGGTTTTACTGGACCAGAGGAAATCAGGAGAGGTTCAGGTTTCTGCAAAAGTAGCAGAAAAACTCATTTTATGATCAGAAGATCCAACAACAAAGCATCAACATCTTCACAAATACTTCCTGAATATTTTCACTAGATGATCAGTTCAGTTCATAAAAAAAACCATACTTTATGACAACACGTCATCCTTAAATACTCAGAATATAGATTTAGATTTATTGGAAATCAGAAAGTCTTGTTTATATCAAAGTTTTTCTCTTTTTTGCAGCTCAAATAGAAGTTTCATCTTCAGGATCTTTTCTGGGTTAAATGTTTATAACTACACAAACCTTCCAGAAACCTGATGATATCAGTTGTTGGGGCTCTGGTGACCACACGTTGTGCACTCATTCAGCTCAGGAATGTCTCCCTTATCAGCTGTTTTGTCTGGGGGGCATCCGAGGAGGGCTTGGCATCACCATTGATAGGCTTTTCTGGAATCCACACGTCTCATTGTTTTTCCGCCAGTCATCCTAGTCTGATTCCTTTAATTTGACTTCCTCCTCCTTGCTCCTGTGAACACGGTGTTTGTCTTGGTGGTTTCATGTCGAAACTCTACCATAAATGCATCAGGTTACAGATCATAGCCGAACAAGTCTTCCATATTAATGTTGCATCATTAGATGTGAAGATTATGAACACTTTTTTCTCCTTGATCTCACCAAGCAGAAACCAGATGTTTCATTTCAAACACGCTTTATTTAAATGTCATAACTCATATCACTCGCGAGTTATTTTGGTTGGTGATGCCATGGGCAGGAAGGATCTCCTGTAGCAGTCAGTCTTACAACGCATATGAAGAGGCCTCTGACTGAAGACTGTTGCTGTATGACACGCTAACAGCTCCATATCCAGGCAGCATAGATGATATTCCAGTAATATTGGGTCTGAAAACCACAAAAGCCACTTTCTGCGCCATGTAGAAAGAAAAATGTGAGCAACTTCAAGCAAACTAGGGAATCTGTTGCTTACGCAACTTTTGGAGATGGAGGACACTGGCAGCACGGCAGGGAAGATGGAAAAATTGTGAATTTAAGCCACATTTTCAGACTAGCAGAGCTTCACACACACACACAGGAACACACAACCAACAGTCAGTGTTAAAATGAGAACCTGAATAAAAATAGGTCACAATTAAGAATTCGATTACAGTATTTTCACATTTATGTCTTCAAATTACATAGTAGTTACTGTTATTGGTGCATTGGTGCAGTGGATGCGCTGGTACTCACCGAAGATCAGTCTATGGCAGCTGGTGTCGATTCCCTAAAGCAGTCCAATCAGATCAATGCTGGCTCAGAGTTACAGTAGATCTTCTGATCCCCTAGAACCGTACACATAAACCTATTACATAGAACAACATATATAAAATTATTTTGACTGGAGAAATGTGGCTATTCCAGCATGAATATTTGGATAAATTACAGGACACCTTAGTGAAAGATTAACTTTTCCTTCTAGTGGAAGTGCTTCTTGATTATCTTCTGGCTGATTTGGGGGCTTAATTAATAAAACACTAATGAAAAATTAATGAATCTGACGCAGCAGCATCCGCACCTGGTGAACAGACCTGCTGCAGCATAATTGTGTATTATGTCCAAATCGGCACTTCCTAGGCGTTCGTATTTCCCAGGAGAATATAAACATGTTAAAATTAAGGCGTTTGGAGTCAGATTAAACCTTATTACTAGCTGCATTCATCCTTCCCCGATCACTCCTTTTCTGGATGCATAAATGCTGCTGAACGGCTCAAACTGGCTCCAAACCTCTCAGAGTGAGTGAAAAACATAAAAATGGCTAGAAAAATAAAGTCCAAGTTTAAAAAAAACAGAATTCCCCTTTAAGTAAGAGTAAAACCTTCCTCTCAAGGCTCCTTGTCCATGTAACACACTTAGCTTTTTTCCTCAAAAGACAAAAACAAAAGTTCATTTTCCCACATTTCACAACCAAAGCTTTTCTGTTAGATGAACTTTAAATGGTTGTAATGAAACACAACTTATAGATTTAAGTACCGATGTAATTGTCTCAAATATATAAAACCTGATTTTTTTTGTGCTTTCTAAACAAAATTCCCCGCGACCCATTAAGGATTAAGCGGTTAAGAAAATGGATGGATGGATTCTAAACAAAATATTTTGTCAGGCCAAAAAACGGAAGTTGCATTTTTTTTACAATTTGGTTCCAGGAGCGTCAGAGGGTGAAACTCGTCCTCCAACATCACCTTCTGCTGCATGCAGTCAGTCACACCAAAGTCCAGTCTGAATGACACATTTTTAATGGCAATATTTGCTAAATAAACTAAAGATCTGAATATCAATGATGCCGAGGAAGAGTGGACCAGAAACCTGTTCAGATATCTGAAATCAGGTCCTCTTGCAGAGGAAAATGATGGGATGTGGCAGACTCTGTCTGTCTGATCATGAAGAAAGATTTTTAAGATTACCAGGTGTGCTGGAGGATCTGCCGAGCAGACAGAACCGGATACTCAGGGTCTCTGAGCTCTGATGAGAACGCGATGGGATCCAAAGGGATAAAGGCTGACCTGGTGGCTGATGTTGACCCCACAGTCATGTTTTTATTGCTCTGATCACTGATCCTGGTGGTTCTGATGGAAATGATTGAAGAATGCTAGCTAGCATCATATTAACATGACTCAGCGTTCTCTGGTAATGAGCTGTTGGTTTTAGTCTCACATAAAATCATGCATCAGATCCAAACTTTAGTAAGTGTCTTACTCTGAAAACGCCTTCAATGATGAGTTTTTCTTCTGATTTGGAGCTGAAAAGTTCCTCCAACATCGACAGTAAAACGCTGGAGTTGATCTGCAACACTGAATTACTTCTTCAGAACCACAGAAATCCTGGCAGACCCGAAACCTTCTGGTACCCCTGTATGAACTTTAGCATAAAGATCTCATTAAAAAATATGAAAGTTGTATTCTCTCGAAGAAAATATTTATTAATATCATGTTTAAAGATGTAATATGGGATGGACCGTCCCTGCAAAAGTTGACAACTAATTAATTACATTTTTATTTAATTTTCTTTCCATATTTATATATTTATTGACATATTTATTTTTTTACAAATGTATTTTCTGCATTTATTTTTTATTTATTTATAAATGTACAGTATTTCTAATTTTATTGATTGATATATTCCACATTTATCTTTCTTGCTTGCTTGTAAATTTTGGCAGGGATGGTCCTCCATAGTAACACACTCTCTGTTTTAATAAAATCACTGATAAATATGCAGAAGAGCATTAAAACCACAACCTCTTCATTAATTTTAATCTGCTTTAAAGTTTGCTTCCTGTTTGATGATGAAAACTGAGCCTTTCTGGGTTATTGGCGGCATTACAGGGATATTCCGCTACATGCTTGCTCAGTATGAGGGATTGCTGAGGAATTGCTGTGGTTGGAGTCTGCATGATCAGGGCACAACCTCACGCCGATGATTCAGCACAATCTGCTGGGATTCCTTACACATAAATCCATTAAAGTGATTGGAATATCTATGACTTTTTTGTAAAGTGCCCTGAGATGACATCTGTTCTGAAAGTCGCTGTATAAATAAACTGAATTGTGTTGAAATGCAAACGTCAGCCTCGCTTCTGCCATTCTGAGCGGCTTTGGCCACAATCTCCCCTTCTTTCTACCTTTGTGACAACGTCAGAGAAAATGAAAAAAGTGCTTTTAGGGGCTCAAAAAGCACTATGTAAATGAAAGACATTATTATTATTATTTATTTTGATCCTGTTCAGGTTGTATTTGGGCTTTTAATAACTATGAAATGTGCTGTAATTTAGCTTTAACCCTCATTGTCCCACTCTTTTTTTGGCACCTTTGGGGAGTTCATTAAGGCTTCCTACCTGAGCAGAGTCCGACCCGTGTTCCCTTTTAAAGCGGCGCTCTCCAGACCTCGCTCCTGTTTTCCCAGCAGCCTCTACCTCCCTGACCCCAACAGCCGCTTGATTTATCCCCGATTGTTAGGAGGCCTAGCGCCGCATCTCAATTGGCTCCATATGAGAACGGTGCAAAAAGGTCATCTATACCAATCATTTTCAGTGGCTCATTATTCCCAAGCCCACCAACTCAAAGGCCCAATTTCCTACCGCACTGTTCATAAAAGTGACAGATGGCCAGAAGCTGGAAAAGCTTTCCTGTAAGCGTCGGCCGGCTCCAACACAACACACAATGCTCTTTAGTATGCTGAAGATTGGTCCTGATTCCCACTCCTGCACTCACCAAATACTTTCACCTTCTCTACGCTGCTAATTTTTTCCAAACTGAATAATATGAAGAAGGAGAACCCTGTTTAACAGCTTTGCTCCGTATTCCACCCAGTTTGTCCCACGGTGTAGATCCAACGGCCTTTCTCTACCTTTAATGGTCACACAGAGACAACGTCTCCCTCCATCCCCCAGACCTTCAGGGTCATCTATAGTCGCTGGAGGCAGCCTGCACCCCTCTACGGTTGCCTGTGAGGGTCCTTTCTGAGGGCCTGAGTGATGAATGTGCGGCTTGGAACAACAGCTGAGAATAAAAATTGGCTCAGCCTTCACGCTCCCCTTACTCTGACACAAGTGTGGTTCCCTCATATCTTGGCTGCTTTTCATCAATGACCTCTTTTCTGTTTTTCCTGCAGCTCCAAAAATAACCATACTCCTCTTGTCAGTGTTTGACAACCAGGATCGTTTTTTGTCGTGTTTGTTTCCACTTTTATCTTCTTTGGCTGAGTGGAGAATAAAAGTGGCTGTGTGGTATATCCTACAGCGTGTACTCGTCCTTTCTCCTGAACTGTTTTGGCGCTCTAGCGTGGGTTGGAATTCACTCTCTCTCTGGAGGAGAGCGATAATTGTCCAACGATGCACTGCCACTATTTCCCCAGAGGTTCTCAGGTAAATCACCTGTCCTCTCTGAGTACTTCATCACTTCATTCACCGTGATGCCACTTCCGCCTCCTCATGTTCACAGAGCAGGGGGCCGAACCCCCATCTCCTCCAGCCATCTTTCATCCTGGAGTTGTGGCCCTCCCATGCATGCCTCTAATCTCTCCCTGGTGTCAGTGCGGAGGAGTAGACATGTACTTGCTCGCTATGGATTTCCCTTGGAATGCACCATTTTCGGTTCAACCTCTGAACGTAACCTGTTTTGATAGGAGGTGATTATGGAGTACTTGTTTTCCGACTGGGTGTGGGAACCCAACCTGTCGGTACATTACTGCCGTTGTGGAATCCTTGTTCCTATGAAGCCGTGACTCATGCAAACTGACGCATAGTGCAGCATTTAGATTAGATGGGATTAGATCATATCTGTAATTAATATTTAGGTGTAAACCCAAAAACCACCTGAGATATGCTGTTGACAACGGAAGGAGGAAACAAAAACACTGTTAGAAGTTAAACTAAACTTTTAGGCTTAACATACAAAAACCTTGAAGGAACATTAGCAATGGCTGGTGCCTATCTCTAGAAATCCATTGAACTTTGTACTGTTGAACCCAAAAAAGATGAACAGAGATTCTAAAAATTTAATTAGACAATTGCAAATAAAATACAAATACCTGATGCAGTTCCTGCTCCACTTGGAACTAAAATTATCACCCATTTGCGCGTAAACGAATCGTGGGATTGCTGCACAGGTTATAGTCATGAGGTTTTGGATTGTTTTACCTCAGATGATTTCTGGTGGGGGTTTAGATGTTCATATGGAGACTGAATCTGAATCACACTACAGACTACAAGGATGTTTCCTCTAGAGTGTGACACCAGAACCTCCTGGTGGGACGGTTCTGCTCACACTGATCTGAACTCCGGTACGGTTGGTGGATCCCGGTAGAGGGTGGCACCAGAATCAATTGTTGCTTCTAGTGTCTAAAACAACACTACAAGCAGAGAAGTACAGTTTATAGCGAATTCGTTCAAGTTTTACCTCTCAGGACGTGAGACTCCGTGGGCGCCGCCATTATCCTCCGACTTCATTTTGGTGAAGTCGGGGTACGTCGAACTACCCCGAGTTTGCAGGTTGGAGGTTCCACTTCGACAGGCATTCCAGTGCACTTTTCCTATTTGGAGGTAGGATAAGTCCCATGTCCCACTGGTTTGAATGGGCTCTCGAACGCAGCATAAGATACACGCATTTTCAGTCGGATATCATATGCTTACCAGTTTATCCAGGTGGTGTAGCAACAACGTAGCAGTTTCAGTTTTGGTGCTGCCGTGTAGTAGACCCCATGGAATTGCATTTTGCAGCGGAGTTAATAACCACACACATTGGCACCGCATCGCAGCGTCATTTTTTAAAGCTAATTCCCTGATATCTGACAAGATAATGTAAAAAAATAAATAAAAGAAAAGTTATAATTTCCGGTTTCCCGTCCGATCCCGTGGATTATTTCCCGTCCCGTCCCGATCACGTTACCAACAGTGAAATTGACTCCGGTCCCGCGGGAATCCTGCAGGAATCTCGTGGGAATCCCGAAAAATTATCACCCTCTAGTTTCCTCTCGTTAATTTAGGTGGTGTGAATTAACCAGTCAGGCACTTACCAACCCATAACATCATCAGACTGATAATAACCTTACTGTATGAACATTTCTAAAATTAAAACAGTTATTTAAAAATAATCTTTTTAACGATGCTTTTAAATTACCTGTGGTCCCCTGATTGGCTGGGAGCTGGAAAGGTTTGGTCTAGTTTAAGTTGTTAATCTGTGTTTTCAGCATCACATGTAGGACAGTGTGTGAGGCGGCATCAATGTTGAAGGCGGTGCGTACAGGAAGCAGTTGCTGCTTCTTCATGCTCGTTTGTGTCTGAAAGGAAAGAAGCCGTTTAAAGTCGCAGAAGTCACCGCTGACGGTGGAGGTCCGGGTTCTGGTACGAGTGGAGGAGGTCAAGAAAACCAATAGAGTGAAAGATGGAAGCAGGGGGGGAATAAAGGGAGGCCCCTTAAAGACAATTCCCCTGACGTCGGGTCATTCACAGACCCAGAAAATGCTTGACCTCACACCCTGAGAAATGTCCACAGCAGCCCACTTGTGTTAAAGGTGTAATTGGACATAATTAGAAGCTGCTAAAGGAGGGAAACGTAGATGGACCCGCGCCCCACATGCCTGTTTTTGGCATCTGAAGACATGCTGGAGCCAAGCTCTCTCTGCACGGATTTACACCGAATTCACAACAGCGAGAAGAAATCCCAACAATAGGATTTCTTTACTGGATTATCTGCTCCGACTTTACTGAAGGTCACCGCAAACTGCATCAAATGCGTGGCTCTGGTGCAGAAACATGGTAGAGAAGTTAACCATTTGAGCTGAAATGAGCTCCACGGTCTGACCTTTGACCTTCACATCAGCTTCAATCCCTCCTTTGTCCTGGACTGCAGTTCACAGGAGCAGCAGCCACAGGTGCTGGGGCGCCTCTTCTTAGATATTCTCTGCACATAAACCTCAACGGAGCCGTTTCTTCTTATTCATGTGTTCATCTCCTCCTCCTGTGTGACTTTATGGAACATGTATGTAAACTACGGAGGTGTCACATGAAGCCGTCCAGAGGGAGCCAGCTGCTTTGTCTCAGAGCTCAGGCAGGAATGTGCTTAAATTTAACTCCTTCATTCATAAGAAATAAACTATCGACCCGCATGCTGGGGCTCCAGTGAGAGTAAGGGCTGTCGGCCATGATGTGATGGGGGTGGGTACGAGTGCTGCAGGGTAGAGGTGGGTGGGCTGAAGCTTGGGAATCCAAGCTCAGAGTATGGAACATGTTAAAGGCCTGGTAGGCAAGTTCTAACCCATTACTCGCCTGTTTGCTCTGTACTGTCTGAGCCGGAGACGATGTGAAAGAGTTCATGATTCAAGATGTTTATGGTCACATGCACACAGTTTACACCAGGCAATGAAATTCTTAAATTGCAAAGTATGCCGATATCAAAGTATAAAAACACAAATATAAAATATTAGAATGTACACAGTATACACACATATATATATACTTAAAATGAATGCTTAAAAGATCCATATGTAAAGTTCGCATTTGGAGGAGGCACTGAAAGCATATGAGATATGTAGAATATATACATTCTAACTAGGGCTGCACAATTAATCGGATTTTGATCGTGATCACGATTTTGGTGGCCACAATTAAATGAACCTGATCGTCAACGATATTTACATTCAAAATGCGAGCTTCACTGCGTGCCTCTTTATCGTACACTGCCTCAACCAATAGTCTGCCAACCACCAGGGGGCAACGCACGGCTAAAGCTTCATTAAGCTGCCCAAATAAAAACCGCGCACACGCCACTCAGCATTCATAATGGCTGCATCTGAACGCGTCGACAACGTAGCAGAGAAAAGCAGTAAGCGAGCGAATTATTAGATCAGAATCTCCAGTTTGGATCTGACTAGTGGGCATAAAGTTCCTGGATGTGTATTACCGCCACAGTAAGCAGCCGGTGGACGCTACGCTATCCCACAATGCAGCGGTAGCCCCAAAATCATAGAAGAAGAAGGACCTAGCTAAAAATGGCTACAGACGAACTGTCAACCATTGACACTGCTGCCGTTTCAGCGTGTAAACGTACATGTAGCAATGTTACTGATTACTGTGTTTTACGTTGTTAAGTTATACCAGACAAAATAACCGCTAGTGGATGGCAGGACCACAGTGAACGTAGCATAAACATCCGCCATCCGCAAGATGGTGGAGCAATACGTCTGATTTCTTTTTTCTTTTATTCCCAAAAACTTTATTACATTACGTCTGATTTCATACCTACTACTCGCTTATTGCTACGCAGTATTTACTACACCATTTACTGTCCTACATGCTACACCTACGTAGCATGTAGGACATACTAAGGAATGTCCTCGGCCTTTTCTGTTTAAGCTGTAATTGTTTCCATTAAGTTGCACTTTGAGATTTCACTCTGAAATAACATATTCAACTTGTACTTATAAAAGTCTTGGAGTTTGTTTTCAGGTTGGGTTTCTTTTTTGCATTATTTTATTTTTTGCAATAAAAATAGATATTTTACAAGACTGGATGAATAATCGTGATTAATAATTATGATTAAAATATTGACCAAAATAATCGTGATCATTATTTTGGTCATAATTGTGCAGCCCTAATTCAAACAGTGCAAATATAATTCATAGTGATAACTTATTATTCACTGATAATTATAGTGCAAGTCTAGAATTATCATAAGACAGAGTCATGTGGATAAAAACAGTTTTTTAAGTCTGGTTGTTCTGGCTTTCATGGTCTTCTAGCGTCTGCCAGAAGTTAGCAGAGTGAACAGTCAATGCTGGGGGTGAGTAGTGTCTTCAATAACTTTCTGTGCCCTCTTTGAGTTTAGTAAATGTCCTGAAGTGATCTTAAGGCTGTTCCACAGATGTGTTGTGCAGTTTTGATCACACGTTGGAGAGCTTTCCGTTCCAGTTCTTTGCTCTTTCCAAACCACACTGTGATGGAGTTGGTCAGGATGCTCTCCACTGTACATCTGCAGAAGTTGCTAAGGAGTTTGGTGGGCAGAACAAATTTCCTTCCCTTTCTTAGGCAGTAGAGCCGCTGATGGGATGTCATGATAATTTGCTGGGTGTTGTGAGATCAGCAGAGGTCCTCACAGACGCCTCACAGATAATTTCGTATTCTTATTGCAGTGGTATCTTACTATGAAATGTAATTAAGCTATAAAGTGAGCCAACATGCATAAATCAATATAAATACGGAGCATTTAAACTCTGCGCCGCACACAGCGAGCTGATAGCAGGGGGATAATTCCCACCGACAACTTATTAACATATCAACCCAAAGCCAATATGCCAATAATAATATACTCACATGTCATTTAGGATCACAAACACATTTTGCTGCACAACAATCTGCAGTTTAGCTGGTTAGAAAGGAGAGCTGATGTGTTACAGGCTGAATTATAAACAGGGCGGTTTCTGGGAATGCGTTAATTGTGTAAAATAAAAGAGTTAATTCTAGGAATTAATCCACCTGCATTAAAGCGTAAATTTTAACAGCCCTAATGTTGAGCAGTTTTTTTGCAAGAAAAAGCCATGTTAGCCTGGTGATATAGGGAATCGCTCCTGGCTGATGGTTATGGCCCACAATTCATAGTGCTTGACATCCCCGGGGAAAAAGAACCGAAATAAGGCACTGAAATGTGCTCTGCTCTTTGGTCTGGTTACTACCGTTTATGTCAGAACCGGTGCCACGATGGTGCCGGATATCGGACACCTGTCTGGACCAGAGAACAGGCTAGACCCATCTTTACCAGGGGAGGAACATAAAGATAAAGAGTGTCCTTAAAGGGCCGGTTGTGACAGAAAGTATTGATAAAACTATATTTAACAAACAGCTCAAACATGAATAACTGCCTGTCTCAACAAGTACTTCTTAAAATTAAACGATACTGAACATCTTTTCATAATCATGTGATTTAGGAAAATCAAAATAAACACTGATTTTAGTGATACAAGGGTTTTAGGTGGATATAAATAGAACTGAAAAGTTCTATGTTTTTGGTCCACTACAGTTTAGAGGTCCACATCAAGGGCCTGGACTTTGACACCTGTAAGTTAAATACTGGCGTTTGTGAACGCCGCTCTCTCACTGTTCTTTTTGTTTTTCAAGTGATGCCAGATTTCATTCTAACCTTCCTGATAGAAGCCCAGCTGAAGCCATGGTGGTTAAAATGGGGGAAAAGATCAAATGTGGCATCCCTAGTCATCGAGTCTCATCACGTATGCTTCAGTTGTCAAACTGCAAAGCTTGCAGGCAAACTCCAGTGATTGCAGCAGCAGCAGAAATTCAGCATCCATGATTAAAGCAGCATCTTAGTATGACCAGCTAACAGATTTTAATGAAAAGGTTAGTGATGATCCAGGTGGGAAAATTCTACATTTTTTGTGTAAACTTTGTTGGTGAGTCTCAAGAAGCCACGCCGCACATCAACAACGTCACAGCAAACTTGAAACATAAAGCATCCGGTTAGCCTTTCAAGTGATGTGCAGGTCATTAAAAAAGTAAAATACACAACGGCGACGCGCCAAAACAGATCATCTACCACTAAAAAACGGATAACTGGTACAGTAGCAGCAACTTTGTTGTCTTCATCTGCCAGCCGCAGCTGGACAACCTCACAATGCAGTATAAGACCTGCAGCCTTTAAAGCCCGGCTTTCATAAACTTGAGTAAGAAATTGTAAAATTACTTCTTCATTTGGGCTAATTGTTGCATCTTAAGTTCTATACATTTTCTTTGGGCAAACAAGTCGGAAAATAAATTGACAGAAAATGAAAACTGACTAAAGTTTATTAATGTTTACATGTTTTCCACTTTGAATATTGCAGCCTTAGTTTCCTACCACAGCTTGGTTCTTACTTCAGAGTGTTTAATAATTCCTAGAAAAGCAACAATAAAAAGCATTTTATGGGATAATAGCTGTAGCTGGGTACAAGTTTGGACTGAATGGGTGGCTGTAATCGAAAAAGACAATTTTATGGACATTAAAGAAGTCTTATGCTGCGTTCACACCTCACAGTTTGCTTGCGTCATGCAACGCTCCCAACGCATGTAGTTTGACGCATGTACGTTGAAGCTTGCAATGTTTGCTTCTGAGCAAAAAGGAGCGCGTGGGCGGGGCTTCCGATGCGTTGTGAGTTTGGGGAGTTTAACCATTTGCTCCAGGAGCTGTTTATGGATGAGGTTCGCTTTCAGCGCTACCTCCGTCTGTCCCGCGCCTAATTTTACAACCTCCTCGGCCGCATCGGAGCTCAAACCTCCTACCAGGACACCAACTACAGGTTCTCTGTTCCTCCTTAGGAGCGCCTTTCCAATTAGTCTTTGGTAAGTGTTATTTATGATTTTTGAAATCTACGTTTGTTGAAAACCGTAGACTTTACGCAACTGGCGTTTGGGGCGGTGTGAACGCAGCATAAGTCTAACGCCAGGATTCTGAGGGAAACAGCTCGCCTCAACATAAAAAAAAAAATAATTATTATGAGCCTCAAGATGTGATCTTAGTTCAAAAAAATGTATTATGAACTATGAACTGAACTGGTTCATATTAAAATATGTGAACTGATCTTTGAACTGGTTCATCTAAAAATGGAACTTTCCCAACCCATCGGTTTAAATCAAGGACCAACCGAAGTTTTCTGTGACTTTAGCGGATTTTAAGTGACTGACGTCTGAAGGAACACGAAGGAAATCCTTCTGTCAAAGTTAGATTTAAAAGTTTTATCACGTTGTTCTGAGCTGATGGGTCCATATTTAGTTGTATTTCTTTAATGCACTGGAATAAAATGTTACACATCAAACATAACAATTATTAGAAGAGTTTTTTATGATCATCATACCATGTTATATTCTCCTTGCATTTACAAACGCCTCAGAAGTGCTTCTTTATTTTCCTCCGGGCCGATTTGGGGGCTTAACAATAAAGCAGTAATAAAAAGCTGATGAATCTGCCAGTGTGGATGCTGCCGCGGCAAGGAGAATGTTCAAATCAAACTTTATTTATAAAGCGCTTTTCAAACTACAAAGTTAAATTATCAAGTGTAAAAATATGATAAGATATGATCAAATAAATGTGTGAAGCAGATAAACAATAATGAATAGATAATAGTCAGCTAAAAGAAAAAAAAAAATTCAGTCAAATAAAACATGCAGAGCACAGATATTAATAAATAATCAGTTAAAAGCTCTATTAAAAAAGTGAGTCTTGATCCTGCTTTTAGAAAAATGAACGTTCTCTGCGGCCCTGAGGTCCTCTGGCAGCCTGTTCCAGAGGTGAGGGCCATAATAATGATAATAATAATCATTAATACTCCAAAGAGAATATAAACATGGTAAAATGAAGGCATTTGGGGCAGATTAAACCTTATTACAAGCAGCATTTGTACTGCCCCTCATTCTACGGATACATCTGATCAAGAGTGGATGTATAAATACTGCTGAACGGCTCAAACTGGCTCCAAACTTCTCAGGGTGGGTGAAAAAACATAAAAATAGCAAAAAATAAGGTCAAGGTTGAAAAAAATAATGGAATTTTCCTTAAAAGTGGAAATGTCATGCTTTTAGATTCTTCCTTTGTACGTCTAAATCATTCAGTTATGGTCCATATGACACTTTCACCTCCCTGAAACTTCACTTACACACATGCCTCATACACACAAGGATTGGCTAGTGCTGGTTGGGTGGGTGCACACATTCAACTACAACATCCATGAATGCTCCGTGCTTACATACACACACACACACGTTAAGTTAGCAGTTCCTTTATTATATTGGATGGTTTGGTTTAGGTATATTTGATTTAGTACACTATGTGTGGTTGTTTTTTACTTTTCTGCTTACCTCTGCAGTCACTTCCTGGGTCAAAGGACCCGAGCTCAGCATTTGGTAGGCTTATGTAGTGCCTGACCAAAATGACCTCATCAAGACAAAGTGAAACAACCTGGTCCAGGGGAGGGCCCAGGCCTTATTTAAGAGGATGTTCACTGTGACGAGGCAGTTCCACTCAGACTGTCGGCAGTCTTTCCTCGGTCTCTTGGTCTGTTCAGTTGGGTCAAGGGTTTATGTTCATGTTTTGTCAAATAAAGACAAACATTATTTTTCATCCATTCATCTGTTGGAGTTTTTCTTTGGACTTCTTTTTCTGATTTTCGCCTTCACTCGGCCCACATTTGGGACAGAGTGTGACAGTCCATATAAAGTGGAACTCATTATTTTAGCTCTACAGACTCCTCCTCCACCCCTTTTTTGGGGAGTCTAGATAATAAATCCTTTTGGTGCGTTCTCTTTAAATCCAGTTGGGGGGCGCTGCATACTCCGTCAGCCATTTTGGTAGTTTGATAGAGATACGACAATCTAGCGTCGCAGAAACTTTATTTTCAGAAGAGTTTTCCATCCGGCCGCAACTTTTTCCCCAACATACCAACTAACTTTATGTAAGATGACTGTTTATTGGCTCTATATAAAGAATATAGTAATGCGCTGTTTACCAATGCATCTGAAACACAATCAGTAACACTACAATACTGTGGAACTTAAACTATAAAAAAGAGACATTTCTTAAAATATGAAATAAAGAATTATACCAAATAATGATAGTTGTGTGTTTAAGTGAGCAGATTACATGAAAAACACACAAAAAATACAGTCCTACTTTAACATATGCTGTAGTCCTTTTAATATTGCAGACACTTTAACACAAACTACTTGTCAAATACAACGTAATTATAGTAAAACTTCTGTAATGAGAGGAATACGTCTTCATTTCTATTCAGTTCATTTAGCGCCGATTCACAACAGATGTTCCACACAGGACCCTGAGGTTGTTAATGTGCTGCTGATAGCGTCAAGCTAACGTCATTGAATGTGTTCCCATCATGACTAAAAACTGAAAAATTATGCATTATTGTTTCTGTGATAGTAATATTAAAAAACATCATCAGGTAGCTAAAACACCGAGCACGTAGCGCTAACACAAGCAGAAGGTCCGATGCTAATGCTATCAGAACAATGGCTAAGAGGCAATAAATGAATGTCTGAAATAAAGTTTGCTGTCATTCTAGTTTTATCTGAAGCTTAGCGCTTTGCTGTGTCCATAATTTCCATTTTAGAAGGAACCAACTCATCAATAAAACAAAGTATTTCAGCAAATCCTTTTTGATGCTGGCGGAGTTTACTGAAGCTCTCATCCTTCCCACAAGCAAATAATACTTTCCCCACAGATCCAGGTAAACTACCATAAAAAATCAATCTTAATTGGGAACTTCACAAAGGTTGTGGTTCTGGAGGACGGCAAAAAGATTCATGTTCGTTAATAATCCAGCAACATAACATTTTAACGCTGTGCCTTCAGCATTCTTGAACTAAGACTACAACCTCTCAGCGAGGAAAAAGATGGCCGATTCCCTCAACGTTTAGCCAGAAGTCCATGATTTTGTTTAGCTGTTCCGGTGCAAATACTGTGTCATAATAGTTCATTATGTCATATATTATATTTGTTATATCTATATATCTATCACTTTGCAATTTGTTTATATCTATATCTGCAAAATGCAAATAAAAATAAAAATCGAAACAAGTTTTTGTGTTATTAGCGTTTCCTTCAAAGCAGCATCAATTCTTGTAGGTACACTTACGATACTATACCATTTTATTTGTATAGCACTTTCAATCCAACATTTACAATCAGCCAGGGCTGAATGAATACACATACAAATGTACAAAGGTAAAAGCACTAAAAGCTACAGATAAAAGACAACATATCAATTACAGAATATTCAAATCAATAGTAAAAAGAAAAAAAACGTTTTTGCAACAGAAAAACCGACAGACACGCATAGCTATAAGCTATAAGTTTTGTAGGATTATATTGAGGTGTATGAGCAACAATTATAGCAAACAGGTGATCATCAGTGTCACACGTACGTAGGCTGAAACCAAGGGGCAAACTCTGCCTGCCTGCAGAAGTGATAAAGGTTGCAGTTACCCCTCCTTCCACTAGGGGCTGGCTCTGGAAAGGAGCAACTTCCTATTGACTCCCATGTTAAAAATGTCAGTTTAACGGCAGAAATAAACATGTTTACAGCTTTATGTAACTTATTTTTTTTTGTATGTAATCTAAGCTTGAGATTAAGAGTAATAAGGACGTCTTTTTTTGATGAACAGGTCTCAGATGAGCCATCAGCATTAGTGCTGCTGGCTAACGGACAGCGGACGCCTACGATTAGTCATCCCAAAATAACCCCAAGATAATTTCACCCGAACGGTGCTCCATAGTCGATGTAATCAGTGGAGAATGCAGCTTTTGGGAATTAAATGTTTTATTTTACGAGGACAGTTTTGGTGATATTTATCAGCGAATCATGTAAAATACCTTTAATTACCTTGTTACTGAAAGCGTTCTATACAAATAAGATAGCATTGCCATGCTAGCAAGAGGCTGGATTTGTTTACAGTGGCACAGCGGTTGCTGGCTAAAGTGCAACATAGTTATGCCGTACAAACAAAACTGGAATGGGGTACATGAACCGTTTACACCCCTAATGACACACAGAACTCGTACTACCAGGTCGACATTAATCAGTACTGTATCTTGGCTTTGATTTAGCATGATTTTATATGTTGATATTGTGACTTTTGCTCATATTTTAAGTGTTGTGTTATTTTTTCATTACATCGGATGCCACCATTTCTGTTTGAAGTGGTTTGGTCGGCTGCTTGTTTGGGTTCAGCGTGTAGAAATGAAAAGATCTGGCAGGCAGGGAGGAGGAACGGACGGCGGGTCTGTGGGAGAGCAGGGAGGGGTTCAGCAGGAAAATCAGTGATCACTCAGGAGGTCTGGAACTCTGACCTCTGACCCCATCGCAGAGCGGATGCCACCATGGTGAAAATGTGAGAGGTGAGGTATGTGAGCCCCCAAGAGCCCTGGCGGAAACCAGGCCCCACCCCATCCCCCATGATGAATGGGATGTTAGCATTGACACAAATTGGCTCATAATAATGACACAAGACTGCTAAGCACACAGGAACTGTGACAGAGTGGGAATCAGCCGACAGAGACGGGGAAAAGCTGGAGAAAGTTTCTGAAGAGATGAAAACGTCTTGCAGGAAAGCATTACCCTAACCCCTCATAGTGTGTGTGTGTGTAGGGGGGGGGGTGTTTATGACTCCTTCCTCGCTCCGGAGCGGCTGGAAGCTGGAAGACCTGTTTTTCTAAGTCTACGCTCTATCAGCATTCTCGCATTATTACCTCTGCTGCCTTTTTCTTCCTCCTGTAACCAGGCAGCCTCCATCAGCTCCTGGCGCATATTGAAGCTCATGTCGTCCTAAAAATAGACGCCGGCTTCACAGGTTGAACCTGAAGAAAACTGTGGAATCCCTTTTTAGCTTGGGCATGACTCGGCCTGTCCACGCATGACTCTTCGCATCATTCCACCCAAACAAGGCATCCCTCTGTCTTTTAGGAAACACATGTATTAGATTAAGCATGTTGGGAGGCAGGGGTCACACTCCTGTCAGTAATTGAAATGTGATTATGTATGAGCTAACATGATTACAGGGCTAAGGGGCTGGAGGAAAGGTGAATGCCACCCTGTGATGTGCTCCCTTCTTCCACTGCAGACATTCCAGAGGTAATGGAACATGAATGGAGAAGAGAACAAGTCGGCTTTCTGTTTATTCCTCCTGGTTCTTCCCACCGCTTCAGGTGGAAATCTGCTTTCAAACTGAGGAACCACATCAGACAGCTTGGCTCCTAACTCCTAACCTGAGCTTTAACCTGAATTACTAAGCAAATGGGACTAAACAGGTCCAAGTAAGCAGAAGCATTTCTAGTTCCTAATGCTGGTTCTAATGGCATCATTGTCAAAAGATTATTACACAATATTGTTCACTAGTATGACCTAAAGTTAGTGCTTAAATGTTTAAATGGGTCGGAACCAAAACCTTCATGTGATTCTGTCACAAAACTACAGAACTCCTCTGGACAAAAACCAGAGCTGATGCAGCTGCTGATGTTCAAAACCACATCTGGACCCCATCCTTTTTCTGGCAGGGCAATTTTATTTATACAGCACACTTCCAACACAAGGCAATCCAAGTTGCTTTACATGATTATAAGAAGATAAAAACATAGAATCATTAAAAGAAAGCATAGAAAGACATTAATACCAATAACAGTAATTCAAAGAAAAAGAAAACATTTGGTGATTACAGCATAAGAGAACAGTAAGGTAAGTTTATGAAAATCAAAAACATTTAACCATTGACGTCAGTAATAGTATCATAGGTAAGTTTTAGTTTTAGATGAGTTTTACTTTCCTGGTTCTAGTGAGAACACGAGCAGCAGCGTTCTGGATCAGCTGCAGCTGTCTGAGTTACTTTTTAGGTAGACCTGTGAAGATACTGTTACAGTAATCATAAATGCATGGATGAGTTTTTCTAGGTCTCCTTCCTCAGCTGATAGAAAGCTGACCTTGTTATTGCCTTCATGTGACCCTGGAGGTTCAGGTCTGAGTCCATTATTACCTTCTGAGAAAGTTCTGGCATCTCATCTCAACTTTTGGCCCATTTCCGCTAGGCACAGGTCAGCCCCGAACGCGTCGGCTCAGCACGGACCAGAACAGGATGGTTGTATTGCTATTACCATTTTAGGAGCACCGCAGTGGGCGAGAACATGGAGAGGCTCAGTTTAACAGAAAAATTATTCACAAATTCATCATGCCTAAAGCCGGGATCACACTCTGCAATCACTGATTACTGAAAAAGGTGAGCATGCGTATGATTGGCCAGTCTGTGGCAGTGGGACGTTCTTCAGCGTATTTATTGCAGCTACGACCAAAAGCCATCGGCAGTCTTCAGACAGTCAGAAGGTCTACGAGCCCAGCCTGCCCTGTGACTGACGTGTTAGCTAGGATAATGCTAAACAAAGCTTAATGTCAAGCTTGTTTTGAAGAACAGAAATCCTAAACTGTCCCATTTTTTTCCAGCCAGATTCGTCTTTTCTTCCTCATCTTGCTTTTGTCATTTGATTCAGTCTAGGAACAAAGCTAGCGTTTGTTGATATTTCCTTGACCCCATCTTGGCTCTGTCCATCCATCAGCTTCTTACTGACGTTGGCTTTTGGCGCATCCTGCTTTTCCATTCAATTCAAGAACACTTTTATTTCTATAGCACCGATTCACAGCAGATGTCATCCCAAGGCACTTTACAACAAAAACCATTACAATACAATTATAACAACATTCCTATCAGTTAGAAGTGCTCTATGTGACGAATCCTGGCAGATTGTGCTGAGTCATTGATATTAGGTTGTGTCCTGAACATGCAGACTCCAACACAAATTATTAAGTAAATATTTAATGTGACAATGAAATAGTCAAAAAAGGAATTCTGTTAAAATGCCCAGTATTTATATAATATATTTTAATTTTAGAATATCAGTATTATTTTATATATATGTAATTAAATATTTATTCCACTGCCATTTTTTTCATACTATAATTTATAGTTTTTTATTTAATATAATCATTTTTTATTCAAAAATCTCTTCTTTTTTTTACAAAGTTAGCTTTTATTTCATAATAGGATTTGTTCATAATGGTGTATTCATTTCAAAATGTTATTTAACATTATGTCTCAGCCAGCCAATCAGAATTAGCTGTTGGGACCTGGATGCTGATTGGTTGGTGCTTAAACATGACGTTCCTGCAGGAGGAAAATGACGAGGACCGGCTAAAGTCGTTTAATATTGTTATTTAATTTAATGCCTTTAGGATTTTATGTATGGCTTTATAATTCTTATAATACTGGCAGAATATTTGATCACTTTTGTAACGGGGATGTCTGATCCAAACAGCCGGAGCTGCTCCAGTGTTCTAGGTGAAAAGCTGCTCAGGGCGCCATGCCTGTTATTAGACTGGGGAAAGAGACTCAAGTCGGCTGTTTGGTACGATCATTAAAATATTTCAGAAATAACACAGAACACGTTTAAATAATCTCCCTTTAACTGACTGTAGCTAACAACCAACCAGGGCTTCCTCTCCCGTCTCCTCCTAGTTGTGCTGGACAAAACAGAAAAGATAACAGCAGAACTCCAGTGTTACTGTCAGACAGCTGAGAGCTGAACCTGGGATCATTTCAGATTATATCATCCAGAAGAATCAAGAAAACGGTTCATGATAAATTATTCCTCTCAATATGAGCTGTGAGAGCAACCAGAGCTGAACAAAGTTCCTTTACTTAGCATGATGCTAGCTGCTCACAGAGCCACAACAACGGCTATCCAGGAAGACTAAGCTTAGCTCCAGCCAATCAGCGTCCAGGTCTCAACCGCTGATTCTGATTGGCTGACGGACGACTTCAGTTCTTAAATGGCTTTTTGAAATAAATACCATTATGAAATAAAACCTGACTTTGGGAAAAAGAGAGATTGAAATAAAAATGATGGAATCAAATAAAAATGTCTTGAAATAATTTATATTATCATGAAGTAAATTGCAGTGAAATAAATATTTAATGAAATATGTATATATTATAAAATAAAAAAATTATGAAAAATATTTCAAAAAATGGGAGTTGTATTTGAAATGATTCAAGTTTTTAATCATTTCATTGTCAGATTATATTTTTATTCAATATTTGTTCATGCTGATATTTATTTCATAATGTGGTATTTTTTATTTTTATTTTGAACACTTTGTCGTTTCATACTAAAGAGCTGTAGTAAATAATTGTTCTAGGGGGAATTTGTAAATCTGAATGATAGATGGTTGCAATTCCTTCCCCTCGCCGAGTACTTCTAGGAATGTGAAAATGTTGATAATTGGTAGGAGTTGACTCATTTATAATTACAAAATCCTCCTGCTGCAGCCAGGTTTCTGATAGGTAAAACAAATAAATTTGTATTATCATATATTAATTATTTTTTTGAGGAGAGGGATTTTATGTTCAGTAAACCACATCTAACTGACTGACCTTTTTTTTACTATGTGCTTTGTTTTTACAGAATACAAAAGACATACATTATTGCTTGAAATGGAATATTTGTAAAAATTACAACAAGAAACTTTGTATAATTTTGTTTTAATGCAACAATATTTTTTTCCGAGCCATCTTTAAACGCATCATACACGTAAATGTGCGTCCGGTAAATCTCCAGCGGCAGTCTGTAGCACACAGCTGAATGTTCAGCAAACAAAGATGAGAGGATTTGCTGTTTTTAGTAAACAAACTGTACATTGAGCTGTTTTTACGTGCAGATAATCTTTGCTGAATTATTAGTTAATACATAACAATAAATGGTGTTAAGCTAGTTATTGTTACCTGTTACATCCTACTAGGGATATGTATTGGCAAGAATCTGGCGATACAATATATCACGATATATCATGATACAAAGAGTAATACTGTATATTGTGATTTTCAAAACTGAATTTAATTGTAAAAATAACAGAATCCTAAACACTACAATCTGTTTCATCCATCACTCGTCCAGTTTTATGACCAGTTCTAGTTGATCCACTGGAACGAAAGTGGTGAAAAAACCACCTACTATCAGTCCCAGCCTGGTCAGCAGCGAGCATGAACTGATGAAGCCTCTTGGATAAGAGGTGAAACGTCTTCCAAGACAAATTACCAAGTCCATTTGCGTTTGATTGAAATTTCCTTGAGATAACCATGACCTGGATGAATGAGAATATTCACAAGCTCACTATCAGTCCTACTTTCAAAATGATTGTGGTGTGTCAGAATTTCATTGAAATTCTAAAAAATAAAAATAAATCGATTCTTAGCCCTTGAATATCGATATATCATGACAGAAAATAACACGATATATTGGCATATCGATATTTTCTTACATCCCTACATCCTCCTGAATTGGACTGTAAAATAATAAAAAAGAAAAGCTCAGTTTTTCTGTATTAACAATATCAACAAAATACATTTTACGCAAGAGAAAAACTATATAAATACTTTAGAGATGAGTATTTCTCAGCATCTGAATTACAAACAAAGTAAAGGTGAATTTAATTTTACATACATGTTTTAGTTCCTGTTTCTTAGAGCTGAGGTTTGTCTGTCATCTTGGACACTTCTGGTTGCTTTACAGATCATCTCGTAAAAACCCTGTATTGATATTTATTAATTCATTTTTTATTAGTAAATCATCAATTTAATAAAACGTATCTTGTTATGAAATACTTTTTGTAAAAAGTCTCTTTTTTTTTTTACTTGAAAATGTATTTATTTTTTTTGTTTGTTTCTGAAATAAAAGCTTGTGTTGGTTAAAAAAAACCTTTAATTCAGAAAAACAAAAAAATATATATTATATGATATTCATTACTAATTCATTTATTTTCTTGTTAATTTAGAAAAAGAAGGCTTTATAGTCATATTTTTGTTTTGTTAATTTAGAAAAAAAAACGTTTTTTTATTTTATTTAAACCTTTATTTTTCCAGGTAAACTTGTTGAGAAGCACTTCTTATTTATAAACATTTTAAAGCATTTTCTTTGGTTTAGGAACCAGAAATCCACCCAAACTACAGTAGAAGATGAGATAAACTAATTTCTTAATGTTTTTTAAAAGTTTTCTAATGGTTTTTTTATGTTTCAGATATTTCTTATCACTAAAATAAATATTTTTGTGTTTGAATGAATGAATGAATGAATGAACAGACTATTGATCCCACAGTATGGAAATTTACATGTTAAGGCAACAAACACATAAAATGAATAAGAATAAAAGGCAAGTTAATTATTCCATTTTTTTTCATACATTTTAACATTTTTAACTTTAGTCCAGGTCTCTGTTCTGGTACTGTACCTGGTACTTACTGGTAAACCAGTTTGGGTTTCTGCAGCCACAGAACCACCTTACTGATCCTAACTCCTGCTTTATCACAGCTGATCTAAAAATGAACGACAGGATTTTCATTGGACGTTTGACTCTTTGTGGCTGCTTCCAGCTATCTAGCGGTTCTGAATGCTGGCCCAGAGATAGCAGCATTGTCTCAGAACCAGCACTTTAAATGGTTGGAACAGGAAGAACGGGTGCTGAGGAGGCACCAGCCCTAGAACCATCATAAAACCATCGTGGGAAGCTGTTGACCTGATCCGGATCAGTGCGATGAGCCTGGATCTGTTATTGTTACAGTTTAATATCTGATCTGTTTTGATGCATTTTAAAAAGTGAGCGGGGGAAAAAGACGTCATTCTGAAACAACAAAGAACTTATCTCAGAAATGTGTCATGTTTGATGCAGTTTTCTGGAACATTTTTTTTTTTTTGCCTGCTCCTGTTGCCATGGAGCTTTTATTTTGTTTGCCAGCTTCCTGTGTGTGTGTAGTGTTTCATGCACCACCTGCACATGCTGGCATGCCATGAGCACACAAGCACCTTCCTGCCAGAAAACACAGAGAATCATATCGGCTACAGTCCATCTCTATAAGAGGACGGGAAAGATGAGATGTTTCTGGTCAGCAAACATTTGTAAATAAAAGTGGTTCAGGAGTACGAATAAAATCAGCACAAATGAAGGCAGCTTTTTTTCATGCAGAAGTTCCTGGATCTGAACAGACGATCGATGGAGTCAGAGCCTGTTTGGTTTTAAGGAAGCATCAAGCCCAATAACTGAACCCACTTCACAACTTCTTCTTTTCCTTTCATTTGTCTAGTTTTGCTTGTAGATGACGGTTTAGCCCAACATGAGCTGTTCCTAGGAAGCTGAGACCTGCCTAACCTGTATAATAATGAGCTTCCAACTAAAAGGGATTTGATTCATCAGTCCTGAAGTAGTTCCTCTGAAGCTGCTGTGTTGGGTCCAGGTTCTGACCGGATTAAACCCAGACTGGGCTCACTGCAGCACAGATGTTGACACAGAGAAAACTAGATTAATGTGACAGAGCAGCTGGATTCTGCCACCAGACGGGTTGCACCTGACTGTGAGCGCGCAGGTTAGCATGCTCTAAATGTGGCTCAAAGTGCACCTTTGCTCGTATCCGGCACTTCAGATGCAGTACCATGGGCACGCTGCATACGTTGCAGGTTTCTCTAATTGGGTCTGAACAGGGAGAGACAGAGCGCACATGCTCCGCGGCAGCAGATAGGCTGATAAGAAGAAACACTTCTGCCACACAACAAACAGGTGCAACCAACAAACACAGGAACTGATCGTTTGTGTAGGAACCGGAAGCAGCTTCCTCCAGCTGTTTGCTGCACCTCTAACAGGCTTCATCTATCGATCACTGCTCTGCAGGAGGGGAAGCCCTTCAATAAGCAACTCACTGGAACATTAAGTTAAAGCCACCTCTGGTAGCTCTACAAACTGCTAAGTAGGGCTGGGCAGTATGGCAGAATGTTCACATCACTGTATTTTTTTAAAAACATATCAGTATTATGGTATTCAATTGTATTTTTTTAATACAAGACTATTAATATCCATATTACCTTAGAAGAATGAACATAACAATGTGCATTAAATAGTCAATTTTACTGCATCATGTTGTTTTTTCCAGACACGAGTGAATTATATGAAAATAGTTTAAATGATTCTGATTCTAATTCAATTCACTTTATTTATATAGCACCAGTTCACAACAAATATCATCTCAAGGCTCTTTAAAACAAAAATAATTTCAATCCAATTATCCCAACATCCAATCAGTTAAAAGTTTTCTATGTAAGGAATCCCAGCAGATTGTGCTGAGTCATTGATGTGAGGTTGTACCCGGATCATGCAGACTCCAACCACAGCAATTCCTCAGCAATCCCTCACACTGAGCAAGCATGTAGCGACAGTGGAGAGGAAAAACTCCCCTTTAACAGGAAGAAACCTCCAGCAGAACCAGAACCTGGATCAGTACAAGCGGTCATCTGCCACGACCGTCTGAGAAGACAGAGAAGAGACAGCATGGAGGATGCTCGGTGACTTTGAGCATCATCTGGACCAATCTTCCCCATCCAGCAGGGGGCGTTGTAGCCAGACCGTGTTGAGCTTCTATTGGGACTTTGCATGTAGTACTGAAAAATCCTGCTAGGGGGCAGAGTATAGACTCAGACTGGATTTTGCCAAAGAAGAAGTAAAATAAACATGTAGGAGATTATTAGCTGGTTAATATTCAGATAACAACAGAAAAAAAGACGGCAGAAGTATCATAGATTGTATGTAAAACATAATTAACGCTATTTTTACTCGTATTAGCGCTTGTAAAAGATTTGCTGTTGGGTTCTCGTCTGACCTTTTAAAGCCGACAAACTGACTCCTCTTTTTTGAATTACTTCCTCAGCAGTGCTTCGCTCTGGTAGCTCCTGCTAGCAGCTGTACTTAGTTAAAAACGTTAAACTTTTCACACTGTGGTGATGGGCGTGTAGCAGTGAAATCGGTCCCCTCTGAAACACTTCCCCACATTAAACGTTCCAGAAGTTGTCTGAGCTTTTCAGCGATATAGCAGTATATTAGAAATTAATATCATAATGAAAATAAACACCGGTTTTCGGTATGAACTGGTATACCACCCAGGCCTACTGCTAAGTATTCCTTTCATTTTTACACAAATATTAATGTCAACTTAACCAAGGGTTAGGCTTAGTTGAATGGATCACGTTATGTTTAGGCACTGGTTCCCCAATATAAGGATGTGGAACATGGTCAAGTTATGGTTGGGTAATAATTCTGATCCAATGTAGGATTAGAAAATGATTTAGGGTTAGGCAATTGTTCTTGAATGTTAGGATTAGTAATAAAACAACCAGACTAGCCAATCAGAAATGAGAAATAGATATAGGTTTGAGGCATTATCGCACAGTCTAGTGTAGAGCTGTGTGAGGAAGCAGAACTACCAAAAGAGGCCCATGCATGTACAGGAGAACATCCAAACTCCATGCAGAAAGGTTGAACAGGTTGAACACATTTAGTGGATCTGAAAGTTATCAGGTATTAGAAAATAATTGAATCCAAACCTTCAAAGCTTCAGCTGCAGCAGAACTCTGGTCATATGAAAAAAAAAACAATTGCAACTGAAGGTTCACTGAAAAATCTGAAACAGGCCAAAATATTCATATAATTTCATATCATTTCTCTCGTACCTGTAAAAGTCGATTCAATCCAGAAGGATTCCAGTTAAACCTGATCATTAATCAATGCATTAAGTTTAGTTCAATAATAAATTAGCTAAACAAACATGTTGTTTTAATATTTCTGTTCATGATTTATTTCTGTCTTATTAGAATGATGATAAATTAAAAGAGGAATTACATTACCTTATTTCTGCTCTGTGAATATTTCATATGAAAGTAGTTTTATCCTAATAACCAGTCACATAATTAATACATCTACCCATGAATTACAAGAAAGACTGATATAAAGTTTATTTGATTTGTTTCTGGGTTGTTTTTTGTTTTAGCGCTCATATTTATCTGTTTAGTAATATTCTGAGATACATTATCATCTGCCGCTCTCCAAAAGTGATGGAATCATTTCATCATTCTAACGTTTTTAAATATTAGAATGCAAACCTGTAAATTTGAAAGGTGGAAATATCTTTTATGAAGAAAAGCTGCCGTTTCCTGTATATTAATGAAGAGTTTGACCTGATTGGCTCCGATTGGATCAGCAGCTCAAACGCAGTGAATTAGTTTCTGAAGACAAACCTGAAACCATTTTTGGTCTGTCGACGCATCGACAAACATGTTCGCTGATGCATTCTGGTTTTGAGTTTATTAAACATCAGATACTTAGGTTAAAATGTCTTAATATATAGATGCAACGGTTATCACAGCCCCTGCAGCATTTATGTAGGAAAAAGTTTCTGAAAACTGTAGAGAACCTGTGGGTCAGATCAGATCGTAGAGCCTAATGGATGCATCTCTGGGTTTTATCTGCAGGGCATCAAACAACCTTTAACTTGTCTGCAGATGTTCATCTAAACTCGCCATAAAAAGATCTTTTTTTTCCCCTTTTAAGCTTTTTTTTGGGGGGGGGGGTAATTTTTCTTAAAGACGAATCATTTAATTTTAATCGTTCTAGAGAAATTCTACCTATGATGATAAGTGAGTTTTTAGATGGAAGGGAAATGATTTTTTGGAAGAGTTTTTCAGCTTCAGTTCGCAGATCTTTGCCATCTTGATACGCTTTGTTCAGATATTCATGGCTTGAAGCTGGAGATGAGCAGCAGTTGGCCTCCTTCCTGCCCTCATTTGTCTTTGTTTCAACCCCCCCACCCCACCCCAGAGCTTCCTCTGTAATGTCTCAGCTGTTCCTGCAGGCAGGACTCTGACTGACTGCCTGCTCTGTTATGGGTTCATTGGGCTGGTATGCAGCAGGAATCTTTGGATCAAGGTAATTTCACACTGTTCAAGTTTTTCCCAGGCTGTTAAGCTTCCCTTTACCTTTGTGCCAGTCGGGGAGCGAGATAGGGAGCGACACATGTAGCCATTAGACACACACACACACAGCTGCTGACGCCACCAGCAGAGACACATTAAAGATGCAGCCTCTAAATTACAATCTGACGCTTCACATTCCTAGAAGGATGGGATTATTGCAGCCTGATCCAGGGAGAGGTTGGAGAACGCTGACGTGTGCAGCTGGAATGAAGAAGCTTTGCATCTGAACCACCGTGGAGGTTCTCTGCCTGGTTACTGAGTGCAGAACAGAGTACCTCAATGCTCCTTGTTTTAGTCCCTGCTTCTCCACATCTGCCTCTCATCTCATCTGCATGCTGCTATTAGTTATGGGGTTGCATCCGCAGCAGGAGTGTCGGCAGTCGGCTGCAGGAGTGTGGAAGTGATCTGAGGATGCACCACCTGCAGCAGAGATGGAGAAACCAGGCCAGCAGCTCAGGGCCGCTTGGTTTCTTGGTTTCTTTTGAAAGGTTTACGTAACCATCTGGTGAACATCCATCTTTGAAAGCTTCAGATGTAAAACCTGCTCCTCTAACTTCGTTACAGGACCCAAACGGCTTCATCACAATGTTTCCATGACCTCACTGAGCTCTTCATTTCAGCACAATGACTCAAATGTCGTTTTTCCTCTACTCAGCGACATGTTCCTGTAACTAATGAGGCCAGAACCCCTGTCGACCCAATAGGACACCTGGATGATCCCCAAGACTTCTGGGAAAATGTTCTGTGGCCCGAACAAAATGGACCTTTCTGCAAAGCTCTGGTCCATAACCAGACTGGCGTACCTACAGTGAGACATGGTGGTGGTAGAATGATGCCCTGGGCCAGTTCTGCTGCAAACATCTGTTTATTTCTAAGGTACCTCACCATGACCAAGAATCAAACAAGGTGCTCTACAACAAAAACAAGTTTTAGACTGATAAAAACATAGAACTAAAACCAACGACTGCAAAATATGAAACTTTACAGATAAAAACTCGACACGTGCCAAAGGACTGAACAGAGTCTCATCCCGTACCGAATGCAAGCCTGCAGAACACTCAAAAAGGCTCGTTCTCCCGTGAGTTTCCTCCTCGATCTCGGATCGTCCAGGAGGAGCTGGTCCGCTTACCGAAGGCTCCGGGTGTAAGGGAAGAGTAGATCAGTAAGGTACGGAGGTGCCAGACCATGTAAGGACTTAAAAACGTATAAAACTATCCGTTTGTTAACAATGAACCCAAACGGTCCAGGGAGTCCACCTCTGAATGACTCAGAAAAAAACATGCTAGAATGAAGGTTTTAGTGTGGTCTAGTCAAAGTAAGGACTGTAATCTATTTGAGAGGCTCTAATGGGGATTTGTTTTAACCTGGACTTTATTTCTATCATACATTACGTTCATTTACCCACCCAGACCAGTTAGGAGCCACTAAGAGTCCTTCAGGAGAAGTGGATATCCATATAATGGGAGTTAATGGGGCAGCCAAAGATCAGCCTGTAAATAAGGAATTATCTGCCACTAAACTCCTTCATTTCACCATGTTTGGTTATCAATCACTAGCTCTATTCCTCTGGGAGTTCAGAGCGTCTCTGAGGTGATTTGTTGGTGTTTGCAGGGTGTTTTATAGGTGCTTTTCCCCAATTTGTGTCTCCTTAAGAATCCTAACAACCACCAAAAAACTCAAGTTCTTTTTCTCTGATTGTTGATGTTTAACAGAAACCAGAAGAAATTAGTGAATTTGTGTAATTGTTCCTCCGGCAGCGGTCTTTAAGAACGTGCTGGGAACGCTGCGGCGTGATTAGAGCAGAATCTGATAGC
Source organism: Apricaphanius iberus (assembly GCA_028564705.1). Classification (NCBI taxonomy): domain Eukaryota; kingdom Metazoa; phylum Chordata; class Actinopteri; order Cyprinodontiformes; family Aphaniidae; genus Apricaphanius; species Apricaphanius iberus. The sequence goes on along the minus strand of JAPXFQ010001994.1, from coordinate 75,787 downwards.
CGTTATTATTAGCAGAGATGGAACGATGCCACTTTTTTCAACCTGATACCGATACTTGGATCTGAGTCCGGCCTGATCCCGAGTACCGATGCTGATACTTCTACCACACAAAGAAATGCACTGGATCGGAAGACAGCTTTTATTTTCTTCCCTTGATACAACAAATGATGGTTAATTAAAAAATACATTTTAAATATTCATAAAAATGACCACAAAAGTGAAAATAAACATTTGCTGTGAAATTTTTTGCCGAGTTTCCAGATTTACAGTGTCGGTTCCTGGTATTAGTTATATTATTATTATGATTATTCAAAGTGGAGCCGATGGAGTTTGTTCTGTTTGCTGGAGCTTCTCCGTCTTTGACCGTCAGCCTGTGAACCTCTGGCTGAAGGTTTTAAAGATGTCCGTCTATTGAAGGTCACTCCTCTGTCATGTCGGCTGATCAGCTTGGTTCTGGTGCCTTTTGTGATGATCCGTTTTTCCGTCCTGCATCGCCCCATCCCTGGATTCGCTCGGGCTGATTGCAGCTCTGCATGCACTCTCTCATTGAAGTGTGATCATTTCTCGAATGCCAGCGAGCTTTGTTGATAAGCTTCAGGATCTCTCTGACCTCAGGCTCTGCGTGTTTTAGTCTGAACTTGTTGTGATCCCAGGTGGAAGTCCTCAGGATGTTGATCCTCCCAACGCACCAACAGACACAATTTTTAAAGGTTTTTTTCCACCGAGAGTCCTTGCATTCTCTGTATGTCAAGGTCTGAGCGGGATTAACAACGCCTTTGTTCTCGGTGAAAGAAGGGGGGGGGGGCGATCGGCTGCAACAGAGATGCAGTATCAGTAAGCAGCTGTTGAATGAGTGACAAAGTCAAGGGCTGGTGATATGAACATGGGAAAATTCTGAAGAAGCTGCCAGGAGGAGAAAAGCAGCAGGAAGCAGTTTGTATTCAGAGCCTCCTTTCTAGCGGCTCGTTTGGACCCTGATTTGATGAACGTATGAATGAGTGTTGGTGGAGTTTAAAGGAAAGGGTCAAGCATGTGAAAAGCTGTGGTGGGGGGGGGGGGGGGGGGGAAAATGAATACCAGAGGGTCTGAGTCTGGAGTTAACTCTGGACCAAAGCTACCAGACCTCATCGTTCCGCTGATGTGTTTTACACAACATTTACTCTCTAGAGGAACATTTCTGTCTCTCATCAAGCTGTCGCTGAGCTCTGCGACTGACTGAGACGTTAGTCAGAAACGAGGAAGGATTTCCTCAGAGTTGGTTGGCCCTGCAGCAAAGATAGACACGATGAACAGCAGGTCAGGCTGTAGAAGCAACCTCTGATCATGGATGGATGGATGGATGGACAGGAAGGACCTCCTGAAGCAGTCACTCCTAAACGGGGGGTATTATGCTTCTCCCAGGCACACAGTACCGTTCTATAACACACTAAAATGAAAATGTTACCCTAAATCATTCTTAAAATCCTGTACATAATAAAATCCACCTTAAAGAAACTTTCCTTCTCATCACTTCCATATTTGACGCCTTGATATTCGCCTGATCCTATCTAAGCCCCCCTACCCTTTATGAAACTCCCCCTGAAGAACGTCTTATACCGAATATTATCACAGCATGAACTCTGAGTCGGACTCTGATAGTTTACAGAAGTTTTCAGTTTGTTGCATTTTAATATTTAGGAAGAAAATCACATTAGTGAACAACGGCAACACAGAGATTGTAAGACGACGCAAATGATCCGATATCCGACCCTGAACGTTTTTGAAGAATTAAGACGTGTCGGCTTTGTAATATTTAACCTCCTTTGTACCTTTTATAAATACTAATCACTATGAAGCTACATTTTGCATTAAAACCATAAAAACACAGAAAAATGAAGCTACATATTGAAGTCAGAGTTAGTAATGCTAAGTCACAGTTCTTACCTGTAGAGGTTCTGATGGAGTAGCTTCGCCTTTAGGGCCAGTCTGGTCATTAATCCACTATAAAAAAGGCTTTGTTGAGAAATCAGTCCTCTTTGATTTGGATGAAGATAACAGATCTGTTTCGTTCTAGGATTGTTTCCATAGATGAAATCCAAACTACTAGCCTTACAATTAGCCTAAGCTAACCATATTAGCTGCTACTCTACCAGAGATGAGTGGAGTGGAGTGGAGGGGGGGGGGCTGAAGGCTACGTCAGGTAGGAGGAGTAGATAGGTGGAGAAAGGAGGAGATAGGTGGGAGCAGGCGTTTCAGCTCCCCCAATAACTACCAGCAGGGACTCAAAAATGATTCAAACATAAGTGGATGAGTCAAAGCAAAACTTCAGGCATGTTTTAATGAGGAAACATGTTATCAGGATGTTACACAAGTGCATTTTGCATGATACCCCCCCCCCCATTTAAAACAAATCTAAAGAAGCGTCTGACTAAAGACTGTTGCTTATTGACAGCTTCATGACCATCAGGCATGTGCGTCCTTTTAACTTGTCCCCAGGACTTTTTATGATTGACAGATTTGTCCCCACTAAACCTGAAGTGGCGGTCGGCTCGCGCCGTGAAGTGATCATTTTGCCGTCTGAACTATTTTTTTGCACGAGCTCAATTTTTCTAAATAAAGTACTGCAGATTACAAATGTGATCATCTTAGTGGATCTAAATAGATTTTATAGAGAGCTCTCCTCCTGTCTAAGGCACTGGGAAACAGGAAGAGAAAATATATTTATTACATTTATTATTAAATCCTCTCTACTAACTCACACTCTCTCTGGCTGTATGTGTCTCAACAACGGATAAATTGAAGAAGTGTACAAACTTCCTGGTCACAGAAACATGGCGTAATTATTTCATGGGGTTATTTACTTAAGTATTATGAAAAAAAAGCTCAGAACAAACAACAGCTGAGCAGAAACGCTTGTCGACAAGCGACAACAGGTGGAGCAGCAGATAGTTTGATTTTCCTGAGCGCGGCCGGTGTGAACCAGACAGAAAATCTTTACCAGAACTGATCTAACAGCCACTTGTGCTCCCAACCTAATTTCCACATAGCCGATCTGAACAGACTCTGATCCACTTCCTTATGCAGACACGTCTGCTCCAAATACGTTCTACAGTTATGCACGTACTGTTTCAAGATGGAAAAAATACATACAGAAGTTTCTTTACTGTGGACGGGTGAACAAATATTAATATAATATCTTTGGTTGTTTAAGACTCCCATATTCCATTGTGTGGAGAGAGTCTGAAGATCCTCCCGACTTTGCGCTAAATGCAGATTATTCTCACTATCTCAGCATCCAGCGCTCCCAGAGAGATTTGATTTGATTGGTCCTCCTGAAACAGCAGATTAGCTGCAGGTATCCGCTCTGTTGCAGGACTCTGATCTGTAAATTAAAGTAGAACCTTCTCTGCACAGAACGGGCAAAAACAGCAAAGGTTGCAATGGAAACGTGTTTTATTGTTGCACATATTCTTCTGGGGCGGATTCATGTTTGCCGTCGTTGTGCTTTATGTAGATTTTTATGTCTGTCATTGAGAAACAAACACGTAATCCTTTAGCTTTTAACTGTTATCAATTGAATAAAGATGTACTATTTATTGGATAGGATACGATTTCTGGTCGTATTTTTCTCTAAAACATACATCCATTAACAAACCTAGATTTATGGAAATGGACTTCATTGTTTTATTTTTTTATCAAACAAATAATTTTATTAGGATCTTTTTGTTAACCAATCTTTTAAATTATTTTGACAAGAGAAGTTTTGCTCTGCCAGCATCAGTCTTTGGATAAACTGCTAAAATTCTCAGTACAAAATGAATTTATGGGGAAAAAAATGCTTTTTTGGGCAACTATTGGCTACAATCATGTCAACTCAGCAATGATTGGCTGTTAAGGTAGCGCTGCTAAACGGTACAGAGGTACAAACAGGTAACTTTGTGGGAACCGCCTCAGTGACAAAATATTGTACCTGTAAAAGTAAAACTCTCTACTTTAATTCCTGAGTGTGTAGGGGAGATGAACCAAATCCAAACTCATTAAATCATGTGAAACGTTGAAGTTAGACAGATTTTAGAGACGTTTTCTTAAAGGCTGACATGAAGTGACGGAGAGAGACCATCTGGTTGGTTCTAGAGAAAAGCCTGTTTTATTCCAAACATATTTGATTTCTGTGTTTAATACAAACATGCTCTGCAGCAGTTCCTACATCTGGATGAAAGATAACCAATGATAGTGACAAATACTGAAACAGGAGAGGCTGGAGGTGATTCGGTGCATGGCTGCAGATCAGATGATTAAGGAGAATCTGAGTTCACTTCTTCAAGTCTGGGATGAATCATTGTAAGACCAAAGGTTCTTCAGGAGGATTCCCCCCATGAACCCCATCTAAGACAAGGTCCTCCTCCTGCGGTGTCTTCACTCTAAATCCTTTCAACACCTTCTCGTCCTGCTTCCAGAGGATGATGCAGGGCCACAAGAATTTGGGAGGAGATGCTTGCGTCGGGGCTTTGCAGAGAGAAGGACTGGAGGAGAACCTCCTGCAGGTGGTTATTGGAGAAACCCAGCAGCATCAAAGTGAGACAATGCACGAAGCGAAAGGAGGAGGAGCAGCAGGCTGGGAGGTTCAGACTTTCTGATCATTTTTATTACCGTTTAGCTTTTACATTTAAAGACTAATTCATCTGTTCTGGCTGCAGATTGTGTGACTGGGTCAGAATCAGAGTGAAGCGGAGAACATTTTTATCTCTGAGCTCCAGTTGGTGTCGGCTCGGCGCTGCTCTAAAGGTTTTCCACTAAAGCTTTGCATGAAGTCTGGTGTTTTCTGATCATGGATGATTAACTTTCCTGCGCTTTTGATATTGTTTGGCATACATGCACACACACACACACACACACACACACACACACACACACACACACACACACACACACACATCTGCAACTATTCAACCAGAGAAAAACAACAAAAATGAGGAAATGTGGGCACGGTAACCAAATGCTCTGAACGCGCAAATAAATGTTTTCTTTGTGAGAATCATGAGAAAATATGGATTTCAAACCGTTTCAATGTTCTTCAAATTTCCTCGTAATATTTTTCCAAACTTTGGTTGATTTTTCTTTCTGCTCTTAATTTAAAAATCTGCAGAAATTAACCTTTAAGTCGCAGCGGAGAAATTTAGTGGATGGAGGATCTCAGCTGTTGCCTGATTACTAAGATTCAAATGTTATTTTTCTTTATTTTACTTTATTCCCATTTTAAGGCTTGAAAATGTTTCTAATTATAAAAGGCGCATTTTTAAGAATTTTCATTTTCACAATTATCAGCTCCTAACCTAACAAATCTAGTTATTAAAGGTTAACTTAATTATCCTATTTTTTGTTATTAATTTTGCATGTTAACACAAATCAATTGAAATTCGTCTTTTAAATTAGTATTTAAAACAATAATTCTTTAACAAAATAGTTCTTGCATTTGTTGTTTTATTATTTAAATGTATTAATTGAAAATAAAATTTGAAGATAATGATGATATATTTGATTAATTATGACTTTATTTATCAAAAACATTTTTTAAATATGGTAAAAATTCCTATTTATATAAACCTTCAGAGCTCAAATATAAAATAGATATTATAGGCAGATTGAATTTTATTATTGAATTTTAAATTTTATGATTTTTTTGTATTTTAGTAAATATTTTTGATCAAAGTTGTAATTTTCCGCTTACTTTGTATTGCATATTAAGCAGATAATAATCAGTAAACGCCATGTTCTGCTTTTCTTTGGTTAATAGAAATGTTTCCTCTGCAGCAGCTGCTGACTTGTTGCTTTCACACATTCTTATTAATTCCTTAGATTTTATCTCCCAAAACAAGTTCATCCAGATTTTTTGTCTCCTCAAGAAAACAAAACATTCATAGTTTAGACTGTCTGCTAGAAATTCTCTCCCTCCTGAATAAATTTGGGCCAAATTTATACCAAAAAATAGTTTATTGTAATATTTTTGATCTGTTAGAAATGTGTAATTAATTTCTATCAGTCTCCTCAGTATAATTCATGTGTTTATTTAATATACTGAAGATATTTAAATGATTTGTAATATAAAAAACGGATTTTTCTGGGGTTTTTTTTCTATTTTTAACAACAGAATAATTTTATGATTTACATTATTATTATTATTATTATTATTATTATTTTGACGCGGTTGTGTCATTATATCCAGAATCAGTCACATCAGCCGCTGTCTTCTCTCAGCTCACCAAATTCCCCTTCGACAGTTTCTGGTGTGGTGGGAGAATCATGATGAGCCGCCTGCTGATTGGCTGCTGATTTAAACCGTAAAAGGTGCATGATGCGCGATGATGAGTCACTGCGCAGAAAGTGTCCAGATATTACTTTATTTAGACCAAGCCGAAGAGCAGAGAAAACGTACCTGCTCTGCATTCAATTTGTTTATTTCGGAAAATGTCTTTACATTTTTAGGAGCTCATTAGAATAAATCTAAAGTAATTATTAAGGTTTATAATATGAATAAAAACCCGTTTGTGTTTTTTGTTCAGCCTGCAGGCGTCATTCAGACTGAAAGTTTCTGCTGATCGGTTCTGTGCCGGTCCGCCCTGCGCTGACTAATGTCTTAAGTCGGTCTGCTTTCCAAGTGGCACGGTGTTTTCCGACTTTTATTCGGCTGTGATCATTGAAAACTTCCGGGGACGATAATGCGCTGCTGCTGTTCTGACTGACAGAAACAATGAAAACCAGACTTGAATGTGAAGAAGCTTAGAGATGCTTCGGGGGGGGGGGGGGGTCAGCTCTAGCTGGTCCAACCGAACCGAACCAAGTTTTAATAGGATTTCTTTTAAAGAACAGCCTGGGGGGAAATATATCCATTTTTCAATAAATTGATATGTTTGTTTCCTAGTTTCAAAAACGGGATTTTTTTAGGTTAAAGAGAGATTTCTGGTTGTATATTTTATAGTTTGATTTATTTAATTTTTTTGTGTTAATAAAACAACATTAACTTTTGCCGACATCACCTGGTGAGGTGACAGTAAATGGCGCAATGAAGGTGCGTAATTGCGCATCTTGGAGAGCTGAGAGGTCCTGAACATCTGCTTCTGCTGCTAAAACCTGTCAGTTAGAAAAACTCTTAAAGAGGATTTTGTCCTCCAGAGGGAAGTTTTTTTATATATATAATTAAAAATGTTTTGACTTTTCATTCTGCAAAGATAGAAATAAAATAGTTACAGCGGTTCCATATAATTCAGATTTTGATTGTATTATTTCTACACATTTTTTCTCTCTCTCTCATTAAGCCAATCAGCTGCGGCTGCCAGGTGAGCCCGGCTGTGGATGGAAGGTGGGGGTGTGGGTGGGGGTGAAAGCAGCAGCCCTCCCTGATGGAACTGACCGCTGTAGTGTGAGGGAGGAGAGAGAGAGGGAGGTAAAGATGAAGTCTGCCCAGTAACAATCACACAGCGTCGGCTGAGAGCTGCAGATCTATTGGCTATGCAAAAAGACTCACAGGGAGGAGAAAAAGTTGACTCGGCTGGGAAGAGAAACTTTAAAGAGACATTTCCCCGACTTTCCCCTCATGCATCCAGTACATGCAGCAGGCTTGGGATGGAAATTACCAGCTCTAAAGCTCCGAGGACTTAGCAGCCCTCAGTCTTCCCCTCATGCGCTGATGTCTCGGTTCATTCAAAGCTCAGTCTTTGAAGTTGACTAAGAATGGGACGGGGATTAACATATTTACACATGCAGATTCCCTTTGTGACTGTATGTGCAGCTAAATCATTAAGGCAGTTATTTTTTTTTTAATTATCAGCCCTCGGTCCGGTTTCCACCTGCTTGTTTGTGACAAACTGTGAAGTAATAACGTGATTTGGAGCAGGAACCGGTTCATATCACTAAGAGAGGCAACCCAAACGAGTCTCGTCTTTGTGTTATCTGCAGGAGGAGATAAAGCAGCAAAAAGAAAGAAAAAATTCAACGCTGCTTAAATTTCCTAGAAATCTATCTCATAAACCACAAGTTGTTCGTGGCTTCTATAAAAAAGCAACACGTAAGACCATGTGTGTGTGTGTGTGTGTGTCACTGTGGGTGGATGGGTGGTTGTGTCCTCTCATCGCGCTGCATGCATCTCAATATGTTAACACGCATTAAGCTGCTTACATGCAGAAAGTTTCTCCATGCAACAACTTCTGCTCATTCTGTCCTTTAAACCCATTTTAACATCACTTCAGACTTCATCGTCTAAGTGGACCTCTCTGTTCTGATGTTCTATAATTACTTTTATCACCTAATAACAGCAGATTATCAACTTAAACCCATCTGTGAGATAAAAAGTTCGGATGGATCTTTTCTGCGCATTTCTGTGAAACGTTGCTGCTTGTGTGGTTTTGCTCAGCAGGACAGAGAGCAACAGGGACAGCAGAACATTGTTGCATCTACTTTATGCAGACCCAATGAAGCGAATTGCGTCAGTGGTGCACGCAGGGCAGGCTTCAAATGCGCTCAGCGGATGAGATAGAGGCGCACTGTGGAGAGAGAGGAAAAAGTTGTTAGCTAGGAGAGGCAGGACGACTCTCGGAGCCCCTGCAGTCTCACTTTTTATGCCTCCTAAAGACTTTCGCTGCTACTTTTGAGCCTTTTCACGCTGAGACGCGGATCTTAGGCTTCAGAAGGACAGATCTACTTTTTTATTTTAATAACTTAAGTTGAAAGATCCCCCCCTCCTTCCGCCCCTAACACCATGGAGCTGCTCTGCCTCGAAATGGACACCAGCATTAGAGCTCGTCCCGATCCGAACCTCCTGCGCGATGACAGAGTTCTGCAGAGCTTGTTGACTATCGAGGAGAGATTTCTGCCCCAATATTCTTATTTCAAAGGCGTCCAGAAAGATATTCAGCCGTTTATGAGGAGGATGGTGGCTACTTGGATGTTGGAGGTACCGACGCAGCGCGGAGCTCTCAGCTCTTATTTCCGTACTCGACTCTAAAGCTTCTGGTTGCTTCGAACCGTCTGGGCCGTGTTTGGCATTTCCGAGCTGCTTATTTGACCCATTGATCGTTTTTCCGACAGTCGGTGCCTTGTGGTGACCCAATATGTCCGTCCATGCACTCTTTACATTTTAAAGTCCGATCATCCGGACGCCCGTCTCTGAAACCGGGTTCTGATCCCCGGGATAGCCCAGAATTTCTCCCTGCCGCCTTCTGCACGGAAATTCGGGAGATTCTTTTAATATGAGGAATATTTTCGATGATATGAATGTTTCCATGCACACGTATGCACTCCTCCATGCAGCGCTGCTTTGTGCTGTTATCGCCATGTTGCTTTTCACCGGAGCGCTTCTTGCTTTTCATGGTATTTACCGGAACATAAAGGCGATAACAGCGGCCCAATAGGTTCGGTTCTGTCAGAGCAGAACCTCAGCTGTCCGCTGAGTCCAAACATGAGTCCAGAAAGCGATTCAAACATTTAGGATATCTGTTAAAAATGTCGGAAGGGGCGAGGGCCTTAGCTGCTCTCTGCCGCTTTCTCGGGAATCAGCTTCGATTTTTACAAATTGTTTCCATATTTATGATCAACATCTGCATGTAAACTTTGGAGAGGCTTTGAACTTTATTTTCATGTGAATATTGTCACGATGCGACCTACAGGAGATTTTTAATTAATTTTTGAAATCATTATATCGGCTCCGAGGTGGCGCACTTCGGACCGACCAGTCTCGACTCGCTTCTGATTTTGACGTTTTAATCGTATTTATCGGATATGGATTTGGATGGGAATGGTCGGCTATGATGTGGAAGTCCCCCCAGAAGATTATCATGTGAAAAAAAGTGGTCTAGATAATTTATTTATATTTTTAAATATTTTATGAAAATATGACGACTGAGGAAAAAGCCAGTTTCCGTGTGCTGCGCTGTCGGGGAGTTTTTTCCTTTTTTTTTGGCTCGGCTCATTGCGACTTGAATTCATTTCTTGGTGAATGAATTGCAGGAATGTGGTTCAGTTGACAGTATGGATCCGACACTTATTCTGATCTTTGTAAGGAAATTGATTTGGAATTAGTGCAGGATGTTGCAACCGGTTTGGGTTGGACCAAATTCTTGGCCAGGCCCCAACTTTGTGTGTCACTGAAATTATATGCGCTCTTTATGGGATTAATCTTCTTTTTCGTTTTTAATAGAACAGTTTGTTTTGCACCCAGATTTGCGGTTGGAACCAAATGCTCATCACGCTGCGTCTTCTCTCTCCTTATTCAGGTCTGCGAGGAGCAGAAGTGCGAGGAAGAAGTTTTCCCTTTGGCCATGAACTACCTGGACAGATTTTTAGCGATGGTACCAATCAAAAAGTGTAACCTGCAGCTGCTGGGAGCAGTCTGCATGTTTCTAGCTTCTAAGCTGAAAGAGACTCGTCCATTAACTGCAGAGAAGCTTTGCATCTATACGGATAACTCAATTAGACCACAAGAGCTGCTGGTAAGCAACAGCCGCTTCAACCTCTCTTAATTCCCTTTGCTTACGTCATAATCAGCTGTGTTAGGACAGTAAAGTGTTTCTTATCTTTGTCTGTACATTTTGTTTACTTGTTGGTTGTATTAATTTATGAGAATTTGACGTGAAATGACATTTTAATGAGACATTTCTGTTTCTCCATGTGAGCTTGCTGAAAAGCTGCTGAGTTGCTCCACCAGGGTTATTGCTTCTACTGTACAGGACCCTACTGGCTCTCTACTGTACCCACCCGGCTGTCTGTGACGCGGTCTCTATCGCCATCTAGCGGCAGATATTCGCACAGATCAACGAGGTCAGCTGAACTGCAGCCAAAGTTGTGACTGTGTTCCTGTCAGCCAGAGGGACGCACTCAGCCGCTTCCATCCCATCCCAGAATAATCATCGTAAAGGCCGCTGGGAGCAGAGATGCTGGGAGGACTGGGTTTAATATCGGCCCTTACTGGGACAAACTCCTTAATTAGCTCCGTTTCATATGTGATGAGTGTTTCCACACGGCTCTGCGGTGCTGCGCAGACATTCCTGGGGAGACTACAGCCAATCCCACCCATGTTGTGAAAGATGAGGCTGATGGTCGCGGGCCGCCGCGCCGCCTGGCTCTGCCCATCGTTTTAGTCTCTTCTCAGCTTCCCCAGGAGCTGCTGTTGGTTCTGTCGGTTTCTGATAATACCCTGAGATGGAATCCAGCGTGGCACTGAATCCCGTTTTGTCTTTATTAAATGTTTATCTCTGTGTGCGCTGAGATGAAGAAAGCTGCTCTTGTTTTGTGTTTAAAGCGAAGGCAGCCGGAGTCCTTGAACTGCTCCGCTCTGTGTTTCTGTATAAGGCAGTAGTTTGGCTGACATGCACACACAGGAAGCAGGAGATCAGCTGCTCGGGGCATGTGATCGCTTTTGGTACTCATCTTTAGTAACTATTTCTTGTAAAGGAACCAGAGTCTTGCATAGAAGGTGTGACCAGAGGAAGGCAGAAGCAGAAGGAAGTGGGTGCCACTCTGATTCTGTGTTGCAAGGCTTCTCAGAGGCTTTCCCTGTGCTGCAGTTCTAGATCTGACATTCAGAGGAAAGGTGGCACCAAACGAGATTTATTACAGCAGAAACTTTGGCATCACGACTTTCTTTCTTTGTATTATTAAAGGCTTCCTGCGTTTAAATGTCCCTGCAGCAGAAAGTGTGGAAAAACGAGGTTCTGTGGTGTTGAATCGTCTCATGACCGTGTGGTTCAGTAAAGTCACAAGGATTGTGGTGCTGCAGAGATTTAATCCTCCACCAGATTTCTCACCATCTGGTCCATTAACCTCCTCCTGCAGGAAGTGAAAGGAACCAAACGTTTGAAGCACTGTACAGCTCCCACTCTCACGTGGGATGGATCCAGGCTGCAGATGTTCGTAGTTAATACAGAGTGTTACTCTGCATCATTTTAACGCCGATTTCTGATTTCTGGACATGTAAATGTAACTTCCTGTGTCAGTGGTTGCAAACGCTCTGCGCTTTCTTCATTCTCCTTCTGCAGGAATGGGAACTGGTTGTTTTGGGGAAGTTGAAGTGGAACTTGGCAGCAGTGACACCGAACGACTTCATTGAGCACATTGTGAGGAGGCTGCCGCTCCCCGAGGATAAGCTGGCTCTTATACGGAAGCATGTCCAGACCTTCATCGCTCTCTGTGCCACAGGTAGGACACAGGAAGATCTCATGTCCTCCAGCAGGTGTTAGAGACAGATTCCTCCGGGTTTTAAAACTTTCTCTTCATGAGGCAGAAAGTGAGTCAGATTTTCTAATCTGATACCGATAAATCCTCCAAACTCTAAAGGTTCATGTTCACACAATCAGTAAGGACCTACACTGAAGTGGTTCCCTCTGTTTGTACCCTATAGGCTCTACCTTTTATCAGCGCTAAAATTACAGCCAATCATTATTGACCTTGACATGATTAACATCATCTGACATTCATGGAGCCACAAAAACAAAAGAAGGATAATTTCTTCCTGCAACAAAAATATTTTGCAATTTATCCAAATATTTATGTTGGCATAGAAAAACATCTGTTGTTAAAATAATAAAAAAATCAGGACATCATATTTAAATCAAAGAAAGATCCTCATAACAAAACGTAAAAAATAAAATGAAAAAGGCCTTTGCATAAATTTAGCTTTGTAGGTTTTTAGTGGAAAAATATCGGTAGAAATGGTACAAAAATCGACTTTTGAGTCCTGAGGAACACAGATGCATCTTTCAGACATAGAAAATGTAAGGCTAGTTACCCTGAGGCCCAGTATTTTTCATGCTTTCCTGAGATTCCAGCAGCTTTCACTACATCTTACATGGTCCAGCTACAGCTACAAACTCCAGGTGCAAATAAAACGCAGCTTTGTTAGATTTAAATCCTGAGTGGCTCAGAGGGTAGAGTACTACTCTTGGAATGGTAAATGGCCTGTATTTATATAGCGCTTTATACTACCTTCACTGAAAGCTACACGCGGCTATGAGCCTCACACTGATGTGTGACGGTGGCCCTGCTGTAGTGCGCTGTGATTGGTCGGTGGGACTGGAGCAGGTCTAGATAAGTTCAGTTTCTGCTCATCCTCAGCTGAACTAAACTGAGCCCAGAAGGTTTTAGATCATCTACCGCGAATCCTTCTGTTCCTCATCAGTTCCAGATCAGGGTAGATGATTGGATGTATGGAGATACGTTTCCTCTTTGCAGAGCTCAGTGAGGAACGGCACGGCGTCGTAAGGTTCATCCCGCTGACACCTGGAGAGATGCTCCTCGTCTCCCGACAAACAGAATCCGAAGGCAGAGCAAAGAAGAGGAGCGCACGAGTGGATGAACAGTTTGGTGCCTCTGAAGCTCCGTTCCCAGCCATAAATATCTGCCTTATCTGCTCAGAATGCTCCTCAGAGAAGAGCAGAGCGTACCAGGAGGATCTACAGCGGGTCACCTGGGTCCGTTTGGTTCTAAACTCGTACCCCGATCGTCTGCTGCCGTCCTGAAGAAGAAAACCTCCCAGCTTCTTTTCCTGAGGGAGCTGAACAATGCTTCTCCTTCCTAATGGCTCCTCTCCTTTGATGAAACAGTTCCGTTTGGGCCACTCGGTGGGATTCTATCAGGTGGTTCTGGATTAGTTAATAAAATGGGTCGGCCAATTCAGGGCTGTATGCAAATGGCCCCGACTAGAGAGCGGGAGAAAGGAGACAAAGGGCTCGGTCCTCACATTTCATATGCAGGGCCCTGTGAGGGCCGGCGCTGCAGGGCCTCTTGATAGGAAGCAGCAGCGCTTCCCTGAGGCACGCCGCCGGATAATAGCCCAGAAACAAGCTCATTAAGGGAGATTATCAACCTCCATTCCTGCACTCAGACGCCCAGCTCCCAGAGCTTCCTCTTCTATTCTTATTCAGTGGAGCTGAAGTGGGAGAATGGATGGGGGGGGCGCTGGGACGGACAGATGCACCCCAACCTGTCTGCTGGGGTTATTGAGCTCTGTCTCCTTGCCATATTGTCAGGGATTACGGTGCAATAAAAGCAGGATCCAGCAGCCCGCCCAGTAATGCTATGCATGGATTTAGAAGTGGATCAAAAGGAAACTCTGGATCCGGGCCAGAACCAAGTCCCATTTTCCATAATGAAGATCTCGCAACATGTTGGGTTCTAAAAAAAACCCCAAAAAAGTCTGATTTCTCGTTCGTTTATAGCTTTGACTCCAGTCTGCAATAAATCATTTTCCGTTTGGAAACTCTTTTTCTTTTTTTTTGACACCTTTCTGATTTAAAAAAAACGATCCGGATTATAAAAGCTCTACCCTATCAGTTTGGTACCATGACCGGGTCTCCAGCCTGAGAAAACCTGGATCCAGATGAAATCAGCACAGATTGTTGAAAACATTTATTTTGATCCAGACAACCTGTGATTAAAGTTTGAAGGAACCTTTAGCCCGTAACCAGGCAGCAGCATGATGCATTCAGCCACGCAGGACCCGATGAAGGTCACTGCTGGGATTTGAACCAACAACAATCTCTCTGGTCCATAGAGGATAACCTGAAAAAAACACGCAGAGGGCCGCAGCTGATTGGTGGAAAATGTTGGTTAAGGTGAGAGGAGAATGGGTCGACCGGTTCCAGATGGTAGACAGGCAGCAGAACCTCTGGTTCTGACCATCTCTGAGGTGAAACCAGTAGAACCTGTGTAGGACCACAGCAGGTACCACTGCTGGCAGCTAACAGGAAGGCTAGCATTCACCCAGAACTGGAGCAGAACAACAGGCTGTTGGTGGTGGTGGTGTCATGCTGTGGGGATATGTTTCTTTAAATCCTTTGGACTCATCAGAACCAGCTGAGTATCATTTAAAGCGCACATCCATCCCTTCCTGACCCGGTGGACCTTCTGATGGTTCCTGGCAGCAGATCGCCGCTCCAACCTGCTTCCAGCTTAGTGAGTCTTATATGCTGACCCAGGAAGTAGTCTTGTCCTGGCTGGAAGGTGATGACCTCTGCATTAGCGGTGCATTCAAGTTTTCCTCAGAACTCGTTTTTCCCAGATAAGTTAGCCAGAAATGACGACATGAATCCTTTTTTTTCCGAGCTCGCACGTTTCAGACGACCCAGAAATACCAAATGTAAAGATGTCTGCAGGAAGTGGTGGACATCTTTATTTCATTCGGTTTGCTATGTATGTGGTTAATGTTATCAATAATTATGTCGTTGCAAATATGAAAACTTGCAAACGTTGCCACAGTAACTGGAGGAAAAAACCGAACACTCAGAATCGCCCCTAAAGCGACGGTAGCTGCAGGGAAAACGTGTTACTGAGTTCTTTGGGCTCATCCCGAGGAGAACTGGAACGCGCCATGACAACAGCGTCTCCTCTGTGCTTCCTCCAGGCTCCGCCCACATGACTCATCTCAGATGTGGTGGATAAAAAACAACCTGAAAGCCTGTTCGTGTTTGGTGAGTCAGAACCAGAACCTCCTCCGTGCGGCCGCGGCGCTGAGGGTGAATCATGTCCCGATATTCTCCCCGACCGCCAACGCTCTGCTAGAATCAGCAGCACAACGCCGTAAATCTGACCACCTGCTGAGTCACACTGCAGACATGCTCCAGTTCTCCCAGCAGAGACCTTACTGGTTCCACTGGAGCCACTTTCCTGTTTTCATTCATCAGCTCTGCTCTGAATGCAGTGTTGGGCGACTTACAAAAAATATATTACTAATTACAGCCTCAAAAATGTAACTGAGTTATACTACTTTAAGTTCCTTTAGGCAAAATATCTTAAATACGTAAAACAATTTTTAAATATTGCGACTTCATTAGTGTGAAAGCAGAAATCCTGTATTTCTACCAATATTTTTGTTAAACTTTAATTCTCTGCCCTCTATCTCATTGTAACGTTTGTGAAGTCGGGTGCTTATGGGGTTGGATGTGAATAATGGCATCATGTAAATGTACAGTCGATCTCTTCCTCAGCCGTCCTGATTCTCTGGTACTCGGGTTTTGATCAACAGGAAGTGCAGCGTGGATCTAAATTCATTTGGTCTGCTGCCTTAGTTGGGCGGGAAAAAAACTATTTTAAACTTTGTTAATTGAACTTTAACGAGTAATATGTTGCATTACTTTACTCCTTTATTGAAGAAAATAATATATCCCTGT
The DNA here is from genome assembly GCA_028564705.1 of Apricaphanius iberus. NCBI lineage: Eukaryota > Metazoa > Chordata > Actinopteri > Cyprinodontiformes > Aphaniidae > Apricaphanius > Apricaphanius iberus. The sequence continues at coordinate 59,654 of JAPXFQ010001994.1, read as the reverse complement.
AACTTTTGAAATGCGTTACTGTTTATGTGCTTTCATTCATGCAGATATTTTACACAGCTGAGGCCAAAGTTATTCATACCGCAGAAAGATTTAGATTTAAATACAGTTTTGATAGAAAACGAGGCAAACGTTGAAATTATGAATCCTCCTCGTTGAAAATAAAAAGGAAGATCTTGATGAGCATTACAGACCCTCTAACCGCTGAACAGCTTTCTGCATGTTCTGTTTGGAAGATCTCCGTGCCATCACCCTCATCTTTTACTGTAAACAGGTCCGGATTATGACTGGTCGACTAAAACGTTCTTATTAGCCACAATCCAGAAGAACACATGAACAGCTGTGGGTTTAGCTGTAAGCAGCTTGATTTGAATGTTCCTAAATGGATTACTGATAGTTTGAATTTAGACGCAACGCTTTATTCTTCCTGGGATTACTTTATAAAGACAAAAGTTAAAGCACTTTGAAAATGTACATTTAGCCCCAAAATCTTCATAAAAGGAGGACAGATTCAGTAAAAATGGGTTTTAGGGTTTGATATTTTCTCCTCCCTCTGGAAAAAAATTTGACATATGTCCTAAAGGGAAATTAAATGTTCTTATAGTCACTGTGGATGGTGATGCTGAGGGCGAAGGAGGGATCTCCTGCAGCAGTTTGTGTTGCTGCTGCCTCCTGACAGCCTCCTGACCATCAGCACACGCTAACAGCTCCACATCCAGGAAGCAGAGACGATGTTCCACAGTTACATGACACCGTCAGCTGTTGGCTCGCTCTGCTAATCCTCCTCCTTTGCTTTTGCCGTTTAAACCTCTGTGTGGTCGTGATGTCAGAGACGCTAGAGTAGAGGAGACGATGTTTGCCTGCATCCTTGGAGCCGTTATTTCAGCTTTTTGAGATGCTAATCGGTTGCTAGGAGTTGTAAAACCACACCGCTGCCGTGGTTACGCATCAAAACAAGCAAAGAGAGAATTATCCTCCCAGCTGCTCAGGATCCAGAACCAGAGGGAATAACGGTCCGAAGCTGCAACGCCTCAACTAGAGAAAGGATGAAGAACGGTCTAGAAAACGAGGCTTTGGGGTGAAAATAGGAGGAATTGTGTTTTCTGACATTTGAAGCTCCGATGTTGCAGGGTTTTGTTTGTTATCTCCAGATTCAGTGTACGGTGCATAAAGCGGGAGAAGATGGCAGCTTTCAAAGCCAGGTTGTTATCTGTGAATGAGTTTTTAATCATGTGGTCAAAGGTTTCATCCGGTCTGTGATTGGCCGTCTGCTGTGTTCCATAGTGACATAAAACATCACGCCTCGTTTTGTGGCCCTGACCCGTCAGCGGGCCACGCTGCTTCTCCACAGGGGGCGCTCTAACCAAATATTCTCCGTATTTAAAGAACAGATTCCCAGGCACTGTTTTCAACGCATCCCACTGACCAGGAGTGCGACTGTGGCTGGTTAGACTCTCCAATGATCCCGATGTGTGCCTGCTGCTGCTTTCATCTGGAAACGGTTCGTTCAGAGACGCTTTTAGACTTCTGATTGCTTCAACTGGAGAAACAGTGGCTGAAGTTTAATTCCAGTCTCCAGTGTGGCAGCGGAGCGTGGATTCAGCATCCAGACCAACATCTAAAACCCCACGAGGGAAAAAATCCCAAACCTCATGACAAAAACCTGCAGCTATCCCACCGTTTGTTCACTATTTGATTCATTGGTGCACATCTCCACACAGAGCTGCAACTGCAGCAGGTATTCGTATTGATTTCGGTTTTATAGGCTATACTTTATGTTTGGTTGGATATTATTCAAAATGAAGGAATAAATAACAGACAACAGATACAAATTGACTGGATTTTTTGACCCTGTTGGTCCCTCTGCTCCCGTCATTAAAAACTTCTTTGCATGTTGCATAGAATACAAGCCCCCGATTTACAGCTCTGGAGAAAAGGAGCTATCCCCCCCCCCCTCTTTTGGCTCTCGTTCAACTTTCCGACTTTAATTAATTTACATTTTTAAAGTGCACCCTCTGCAGCGGAGCCACCCAGAAGGAGCTGCCATGTAGGGCTGTGTGACTGTAGGCCTCGGGATGAAGTTTCATGGGGTAGGAACATGGAGGAATGAAGGCGAGGGTTCGTCGGCCGGAGAAAGAAGCATTGAAGGGGGTACGAGGCGCACAGGCCAGGCCAGGCGTCCCCACTCAGCTACCTACGCTGTTTATCCTCGACATGAATATCAATGAGGGCCTCCTAAAATACAGCCATTCTTCGCCCCACATGCTGGAGCCTCCAGGCCCGGGTCGGCTGCACGCGCGCGTCCTTGTTCTGCTACAGACCTGTCTTGTCTAGAGTGTGAAAATTCAGCTTGTTGCCCACTGGCTGCCATTCGGCGGCACACAAAACTGTGTCTGTGCTGTGTGTGTGTGTGTGTGTGTGTGTGTGTGTGTGCGCATTGTTCCATGCATGTGTCTGCATGGCGTCTGTCGCTTTGCCTTTCAGTCTTTCCTCACTGCAGCCTTACTGTAAGTCCATGTATGCCTTTGTACCCTTCAGCAGAAAGTTCTTCTTAGAGTGGTGATGTAATGCTTAAAGGGGGGGGGGGGGCTCTTGGCTGGATGCATAGGCTTTAATAAAGCGGGCCAAACACAGGCAGTATCATAAGTTCATTTATTTGTCAACTCTGAGCTCAGGATGATATGAGAAAGCGGCGGGCTGTTCATGGCGTCTGCAGTCTTCAAAGGATGAAAAAGGAAGAGAGAAAGCTGGTTTAGAGCCGTTGCACACGTATTGCTTTTCTCTGCGCCTGAACGCGGTTTGCTCTGCGCCTGAACGCGGCTTTCTGTGCACCTGAACGCGGTTTTCTGTGCACCTGAATGCGGTTTTCTGTGCACCTGAACGCGGTTTGCTCTGCGCCTGAACGCGGCTTTCTGTGCACCTGAATGCGGTTTTCTCTGCTCCTGAGCGAGGCTTGCTCTGCGCCTGAACGCGGTTTTCTGTGGGCCTGAACGCGGTTTTCTGTGCGCCTGAACGCGGTTTGCTCTGCGCCTGAACGCGGTTTTCTGTGCACCTGAGCGAGGTTTGCTCTGCGCCTGAACGCGGTTTGCTCTGTGCCTGAAAGCGGTTTTCTGTGCGCCTGAACGCGGTTTTCTGTGCACCTGAACGCGGTTTGCTGTGCGCCTGAACGTGGCTTTATTTGCGCCTGAACGAGGTTTGGTCTGCATCTGAACGCGGCTTTCTGTGTGCATCTGAACGCGGTTTTCTGTGCACCTGAACGCGGTTTTCTGTGCACCTGAATGCGGTTTTCTGTGCACCTGAATGCGGTTTTCTGTGCACCTGAACGCGGTTTTCTGTGCACCTGAACGCGGTTTTCTGTGCACCTGAGCGAGGTTTGCTCTGCACCTGAACGCGGTTTTCTGTGCACCTGAATGCGGTTTTCTCTGCTCCTGAGCGAGGCTTGCTCTGTGCCTGAACGCGGTTTTCTCTGCACCTGAACGCGGTTTTCTGTGCGCCTGAAGGCGGTTTTCTGTGGGCCTGAACGAGGTTTGCTTTGCGCCTGAACGCGGTTTTCTGTGCGCCTGAACGAGGTTTGCTCTGCGCCTGAAAGCGGTTTTCTGTGCACCTGAACGCGGTTTTCTGTGCGCCTGAACACGGTTTTCTCTGCGCCTGAACACGGTTTGCTCTGCGCCTGAACGCGGTTTTCTGTGCACCTTAACGCGGTTTTCTGTGCGCCTGAACACGGTTTTCTCTGCGCCTGAACACGGTTTGCTCTGCGCCTGAACACGGTTTTCTCTGCGCCTGAACACGGTTTGCTCTGCGCCTGAACGCGGTGTTCTGTGCACCTGACACGGTTTTCTGTGCTCCTGAACATGGTTTTCTGTGTGGACCTCGATCCCCTCCTCGCCTCTCCCTTCGCCCACCACCTTGCCCTCATCCTCTCCTCCCTGCCTGGTCGCCACGCTGTCCTTCCGACCCCCTCCGTCCCCCAGGAGCCAGCCGCTGTCTTTGTCCAGAGGGGTGGGATGCCGCGTCTCCAGACCGGGTGAGATGAGGACTCTGGACAATGGAGTCACACTCTCTGCCTGGCACTCTATTAATATGCTAAGAGAAAGAAGGGCCGGCGCTGCCTGCTGCAGCAACAAAGAGCGGGCCATGTGTTATCCAGAGAGCGAGGTAGAAGTTAAGCAAGACGTAAAGGGAGAAAGGAGAAGTCTCCCTCTGTCTGTCTGTCTCTCCCCCTCACTGTACACCAGCTTCTTTGCCTTCTCGGGGCTTCTGCTCCGTTCACAAGCTGTCTCATTTGCATCATGAATGACAGAGAGGGGAGCTAACAAGGTTATTGGTCTTTGAGACGCACGCCTGTGACCACACGTGGAAAAAGGACCTACAGCAGTGTGCGCTGGCAAAGGCACTGAGCCTCTTTATTCCCTCTTTTCCAAGCGCCTTTTTTTTTCAGTGGGCGCACGATTTACTGAGGAGATGGAAGAAAAGGGGCCGGGCTGGGGTGGAGGGGGACAGCTTAGGGTGGCTGCCTTTCAGCTCTTTTACAAGCCAAGTGAACCCTCATTACCCAGACCTCTGGTCATTAGAGAACTAGTGGAGTAGAAGGCCTGTTTACTGGCTGACTGCTGAATTTCCACGTCATGTTGTTTCATGGTGGGGTGCAACTTAGAATGAGAAATATGCTGGTGTTCATGACTTACTGACTAGTTAGAAAGAGAAGCTGCCTTTAATTCTTAATAAAACAAAAAGGAAATCAAATAAAAATGTACAGAAAAATAGAGTAGTTCTACTTCAACATGTTTTAGTAAAAAGTAGAAGTCTAAAAATGATTACTCGAGTAAAAGTAAAAAAGTATTTGGTAAAAAGGTGGCTTGAGAAAAGAGTAATGTCTAATTTTAAAATCAGGTCATCCAACAGGCAAATATCAACATTTTCTGGTATTTTAAAGACAAAAATGTAAAAAACATTTGATATAACAAACACATTGTAAGCTTTCCTGAAACAATTTTCATTGCTAGGGATTCACAGATACTGGTATCGGGTACCAAGGCTGATCTCGTTCTAATCTTTTCATATCTGTATCGGTTAGCTAACAGATACACTTTCAAACTCTGTAATAATTTCACAGAAAATATGGTTTTGTGGTCATTTTTATATATATTTTTAAATATAATTCACCATCATTTGGTGTAACAAGCAGAGAAGAAAATAACACCGGTCTTCCATTTCATTACATTTTTGTGTGGTAGAAGTATCGGCACTGGTACTCGGTATCGGCAAGTACTCAGATCCAAGTATCGGTGTGGTATCAGCTTGAAAAGATGTGCTATCGTTGCATCCTTATTTCATATAATACCCAAACTTACAATAGGTAATGACTAAATGTAGAACAAGGTAAACTGTACTTACTGGGCCAACTTATGGGGTTTACTAAATAGACAAGATGAGATTTTATTAGAAAGCTCAAGAAAAGTTCAAAATGACAGTCTGTATTTCTTATGGATATAGTCTTTTATTTCTTTTTTTCCCTTCAGAAACGGTTTCTTCTGCTCAGGGTCTGTAGTAATAGTAGTAATAGTAGCAGTAATAGTAGCAGTAATAGTAGTAATAGTAGTAGTAATAGTATTAGTAATAGTAATAGTCGTAGTAATAGTATTAGTAATAGTAGTAATAGTCGTAGAAATAGTATTAGTAATAGTAGTAATAGTAGCAGTAATAGTATTAGTAATAGTAGTAATAGTATTAGTAATAGTAATAGTCGTAGTAATAGTATTAGTAATAGTAGTAATAGTCGTAGAAATAGTATTAGTAATAGTAGTAATAGTAGCAGTAATAGTATTAGTAATAGTATTAGTAATAGTAATAGTCGTAGTAATAGTATTAGTAATAGTAGTAATAGTAGCAGTAATAGTATTAGTAATAGTATTAGTAATAGTAATAGTCGTAGTAATAGTATTAGTAATAGTAGTAATAGTAGTAGTAATAGTATTAGTAATAGTAATAGTCGTAGTAATAGTATTAGTAATAGTAGTAATAGTCGTAGAATTAGTATTAGTAATAGTAGTAATAGTAGCAGTAATAGTATTAGTAATAGTAGTAATAGTATTAGTAATAGTAATAGTCGTAGTAATAGTATTAGTAATAGTAGTAATAGTAGCAGTAATAGTATTAGTAATAGTAGTAATAGTAGTAGTAATAGTATTAGTAATAGTAATAGTCGTAGTAATAGTATTAGTAATAGTAGTAATAGTCGTAGAAATAGTATTAGTAATAGTAGTAATAGTAGCAGTAATAGTATTAGTAATAGTAGTAATAGTAATAGTAATAATAATACTAATAGTCGTAGTAATAGTAGTTGGTGGGGACTAGGGTTAGCAACCCTGGTGGTCCGTGGTGGTATTGCAAGGGGAATAGCTCCTCTGAATTGTATAGAAATAGATTATTATAATTTTCTAACCTAAACTACAGAAGGTAACTCTCTTTCACATGTGTAATTCATTGAACAAGTTCTTGCCGTAAAATTAGAATGTCATGAAAAAGATGATTTATTTCTAAAATTGCATCAAAAAAGTGAAACATTTGTATTAAATTCCTTCGTTACACACATACTGATAAATTTCAAATGTTTTATTTTAATGATCATGACTGAACTGTCCTATACAGTCCTAAATTCAGTATCTCAGGAAAATAGAATATCATGAAAATGTTCAACATTAATGACATCTGGAGCAACGATTTAATCAGCTCTGAGAAACATAAAGACCAAACAGAGAAACAGACAGAGGACTTATTATTATTATTATTATTATTATTATTATTATTATTATGAGGATTTATGTTCATTAATCAATGCTTGTGTGTAGTGAATGTGTAATTCTTAGTTTATTCTACTAGATCCGAACTATTGGTTTGGTTCTGTACAGTTTGTTGTTTTTGTTTTGTATTACTGTTTCTCTGCCGTCCAGCAGAGGTGGAGGACTGGGATGTTTTCTTGTGTTCTTTATTTGCCTCCCTGTCGTGTGTCGTCGGTTCGCCCCTCTGCTGGTCCGGTTTCTTTTCTTCACCTTCTTCCTTTCTCCCTTCTTGTCTCGGTTTAATGTCCATGACGTCAGGAAATTGAACCCACAGTAATCACTAATAAAGATTTTTCATACATATACATCAAGTGGCGTACTACAGCGAAGCTGTAATACTCTGCTTGGGAAAGTAAAACTGTTGGGCTTGTACTTGGTACTCAGACACCAATTCTGAGTAGCGTACTGCTAGACAGGACAAGTTAAAAAAAAAAAAAAAAAAAAAAAAGAACCAGCAGCCCGTCCTTTTCTCGTCCATGCTCCAAACTGAAATGTAATCAGATGGAATTTTGTTGCAGATTTCCGATTCGCCATGTATCCTCCCTCCATGATTGCCACGGGAAGCGTCGGCGCCGCCATCTGTGGCCTGCAGCTGGATTCAGCGGACCAATCACAGTGGGGGGACAGTCTGACAGACCTGCTGGCAAAGATCACCAACACAGAAGTGGTGAGTCTCTGTGCTACCTGCCAGACGCAGCTTTAGCCGCCGTGCAGCACTCGCCACTGATTGGCTCCCATAGACTCCGCCTCCAAACTGTTTCTGGAAGCAGATGGTTAACAATGTGTTTGGTGATATTCCTCTGTGTAAATGTTGTAGAAACTCTCCTACTTGGACTAGGACCTTTCTCAGCTTTACATCAATGTTCAGTCGCCTGAAACGCGCCTCTGTTATCATCAGGTTTGTGTTTCCCCTTCCAGCCAAATGTTTAGTGTGTCAGATGCAGAAACGCTCACATCAAACAGAAATCAGATCATCAGAACCAGAACTGTCTCCGTGTTTGGCCGTTTATCTGTGACACTTTGGACTTTCTCTAGCTGGGAGGCAGCAGAACCTGCTGCTGAATGTTGCAGAGACCAAACCGGCTCAGAGCCTCCTGCTGACTGGGAGGAGCCTGACTTTCATCACTTTCCCATCAGACTGATGGCAAACGTCTGAGCCAATGTGTGCGCAGCGTTCCGGTCAGGAGGCTCATCACCGACCAACAGCATCTCACCTGGAGGAAGAAAAAAGGTGAAAAGGACTTTGAGGGCGCGCCATTCCTCCCGTACTACAATCCGCCCCGCCTGGTCTCCTCCTACGGTCCATGATGCATTGCGGCTGGTTCGAGCTGTGTGAAGTCTCACATAGCGGCTGTGGAAAAACAAATAGTTGGCCTCGGCAGCACAAGCCTCAGTGTGTTTAGGTTGCAGGGTCTGAGAGGTTCTGTGCGTCTGTGACCGGTTCCGTACATTCCTGGATTCAGACAAGCCGTGGTTTGCAGTAACGAGACGCTGGGAATGATCCTGCTGACTCTCCGCACAGCGTTGTCCCTTCAACCTACAGATCTTAGTGGGATAACCTGAATAACTGGGGACCTCACCAGTATGTCCAGCTTATTCTCTCCGTCTGTCTGCCCTCCTCCTTTTATCTAAAAAGCACAGCTTTATGTGGAGACTCAGAGGTCATGTGACTGCAGTCATGTGACGTCTCTGCAGAGAGCGTCTCAGTAGTAGGACAGCGTCTCAGCCAGGCTAAATATGAAATCCTGCCAACGCTTGCAGCTGCTGCAGCCAACAAGTGTGTGAGCCAACGGCCGCCTCCCTGGCATCTTTGGTATCCACAAGCTGCAGTCCTCCAGTGGAAACGTGATCGGGCCAAATCAGTCCTGGGTCACTGCAAGAATGCATGTTGCTCACATGTAGACATATACACACAGACATACACACATTTATAAAGAATGTTGGGGCCGTAGAAATAGGGATGGGTATCATAAGGATTTATTGATACTACTACTCTAAACGATACTCCTTATCGATCCAGTACTTTATCGGTATCCTTATCGGTGCTTTTTTTTGAAAGACTAAAATAAAAGGAGAAAAACACAAATGATGAACTATGATTGTTTAATTTTTTTAACAACTGGAACAGCAAAGCACAAAAAATAAAATAACAACTACAAAATAAAAAGTAAAAAATTAATAATTTAATAAAAACACTATATTAACAACTTATTTTAGATATCAAAAACTAAAAATACTATGTTGTCTATTTAAAAACGTTTAAGCTATTCTATAAAAAATATCAAACATAGCTTCCTATAAAACAATGCAATTAAGAACCAAAATGAAAGATTTTGAATGATAAAGAATATATACACTACCGTTCAAAAGTTTGGGGTCACATTGAAATGTCCTTATTTTTGAAGGAAAAGCACTGTACTTTTCAATGAAGATAACTTTAAACTAGTCTTAACTTTAAAGAAACACACGCTATACATTGCTAATGTGGTAAATGACTATTCTAGCTGCAAATGTCTGGTTTTTGGTGCAATATCTACATAGGTGTATAGAGGCCCATTTCCAGCAACTATCACTCCAGTGTTCTAATGGTACAATGTGTTTGCTCATTGGCTCAGAAGGCTAATTGATGATTAGAAAACCCTTGTGCAATCATGTTCACACATTTGAAAACAGTTTAGCTCGGTACAGAAGCTACAAAACTGACCTTCCTTTGAGCAGATTGAGTTTCTGGAGCATCACATTTGTGGGGTCAATTAAACGCTCAAAATGGCCAGAAAAAGAGAACTTTCATCTGAAACTCGACAGTCTATTCTTGTTCTTAGAAATGAAGGCTATTCCATGCGAGAAATTGCTAAGAAATTGAAGATTTCCTACAACGGTGTGTACTACTCCCTTCAGAGGACAGCACAAACAGGCTCTAACCAGAGTAGAAAAAGAAGTGGGAGGCCGCGTTGCACAACTGAGCAAGAAGATAAGTACATTAGAGTCTCTAGTTTGAGAAACGGACGCCTCACAGGTCCCCAACTGGCATCTTCATTAAATAGTACCCGCAAAACACCAGTGTCAACATCTACAGTGAAGAGGCGGCTGCGGGATTCTGGGCTTCAGGGCAGAGTGGCAAAGAAAAAGCCATATCTGAGACTGGCCAATAAAAGAAAAAGATTAAGATGGGCAAAAGAACACAGACATTGGACAGAGGAAGACTGGAAAAAAGTGCTGTGGACGGATGAATCCAAGTTTGAGGTGTTTGGATCACAAAGAAGAACGTTTGTGAGACGCAGAACAACTGAAAAGATGCTGGAAGAATGCCTGACGCCATCTGTTAAGCATGGTGGAGGTAATGTGATGGTCTGGGGTTGCTTTGGTGCTGGTAAGGTGGGAGATTTGTACAGGGTAAAAGGGATTCTGAATAAGGAAGGCTATCACTCCATTTTGCAACGCCATGCCATACCCAGTGGACAGCGCTTGATTGGAGCCAATTTCATCCTACAACAGGACAATGACCCAAAACACACCTCGAAATTGTGCAAGAACTATTTAGAGAAGAAGCAGGCAGCTGGTATTCTATCGGTAATGGAGTGGCCAGCGCAGTCACCAGATTTGAACCCCGTTGAGCTGTTGTGGGAGCAGCTTGACCGTATGGTACGCAAGAAGTGCCCATCCAACCAATCCAAATTGTGGGAGCTGCTTCTAGAAGCGTGGGGTGCAATTTCTCCAGATTACCTCAACAAATTAACAGCTAGAATGCCAAAGGTCTGCAATGCTGTAATTGCTGCAAATGGAGGATTCTTTGATGAAAGCAAAGTTTGATGTAAAAACAATCTTATTTCAAATAAAAATCATTATTTCTAACCTTGTCAATGTCTTGACTCTATTTTTTATTCATTTCACAACGTATGGTGGTGAATAAGTGTGACTTTTCATGGAAAACACAAAATTGTTTGGGTGACCCCAAACTTTTGAACGGTAGTGTATATATAAATATATATATATATATATATATATATATATTGAGAACAACAATATAACATCCACCCATCCATTTTCTGTACCGCTGCATCCTAGTGCTGCAGCACTCAGGCCGTCAAACAACTCTGTTTGTATTTGGTGTATTTTAACAAAGTGTTTGGTTAAATTACTCGTGTTCTGGCCTTTGTAAGCAAAGATTTTATTGCAGTTGTGACAGCTTACATTGTCGGCTTCTATTTTTGTAAAACGAAGCCAAAGTTTGGATCGTTTCGTTCGTTCTGCCATCGTGTCTGAGTAACTACTGGTGGGCGGAGCTTCTAGTGAGAGCGCAGCAGTAGCCCCTCCCACCATCAGTTTGTTAAGGAGAAGCGGGCTAGAAATACAGTGTTTGGCTTGTGTTTTTATCTCCTGCAAAAGATGAATACGACCTTAATTTTACCGTTAAGACGACCGATAAGGCTGAAGCTCATCGGTCCGGGTGGACCGTCAGAATCAGCCCCGGGACTCATTTAATACCGGGTTTCGGTACCCATCCCTAGTTTGAACGTTGGGTCCTTATGACGTTGGGTTCTGTCAGCGATGGGTCCTTAGAACGTCGTCTTGCATCTTGATCCTGTGTATTCTGTGTAAATTGACGACTTGAGGCCTCAGAACATCTGGGGAATGTTAACGATGAAGTTTAGCTTCTGATTGTTCCTTAATGAACCAAGTGGAACCGTTTTAGATCATTATTACACATATTTTCTCTCAGTCCGTCATTCATGATTTTATAGTAATTTTTGTTCATGTGCCCCCCCCCCCATACGGCGTCTTCACCATCCCGGTTTCCGTCCTGGGAAATGTCGTTCTGAGACTCTGTGGGTTCTGGCTGTTGGTCCCGTTGTCTGACCCGAGTTCCCCACCACGTTCTTCTGTGGCGCGGGCAGCAGTGAAAACACATTCCTCTGCTTCACACATTTCTTCTGTCTGCACGACTTCCCCCTGCTGCCAGTGTCACAAAGGCCGCCCAGGGATTACGCGCTCCCTTTGATTGGTTCAGTGATGCAGAATGATGCAGGTTCTGGCCGGGGCCCGTCCAGGGAGGAGCCGGGTCACGTGTCTTCCGGTTCCAGGCACCGCATTGTTCCGTACCCTGAAACAGCTCCGACGTTTCCAGTAGTCACACACTGAAGTCATTAACGGTTCTCGGGTGAAGGCCGTGGGCCTGGGATCCGAAATGCTGAGGGAGAAATCCTTTTAAGAGCGGCGGCGTGCATTCCTGTGGTTAGACGCAGGCAGAGTTTCAGATTTAACGACCAACGCGCCTCATGTTTGTGGGAACCTCAGCTACATGGCTGAAGGTGCTCTGCACACATTAGGCAAAGCAATGTTATTCACGCATCACGCGTTCAATGCAAGACAATTCAAGGTGCTTAACAGGATTCAGCGGTAAAGAAACCAAAAACGTGATAAAAGTATGGAAATTTAAACAGGATCACCATAAAGGAAAACAGATAAAACATGAGAATCAATTAATGAAAACATTTAACATTTGATTGGAAACAGTTAAAATAATTAAAAATAAAATATCAGTTATGATTTGAGCAAAAAAAACAGCAATTTTGGTTAAAACAAGTTTAATGGTATGAAAATTAAAGAAAATTTGTGAACCAAAGATAATAATTAAAGCATAATAAGTAAAAAAAACTATTTGTCAGTTAATGGAAACATTTAGCATTTGATTAAGCGCATTAACAGTATTTTAAAAAAAGAATAAATTAAAATAAAACAGCAATTTAGGAAACAGATTTATGTAAAAGTATGTAAATCAAAAGCACATGTTTAACTGACGGATGCTTCCTAGGAATCCTCCATCCTTTCTCCACCTTAAAATGGATCAAACATCAGCTTTATTTCTGTGAAGACATCAATCAACACTCTGCACCCATATGCCCCTCCCCCTTTTAAGGAGTCATGTGTGTTGCCCTTTAACCCTAACCCTAACCCAGTCCACTTTCAATACAAAGGTTGTAGGTTCAATTCCAGCTTCCACATGTTTACTGCTAATGCACTGGAGCTGCTGGTTTGGGGACTCGGGATGTTTTATGAAGCTGAATAAAACCAGCAGCTGGAAATGAGTCACCTTGGTGTTATCAGTAGGGCTGCACCGATCCGACTTTTTTAGTACCGATGCCGATGCCGATGCCTGGGCTTTGTAGATCTGTCAAGACCCGATACCGATCCGATACTATTGCTGAATTAATAAACGTTTACTTTCCACCTTATACCTTCCTAGAAGAGACTAAAGGCAGCAGATGTTACTAACTAAACAGAACTAAAACAAATTAATACATGTAAAATAAAATCAACACAAAAAAAAACTTTAGAGTGAAAAACTAATTTTTTGTGTGAATTTATTGCAGATTTTCTACATTTTGAGTATTGGTTCATGGTACTGGTTAAGGTTAACCGATACATGTACATTAAACGGTATCGGGGCCGATACCTTATAGCAGTATCGGTATCGGTGCATCCATAGTTATTAGGCTAAATCTAATCCATCCATTCGGCAAACAGTTCTGCTCCATGTTGGGTCAAACTTTGAACACTAATCTGACTGAACTTCAGCTGTGATTTCACTGCATCTCATTGTGTACTTTATTAATAAAACTTTGCTTAGTTGACTATATGACAGTCTTACCGATTCTAAAGAAATGCCACTAAAGCTGTGTCGTTTTTAAAGCCTTGATTTCTCGCAGAAACTCGTCTCTGATGTAAATCTGCCCTGTTCTCTGAGGCGTTTTTCTGTGACACTAGTCTGCAGACTTTGTGAAGTTGATGTAGCCCTCGCTAACTATTTAGCAGAAGTTTTTTTCCAACTTCTCCATATCCGCTCTCTGTCGTCATGGCGACTGTAAACAGGAAGACACAGAGCGGCCCGTGTGGCGACCACATCTTCACAGGTTAGCGCGATAACAGCCGGCGATTCTATTGGCTGAAACAGTTTGGCTGTCAGTGTGGAGCACCACCCATATATCGTAGTATGATTTAGAAAACTTTGATACACGAATAAATTCTCCAGCTTTAAAGTCTGACTGCTCTTAAAAGGTTCTTTATAAAACATGGAGAATCAGAGAACTCTGGAAATGTGAATGCAGAATAATATGGGATGTTGATGCATTATGAAAGGAAATCCTGTAATTTCTATATCAGTGATGAGCTGCTTGAAATCTGCTGCCGGATTCACCTTCATTTTGTGTCTTTGACTAAACGTGAGGAAGTAACAGAATCGTTCTGTGTTCGGTGCATTTTGGGGTCTCTGATTACTGAAAATTACACCAACAGAAATTGTTTCTGAACGTTGCTGCATCTGATGGAGTATTTTTACTTCCAACAAACTATTTATTCACCTTGGTTATAAAATCTAAAACTTTCCTAAGAAGATTTTTTGCTATTTTGGTTATTTTAAAGCAGTATTTTGTCTTGTGGTTGAAGATTTTAGGTGAGCTCGGGTTTTGAGCAGCATGTAGCATTAGAAAAAACAAAAGAAATGCATTTATTTTAATACCATTTTTGCCTATAACAGGACAGAAATGTTAAGCTGCAATAAAATATAGGTAAGAAAATACTCATACTTATCTGTGTTCACTGTATGAGCAGGAAAAGACTCGAATGATGTCACTTCCTGGGTGCTAAGAAAAGTTCAACTGAAAATTAAATTTTTAAAAAGGGGAGATGATTAAGTTGTGCTATTTTATACATAATTTATTTTATTTTTGTTTTTTGTTTTAATTTAGGCTAAACGAGACAAGCAATTAATTATTACTTAAAAAAAAATTCTGGTTAATGTCTATTCACATTTATATTTCCTTGACTAAAATAGCATTTATGGTAAATGGGGACATGCTTATCTGGCCAACCTCTACTCATTAGAAACCCATAAAACTTGTAAAATTTTAAAATAAGTTTGTGTTTCATAATACAAAGGAAAATTGATCTTTCTATTTCTTGTTTTCAAATGTATTTTGTGATTTTCTTTAATTAAAAATCTGTGGGACACAGAGGGAAACGAATCCAGAGGATTTGGCAACATTTTCTAGACGCTTGAAAAAGACCTTAAAACGTGACGGTGTAAAAATATTGAGCTCTAATTTACTTGTGACTGCAACCGTCGCTTTGCTGGCGGTTTGGATGAGTGACTTTCTCTTTTATTTTGCGTGGCAGGACGTTCTGAAGGAGTGCCAGGAGCAGATCGAGCGCGTTCTGGAGAGCAGCCTGCGTGAAGGGCGGCAGCAGCAGCAGCAGCAGCAGCAGCAAACTCACAGAGGTCCCAGTGGGAAAGGCCTGGACGAGCTGGACCAGTCCTCCACACCAACAGATGTCCGCGATGTCAACTTGTGAAGCACCAGAGGGCGCCGTTGCACAGGATATACAACATTTAAAAAAAAAAAAAGCATCATGAAAAAACCTTCGGTCTTCAAAAAACCAGGAAAAAAAAAGAACAAAATGGCAAAAAAATCCATAAAAACACAGAAATACGAGGACAGTGCTTGCTAGTTTTTGTAGATGATTTGTTCTTCAAGTAAAAAAAACACAAAAACGCCTGCACATGAAAAAGATTTTCTATGATGCTCTAGTGTAAAAGCAACAAACCTGATGAAGCTCTGTTGTGCCTTGGATGTAGAGAAGGGAAGCCAATCATGTCTGCATTCAGCCTTTTGATTGTGTCGTATGACCTTTGATTTAAAAAGCTGCATACGCAGGATCACAGCGGGGCTTATGCTAGTTTCTCCCCTTCTTTTTCTATTTGGAAAGATTAATTTCAGCGTTGCAGCTGGTGGAAGAGAGGACAACCGATGTCCACCTCCGTGGACGGTGAGAGGAAATCAGAAAAGGTCCCGTCGTCAGGCATCTGCTGGAATGCTAACAATTATTAGTGGTATTGGTATTTATAATTATTAATACTACCTTTTGGAGATATTTTGGAACGTTGTAGTGGATCAATAAGCTCCTTTGGTCAGGCTGGTTGTATGCGTCGGTGTGTGTGTGTGTGTGTGTGTGTGTGTGTGTAAGCAGTCTGCAGCGTGAGGCACTTAAAGCTCTGTGTGCAACAAACAGCAGACAGATGGAGCGGAGGCTGCAGAGGCTTAGTGGATCCTTAGAACAGGGAATCTACGCAACGTCACTGCCTTCATGCATAAACAGAGTCCTGTTTCATAGCTGCTCACCTTAACTACAGGGTGGGACTGAGACGCAGACAGATGTGGACCAAGGGACCTGCTTTCTGTCCCGTATCCGTCTCATGAGCGCTTCACCTCAGACTCAGACAATCTGAGACGTTTTACCGCCGTTTGAGGCGATGAGATTCAGCAGGTCCTTCCTTTCTTTCTTCCCCTGGTTACTGGGAGGCCGTGTTCCCTCACTGCAAATCCGTGTCGGGCATGAGAGAGTTAGGTTTCACGTCCAAGCCTGAGAGGACGGAGGCGAGACGCCCTGGGTGGTGCAGAGCCATGCTGCTGTGGAGGAGACGGTGTTGGAACGAGCCTCAGTACGAGACGTGGAGTTTTCATTTACAGGTAGAGGACATGAGGTCAGGCTGAACGCGGGGGGGTAAAGGTTAGAGAGGATGATGATAAACCTTCAACGCTTCTGGAGTCCCACACAGGGTTCATTCCAGGTCCCTTTATGATTTCATTAGCAAAGCACTTTGAGAAGAAGCTCCCCAGTAGACGGGTTCTGGGTCGGGTCCGAAGGGAACGGTTCTGTTCCCTGCTTCCCCAGACATCCCTCAGAACCTCGGCTAGATTCAAACCCACATTTAGGGGACATTCCTGCTTATTAAACATTCCTGCTCAAACAAATTCCCAGAAGGAGGTTTAGAGAAACTAAATATCCCTTCAGAGATCCGATCCTTGGTTCTGATCCGGGTCTCTGCTTTTCTTATCCGCTGACAAGAAATGAAAAATGTGTTGTTTTTTATTTTTACTTGAATTTTCCTTCTTATTTATCTGCATCACAGCCACAGAGAGCCACATGGGGCAGCAGCGAGCTACATGGCAGGATTAGGGATGCACCGATACCACTGTTATCAAACCGATCCCACACCGATAAACACTCTATTTTCTGCTCTGCTTGTTGCAACACGTCTGTGAAATTATTGCAGTTTCCACATTTGAAGTGGATACGAGTTAGAACGGTATCGGCCCGATACCAGTGTGGGTGTCGGTGCATCCCCAGACAGAATGGTTGTAAAATCCCAGCCAAGCGACGGAAGGGTTGACCTTTGACCCCAGCACAGCTGTCTGTAAAACGTGGGAGCCCATGAGGTCTTCAGAGTAGGATTAGATCAGAACCAGAACCAGGTCTGGTGAAGTTCTGGTGATCTCTGACTCCACGTCTGTGTGTGAACGCCCTGCCCCCACCTGTTTCTGCTCGCCTGATGGACGTTCTCCTCTCAACGTTTTGTTTTTTTGTTTTTTTTTGTTTTTTCCCTGCAGATTTCTTGTTGCACGCGTTACGTGTCGACGCCACGGCTCAGATTGTGTGTGATATGTTTCTTGCGTGGGGCGGTTTTGTTTTGAACATTTAGAGATACTGTATTCCAAAGTGAAGAGAAGTCCAAGGAGGAGTTGTGAAGACATCCACAAAATAAAGTGTCAATATTTTAATGTCTTTTTGCGCTGCTAAGAGCTATGAATTTGTTTCATTTATACAAAAAAAAATAACATTACCTAGTCGTGATGTGTCACTTGTGTGCTGCTATTTTATAAACATTTGTATTATAATATAATTATTTTACTGCTTAAGAGATACATCCAGAGACAAAGTAGATGGTTTTAGAAGAACATGAGATGAGTATTTTCGACTGGAAATGTTCCTTGTACAGTTAGATAGAACGTTTCATTTCCCCTCTTTTTACCTGTTTTTGCTCTCCTGTATCCGTCACATTCTGCTTCAGTGGTATCTTCCATACCTCAGGATTACCGGACTAAATCAAACACAAATCCATCACAAATACCTCTGCAGCGAGGGAGCCTGGACTGGAGGAGGAGCAGGAATACTTTGGGATATGGGGAAAGATGTCGATGATTCCTACTGGGAAACCAGAAATATGCAAGGCTTCCGCTTGGACTCAAACCAATGACAGATCATGCGTGCTCATATTTGTGTTGGTGCTACGTCTGACCTGTGACATGCTACAGAGGGGAGAAGCATACAGGACGGACGGCCAAAGTGCAGTTTTTGCTTTATATGAATGTCGTAACTAAATATGGATTCTGTATGTGAGAACGCTGTTTTGGTCCAGAATAATGTGTGTTTTTGGCCCCTGCTGTCATGTCTCGTTCAGTCATATTTCTGCAGATATCTGGAAGTTTGAATGGTGCAGATTTCCCCTGGAGTCATTCCTCCGCTGTTAGAACTCGTATCATGTACCTCAGATGTCTGTTGCACAACTTCTGCTCAATAAACTTCTGCTTTAAAGGGTGTGACACCACGTCAGCTCACTGGTTCCCACGCTTTTCCTCGCTCTTCCAAGTGTCTGCATCGATGCTGAGTCAGCAAAGCTCAGCACTGCTGCGGCGTCACTAAAAGGCTCCAGAATATCTGCACAACAAACATTATAGTGTGAAAAATCAAAGAGCCTAAGAGGTGTGTGCACATGTTGGCCGTTACTGAAGCAGCTGTGATGCGATCCTATCAGCAGAGACGCTTCTGTGACGGTGGAAGATAAAATTATTAGTCATTTAATATTAAAATGCTGAATGAAATGTTCTGCCAGATCTCTGCGTATATCAGCTGGACTTCAAATCAATAAATGCAAACATTTCTGCATGATGGTCTGTTTTTGCTTTAAACCAAGCAGATGAATTTGAAGGTTCAGATGAACCAATAATATCAGATCCCCACTTTTTTTGTGTCGCTTTAATGAATTTCCTTCAGAGTAGACAGTAAGGATGATGATATGGGGGGGGGGGGGGTAAGGAGGTGTAGCTGCAGCGCCCCCTCACTGGATCATAGCTCCCTCTACAGTTGGAGAGACATAACTTTGTTTTTTAATCCTTTTTTATATGATAACTGGTTTTTCGGACCCGTCTTTAAACACATCACACACATACTGGTGAATCCAGTGCAGAGCTCCATGTGCCCAAACCAGCCGAAGCAAAGTTTTTACCAACCAACCTGTAGAAGTTAAGCTGTGCTGTTGCATGCAGATAATGTTAGCTAAATGATTAGTTAATAAATGCCGGTATGTCATGTTAATTACTGATCTGATGCAAACTATAAAAAAAGCACCATTTTAGTTTACAGATGAGTATTTGTCAGCATCTGAATCCGAAAACGGTTGTTTAATTATACCTACAGAACATCTGAGAAAAACACTGCATAGATATTTATTTATTTAATATTAGCAAATGAAGAATTCAGAAAAATACATATTGTAATAAAAAATTTTTTGTTTAAAAAAAATCTCATTTCAGAAAAACAAACCTTTTATATATTTATTATTTTGTTTATTCAGAAAAAACGCTTATATTGGTGAAAATAAATCCTTTTTGATTTAGGAAAAACTGGTTTTTATTCATTTACTTTCTTGTTAATCTTAAAAAAAATGTTTATCCATTTTTTTATTAATAATTTAATAATCATTCGTATTAGTTTAAGTATCAGAGGTCAACCAAACTGCAGAAGGCAAAAACAAGATGAACTATTTTTTTTACATTTTTAATGTTTTAATGTTTTTCAGATATTTCTAATAATCAATAATAATTATGCCATCATCCCAAATTAAATCTCCCAAAGAGGTCATATTTTTGCCAGCATTTATCTGTTCATCACTGAACAAATGAATGAATGAATGAATGAACAGACAATTGATCCTACATTGTGAAATTGTTAAGGCAGCCCTCGCATAAAACATAAGAATAAAGAGCAACACGGACAATAAGCTGTAGAGTGACATGAAACGAATGAATAAAAATCAAACTTTCTCTTAACAAAATAAGTCAAAGTTGTTGACACGTGCCAAGGAATGACTGATCATGTTTTATGTATCGTGTTATGAAGAAATCTTCAGTCAAACTCATTTTGGGCCACATCAGGATCATGAATGTCTTTAATTAATAAAACTACATTTAATAAAATGTTAGAGTATCAATACATAAATGTCTCTGCATCTGTCACGTACTAAATAAAATATGAAAGTAGTAAATAAGAAACAGCTGGGTTTGTATTTAGAACTAATGAAACATATTTGATTTGACAAATGAAATGATATTTAGGTGGACATACAGTAAACAGAGCTTAAATGTTCTGTATGTTCCTCTGCAGGTTAGAGGACCACATAAATGGCTTTGGTGGGCCAGATTTGGGTCCCGGGCCGTGAGTTTGACACGTCTGTTCTAAATCATACTGAGGTCTAAGCTCATATGCGTTTCTAGTTAGTTTTACAATCATTTTTGATCGACTTAGTCAGTTTGTGACAAGTTTATGAGCAGTGACTTTCCAAACCTTGTGTTAGATGTGCTAATATTAAAGCCAAGGTGCTGCTGACTGGCTACCTGATTGGAGGCCCATGGGGTCTCCTGTTTTGTCAGTGTGTTGTTCACAGCCATCGGTGATTCTAGAATCACAGCAGCAGCTTTGCTTTCCTTCCAACAATTCTTTCACTCATCCATCCGTTGGTTTTTAACACGTTAACATCAACTATTCTTATGCACAAGGTTCACCAATAACTAGTTACATTTACTCAAGTAACTTTTTGGAGAAATGTACTGTTATAAACCCTACCTTTACTTGAGTAATATTATTAATAGTGATGCATCGATACCACTTATTTTGACACCGATACCATGCCGATACTTCTACCAGACAACAAATGCAACGAATTGGAAGAGATGGTTTTATTCTCTGCATGTTAAAACACATGATGTGAATTAGACGAACAATAAAATATGAATAAAAATTACCACAAAATGAAAATTCAGGTGAAAAATAAACATTTTAAGTGTCGGTTTATGGTATCGGTTAACTTCAACGAGTACATTAGAACAGTATCGACCCGATATCCGGATCGGTGCATCCCTGATTATCATGTAGAACTCTTATTTGAGTAACTTTAGTGAATGAAAAAAAGCATATTTTAACCAAACCTACATGAGACAAAGACGCACATTCTACACAAGCTCTGTTGTTCTGCTCCAATTCGTATTTTTTATATATTATTTGTATAATTTAGTCTTTTAAATACGACAATTAGTCGTAAACGACCACATTATTTTAAAACCTTAAATAGATTAAATAGTTTCCCAACTAGCCATTTAATGAAATACTTTTTTACCTGTACTTGAGTAATTTCCTGGAAGGCGTCGTTTTAAAGTAGTTCTACTCTGAATGCAGAGTAGTTTTTGGCGACTCTACCAACCTCTTATTAATGATGATTTTCTGTCAAACACTCTTCATTTTTTTCTGATCAGCTTTATCTAAAACTTGTTTATTGTAAATGATTTTGCTTGCTTTTCCATCATGCTGTGAACAAACTAGAGCGTCACGGAGCGCGTGCAGCACATGTGAAGCGTTATGTCCGACGTCTGGTTCTCATTTATCTCCCTGCATCCAGTAATGTGTAAGTCATCTGTAGATTTCATGTGCTAATAGTCTGAAGCTTTTAATCTGACCTTTCTGCATTAGAAAACACGTCCAGAGTCGGCATTGATGATGAATATTCATAAAAACGGTGTCAGGATGTTAACTATGACAAAGCTTTCAAGGAGTGAACTGTGCTTCCTGAACAAGCGACTCACTCTTGCAGGTTATCAGCTAGCTTTTACAGTTTCTATTTATTATGTAAAATGCAGCCAAGCAACTCCTGCAAGTGTCTGCCACACTTTTCAGAGTTTTATTTTGGAAAGCACGGGTCCTTTTCCTCCTACGTCACAGCTAGGTGCTACTTTAAAGGCTGCAGGGTTCACAGAGACGCTGGACATGGACAGACTGTCCTCCTGGTAGCAGAATGGGGACGCTGCGACTTGGACTCACCCTGGTTCGACAGTACGTCTTCTGTTCCTTCTTCCCAGAACCAAAAGGTGTCATCAGTGTTTAGAAGTGAGACTGCTGCAGCTCTGTCTGTCTGTCTGTGTGTGTGTCGCTTGAAGCAACGTAGCAGGTGTCAGAAAGTTTCTGTTACTGAGGCAGCAGTGGTGACAGACTACTGGTTCCTAGTTCGTTATACACTGCTTTTAAAGGTCAGGAACACTGCTGTAGCACATTCAGACCACAGGAGGGCGAAAGAAAGAAAGAAAGAAAGAAAGAAAGAAAGAAAGAAAGAAAGAAAGAAAGAAAGAAAGAAAGAAAGAAAGAAAGAAAGAAAGAAAGAAAGAAAAAAAGAAAGAAAGAAAGAAAGAAAGAAAGAAAGAAAGAAAGAAAGAAAGAAAGAAAGAAAATATGGATGATTGAGTTCAGAATAATTTGTAATATGCCTGGAGATGATTCTCCTATTGCTCAATCAGACAGTTATCATCCTGTATGTGAACTTCTTGATCCTGAAGACATTAAAAAAACCATTTCTGATTATTTCTCTCATCATTGGGGGTTTTAGGAAATAGAAAGAATTTTTTCTGTTTGCTCTGATTCGACTTCAAATTTAAATAACTCAATTTATCCGTTAGGAACTTCATTCACAGAATACCGTGTCATATCAACACAAGCTGATTGTAGGTAAATAGATAAATAGGAATAAAAAAATGAAAACATATTTTCAGAATGAATTAAAGGAAAGTTTAAAAAGATCACCTTCAAAATAAGATAAGAAATTACAATAGGTCAGTAAACCGAGCGGATTGAAGAGGGGATGAAGCTCTTTTTCTTCTTAATGAAGCAGCCCTGATGGAAGTATATAGTGTGAGGAGTCAGTAGATATCTGAGGACCTTTTTGCAAAACTCTGTTATTGTAAATAGTGGGAAGTAGCTGCTGCTCCTGGCCAATGATTTTACCAATTATTCATATTATTTAATTAACTATATTGTGATTAACCAAATTAATTGATCCAAATAAGGCAGTAATTCTGTATGTAAGAATGGATTCAATGAAACATTAGCAAAAAAAAAGTATAGATGGATGCTTATGACGTTTACGGAGGATATGAGTTCCTTTGGCTGCATATAAACTTCTGGTTTCAACTACAGAATGAAATAGAATAGAATAATATTTTACTGTCCCACGAAGAGAAAGTCGGTTGTATCAGCAGCAAAGCGAGAACTGTGCAGAAAAACTGTACTTTATGGACATAAAACAGATTACTGTGCAGTTTTTAATGATAATAAATGAATGTTTAAAATATGTAATAATCAGCTGCGTTACATAGAGCCACAGAATTAAACAGAAAACAGAGATCGAGCTGACTAATGACGTCTTCAGTCACCTGTGGACAGGTGAGGATCTGCTGCTCTTCCATCATATTTCCCATCAACCTTTGTTTTTGTGCAGCGGGGAAACGGAGTACAACAAAGCTGGATTGTTACAAGGTAGGAGTGAGGTCTACAGATAGTTTAGGATTCCGCCCAGTTGTTGTTCATGTTGTGTGACTGTCGGTGACGTTTCCACCTGCTCAGGTCAGGCGATAGACTCCGCCCTCTCAGAGACGGGTCAGCAGCAGGCTGCAGCCGCAGGGTTCTACCTCAGAGATGTTGGCTTCAGCCACGTGTTCAGCAGTGACATGCTGCGCGCCCGACAGGTGAGACCCGGACTAAACCAGCCCCTTTACTCTGATACCTCCAATTAAAGCCCAGCACAGCTTAGAGAAGTCACTGGGTTGGCAACCAGATGTTCTGGTTCTGGCCTCAGAGGTTCTGGAGAACATCAGAGAACATCCAGCATCATGGAGAACAAGGAAGCCAGCCGCAGGTTAAATCAGAGAAGCTCTGGAGGAGCTGTAGAGATACACACCTCAGGTAAATCAAAGGATATCCATGTGTTAGCACGGCCTAGTCAAAGGAAAGAGGTAAAAGATAAAAGATCAGCTGCTTATGATGGTTTAGACATGATTGGAAAAAACATAATTGAATCTGTTACTGAAACATCCACACATCTGCAAATTTTTCTGTTAAAACAGGAACTTTTCCTGAAAAAAAGAAAATAGCTCAAATTATTCCTATTAATAAAAGTTATACATTTATAAAATTATAGACCAGTGTCTTTGCTTCCACAGTTTTCAAAAACTTTAGAAAAACACTTGAAGATGTCATGCAAAAAGAAAAACATTTAAAAAAATAGTCAATATGGTTTAAGGAAAAAACAGTCAACAGTTATGGCAACAAAGGAAAATATAACAAGAGAGATTGATATTAAAACTATTTCATAAGCATCTTTTTAGAGCATTTAATCTAATTAATAACTCAATTAGTATGGAAACTTCAAAAATATGCAATAAGAGGTATTGCTCACAAATAGATCACAAGCTATTTGGAAAAAATAGAAAACAAAAAAAGTCAAATAAATAATATACAATCAGAGCTGTGTGACATCAGTTGGGCGGGGGGGTACCACAATTTTATTTACATTGTATATGAATGATTTTCGAAAAGCATCAGAGGTACTACGGCGTATTTTATTTGCTGATGACACAACGTTCTATACTGGAAAACATTTAGGATTTAATAAGAGTTGTAAATAGAGAACAACAAAAAAATCAAATACTGGCTTGATCATAAAAAAATTAGCTCTAAACGTTAAAAAACACAAACGATAAACGTGTATCAATACAATAGATGGGTTGAAACTACAAAGTGTAAAGGAAACAAAATTTTAAGATATCATTATTGACGAGGATCTTAAATGAGAATCTCATAAATTATATAAAAGGAAAATTATCAAAATCTGTCTAAATCATGAAGCTTTGCTTATATTATACAATTCAATGATTATGACATATTTAACTTATTACGTAGAAATTTGGGGGGGAAATGTGAAACATATACAGCCAATGTTAACCTTACAAAAAGGGCAGTGTAACTAATAAATCAGGAAAGATACAGAGATCCATCAAATCCTCTTTTTGTCAAATGAAAGGCGCTAAAATTCTCTGACATTGTAGATTACAATATCCTACAGGTTTCGTATACGACTCAGAAAAACGTTAAAAAGACAGAAAGTCAGTACAATCTTAAAGGAACAGATGTCTTCTTAGAACCCAGACTTAGAACTAAAGTAACGGATCGTCTCAGCGACACGACCTGATTTATGGAACAGAGAAAGATGGAGAAAGAAAAGAATCAAAAGGTATTGTGGCATTTAAGATAGAAAGCTAATTAAAACTATAAAATTAAATACATATAAAACTTGGAATTGAAAAAAATACTAATTTGATGGTGTTTGTATTTTTTTTTTGTCATTTGAAAATGCGGAGAAAAATCTACATATAATGTAAAGATTTGTAACATGATAATGTAAAAATAATTTTAAACAATTATATTGTAATTGAAAAATTGTAGATAAGTGTGTGCATAAGTAATAAGGTGCAGATGTCATAAGATGAACCTTCTTTCTGCTCTTTTTCATTCACACGACATTAATTTTATTTTTTTATTTTTTTTTACTAATGCTGTTTTACTTTTAAATGAATGAAATAAAGAATCTATATTCTAAAATATCTGTGGCAAGTGTTGAATTAAATAATTTAATAAGTAATTCTGTGCATGTTCAAAACAGAGACAAGGAACCAATTTCCAGTTCTTAACATTTATTTTGAACAGATTAACAAATTGCAGTTTTACAGAGGAATTTTGCCCCCGTCAGTTCCTCTGTGGTCCAGATTTAAAGAAATCTGAACAATTAACTGATCTTCATTTCACAGCTTTATAGACAACCGGGCCTCTAGGCGTTTCTAATCTCTCCAATCAGAACATTTTCATACAGTGTGTGAGCCATGATTTGCTGTCAGAGAATCCTGGAGTCAGCAGATGGGTCGTCTCTTTTCTGGGTCAAAGGTTCATTATAAAGATTTATGGTTAAATGGCTATCTGCTTCTCTAAAACTTTTTCTCCCAGTTTCTTATCTAAACATCCTGCTTTTACAGCTTTGCAATAAACTTTAGCCAAAAGTTTTACGACTTAAAAGCTTAGCCCCATAAACCATACTGACAAACCCATCTTTACCATCATGCAAGCTAATTAAAACAGACTTTTACTTTCTGAATTCTAACTACAGATTATATAAACATATTTAATACGAGACTGTTATATAAAGTAGCCCCAAAAAATATGAGTCACGACACAAGATTTAAAAACTGATGTTCTCAGACGTTCTCCAACCAGTCTGACTGAGGTTGGACTGTGTTCCAAAGAGGACCGGGTAGAAATGTGCAGCTTCTACTGGTTCTGAATCTCTGCGGAAAAGCAGCAAGAAGAAAGGCAGAACCATGAAAAGGAGCATGAATCCTCCCAGGCTCGAAACGTGGAAGCTGCTGCGTGGTTAATAGCTTGGTTTTCTTTGACCTCCAGACTGCTGAGAAGATCATGCAGCAGAACAGCAGCTGTGTGGGTTTGCAGATGGTGTGTGACCCTTTACTCAAAGAGAAAGTAGGTGATTTCACAGTGACTACAAAACGGAAAAAGTTGGGGCGGTATGTTGAATTAAAATCAAACTAAAAACTGTTATATTATCTTTGAGCTGTAGTACATTGAAAAGAAAACACTTAAGCACACTGAATTATTTGTTTTTCTTCTAAAAATAAACATATATATTTAGATTTTTGTTCTTGCAACACATTTAAACAAAAGTTAGACGAGTAAAACCACTTTGTAACATTGTCATTCTTTTTCACAAAATTAAAGGGGAATTCAACGTATTTGTAGCTAATTTCATGCCTTCTTACTCACCCTGAGAATTTTGGAGCCAGTCTGAGCCGTTCAGCAGTATTTACATCCACTTCCTCCGTAGAACAGGAGTAGCTTTAATCTGCCCAAAACAGCTTCATTTTACCATGTTTATTATACACATGGACTTACGAACACTCTGGAAGTGATTCTGTATGTATTTATATTTGGACATAAAACACTATTACGCTGCAGCAGGACTGCCAGTCAGACTCCAGCAGATTCATCGCCGTTTTATACTTAAGCTCCCAAATCGACCCGGGAGAGAATCAAGCAGCACTTCTGAGGCGTTCGTAAATCCAAGGAGAATATAAGCATAGTGAAATAAATGCGTTTAGGGCAGATTAAACCTTATGATAAGCGACATTTGCACTGTCCCCAGCCCTCCTGTTCTACCCATACAGCTGATCAAGACTGGATGGAGGGATGACTTTTTCTTTTTCAATTCCCCAAATTTCTTTGTGGCAGATGGCCTCTTGTACTGATCCAGGTTCTGGTTCAGGTTCTGCTGGAGGTTTCTTCCTGTTAAAGGGGAGTTTTTCCTCTCCACTGTCGCTGCATGCTTGCTCAGTATGAGGGATTGCTGAGGAATTGCTGTGGTTGGAGTCTGCATGATCCGGGTACAACCTCACATCAATGACTCAGCACAATCTGCTGGGATTCCTTACGTAGAAAACTTTTAACTGACCGGATGTTTGGATAATTGGATATAAATGACTTTTCCTGTCAAGAGCCTCGAGATGACATCTGTTGTGAATTGGTGCTGTATAAATAAAAGTGAATTAAATTGAATTTTTTTTTACATTTTTTAATTTTTTTAATTAAAAATGTAAAATAAAAAAGAAAATATCTAAATCAAATAAATTTAAAGGAATAAAAATGTATATACTGTACCTTTTAATTTAGATTTTTTATTATTATATTCAAAAATGTGACTTAAATTCAAAAACTATTTAAAAAACGACTGCAGACTGAGGGATCAGCTCACCTGGTCGGAGAAGAATGATTAACAGCCTGTATATTTATGTACAGAAAGCGGAGACTTACTTTTGATTAATCTTTTTGTGTATTCAAACCCAAATAATAGGAGCAAACGGCACTTTATTGAAGAGTAATGTCAAATTTAACATTAAATAAAGTTATAGAGATAGAGTTGGCTATAATACGAGGACATTTTAGAATTAAAAATAAAGTAACTACAAGTGATCTTTATCTGCTGGGTCAGAGAACGGGAATAAAACGGCCTGACTCGCTAACAGCTGAAAGCTAATACATGCGGCTCTGAAGCCCCGCCCCTTCTGTGAGTGTACGGCGTTAAATGAGTATCAGCTGAAATGAAGCTGAAAAGCAGCAGCACTGAAAAACGATTACCATAAAAAAAAAAAAGTGTGAAGAACTGATTGTGAGTTAATCGTTTTAATGCATATATTTTGAGTTTAACTGAACATTTTTTTCCCATTTTCAATTTTTGTTTCACTTTTAACGCAGAAATTTCCCCTGCAGTTATTTCAGATTTAAAACTAAGATTTCCAGTTCAAATATTATGTTTTAGTTTCATTTCAAGCTGACATCATCCTGATATTGTGCTGCAGCATCTCCATGTATGTTTCAGCGTTAATGGTTCCATCACAGAAGGTCCAGTTACCTTCACCAAGGGCGCTGACAGAACCCCGTACCTATTTTCTGCCATGAAATACAAGTCAGAGTAAATCCTTTTTTTATTTGCTTTTTCCCGTTACCATCCCAGCTTTTTCTGGGGTTGCAGCTGTAGACTACAGTTCATGTATTATGTATTCACCTGTAGGTTTTTCTTTATTTCCCAGAGTTTTGGGGTTGCAGAAGGTGGACGGGTGGAGGACCTGAAGGAGATGGCCAGGGCAGCGGGGGGGTCTTTCCCAGGGTTCACCCCTCCAGAGGGGGAGACTCCGGAGCAGGTGAGGCTGCCTGTAGGTGTGTGCATCTATTGGCCACTAGATGGCAGTAAGCAGCCACTATTTCTGAGCCTTCCTCCAACCACAGCACTGTTCATTAGGAGTTCACGTCTCGGATGGTTGGTGTTCTACTGCAGGTGTAACTAAAACTAAAGTAATGTGTTTTGGTAACTGCAAATTAAACTCCCTACAACTAGTTCAGATAGATGTAGTAAAAATGGAAACATTAATAGATCATAAACTTAGTTTGAATGGACATATTGGGCATAGTTGTTTTGAACACAAATCTTAAGTCAAAATTATTCAAAAGTAATGATCTTGCTAAATTATACACTGTACAGTTCATGTTCTAAGCATATATTTACCTATTACCTGTCAGTCTATTAAAAAACCATCACCTTTAAAGGAGCAGGGGGCTGGATTGAAGAAATTAAACTCACGACTGTCGCGGCCGGCGCTGCGATTAACTGCAGCACAAAAAGCAAATAAACCAGAGACGTCGCGTACTTTCAGGCTAACGCACATTACGCACATCGCCAGCTGTACGACAACAAGCAACATGTGTAGCGATGAAGTAAGTAGTAGTGTTTAATCCACCGCGTCTGAAGCAATGGCCGCTGGCTGCTCTGCTTTGTGACCGCATACCATGGAGGCCGCCATTGCTGTAGTACCTCCATTTGGCCGCTAGGCCCCCATTGTAAAGCATTGGACTTTAGACACGTTAAAAACAACTTTAATGCCTGGTGCCCCTTTGTTTTAAACTTTCTATGGCTACATATTCTTCCTGAGATAACGCTGGGCTCATAAAAACCCTGGGCACCAGGCTGGTTTTCGTCAGAGAATTTTTTGAAATCTTGCATAATTAATGAGGGGGCCGAGCCAAGTTTAGCATCGGAGCTAACGATGCGGGAGCAGAATGGGCGTGATTACGACCGAACTAAACGGCCATACACGCCCCGCGAGGGCGGAGTCTACAGTGAAGATCCCGCCTCTATGCCCTTTTTAGGAACATGCTTCGTCAGAGCTGGGGAGGAGGAGTCTGTGAATCCGCCATGAATTCCCCCATGAAAGTCATTCTGGTAAACGGGGAGGAGTGAGGAGGCGCTGTCTATTCTTTTTTACAGTCTATGGTCTGAAGTCCGGGTTCTTTCTCTTCCTTCTTCCTGTTAAATCGAGACCGCACAAGAATTGTCGATTGACGTCACATCCGCGTGAAAAATTGGGCCACTGAATGGCAGATTATTTTGCAGCTCACAGACTGTTCAAGATAATGGGATTACACATGGGTGGGTTCATTTTACTTTGTAAAAACGCGTCGTTACCCAATGCAATTACAAAACTGAGCATGACTATAATTTATTTTAGAAATCCAGCCCCCTGCTCCTTTAATTATAAATCACATGATCCGAGAGGATCTGGGAACTTTATAAAGTTCCATTTGCAGGAACCACTAGGAGAAGTCTTTTAGTGTCTTTTAATGGAGTCAAGTTGTGAAAAATCTCAGGCTGGAATTTAAAAAACTGTCAAGATTTTCAACATTTGAAATTTAAATATAAAAATTCAGTTTTGTCACAATACAGAGATGATGAGGGATAAATGTATAATGTTTATGTTGAGCAAAAATACAGTATTTTTCTTTGTGGTACTCCTCTCACCATTACTGTATTTGATAATTATTGTGTATAAATATGAACTTTGATATGGGTTTTGCACATGGTGTTGGTGAGGTATTCTGAGATGAAAGAAACAAGAAGCATCTAGTATGTTTATTATTTTGAATGTATTAACTCTCGGATAAATTGGGGTGAGGATTAATACGGTTTCTTTCGCACTCAATTTCGAGCTTTAATGTTTAATTTTTTTACTATGTTGCACGTTCTGAATCAAATGTTGGTTTAATTCTACAGATATGGAGCAGTATTTATGTATTTTGTCTTGTAACTGTGTACATGGAACATCTACGATGGAGTATTGTAAACAAAATAAAAATATTTTGCAGTAAATTTCCACCTTAAAAAAAACTCAGAAATTCTGAGATTAAAGTCACATATTTTCCGGAAAAAAATGCGGAAATTCTCTGTCACAAAAGTCGTGAAATTACGAGTTAAAAGACTGAAATTTTGTGATTAATTTCAGATATTTTCTAGAAAAAAACACGTAACTTTTTGATGTAGAAAAGTAGAAAATTTGCAAACGTTTTTATGATTAAACGATTTTTTTCTGACTTTACAATGTCATAAATATCTTAATTTCGATATTGAAAATATATGTGTTTAATCATAGAAGTTTTGTAGTTTTTTTCTCACAAATTTTCTTCTTTTCTACATCATGATGTGTTTTTCCTGGAAAATATCAGAAGTTAATCTCAACATTTCTAACTTTTAACTTGTAATTTTTGTGACAGAGAATTTCTGAGTTTTTTTTTTTCCTGGAAAATATGTGTGATTATTTTGTTTACAACGGCCCTACTACTCATTCGTACACATCGGTTACTTGAAATAAAGCCGTTGAATTAAATACATTGAATTGACCTCGTTAGAGGCTTTACTTCCTGGTTCTGTGTCGTCTCTGATGATGATGATGATGAACCCTTCAGGTCAAGCAGCGGGTCCAGATGTTTCTGGACAACATGCTGCAGCGGATCGGGACGGCGCTCTGGCCTGTTGGGGACGTCCCCTCCAGGGGCCCGTCTCCTGCTGAGGACGCAGCGAGGGGCCTCCCTGTCCACGCACTGGTTGTCACCCACGGAGCCTACATGAGCGTGGCGGTGCGCTACTTTGTGGAGGAGCTGCGCTGCAGCCTTCCTGCGGGCTGCGACAGGCAGCGGATGTTCTCTGTGAGCCCTAACGCTGGGATGTGCAGGTTCGTCCTGAGCGTCTCCAAGGAGGGAAGCAGGTTTCTGCTGGCAGGGATTCACTGTGAGTTCATCCACAGGGTGGCCGATAAACAGTAGGAGCTACAAGAAACAGGAGTACAGAACAAATCCAGGAAGCATCTCTATGGAGGACCATCCTACCAAAATAAAGATGTGTATGAATAACTGGAAAAATACAACTGAAAATATATTGTGCAAATAAATGTAAAAAAAGTAATTAATTAAATTTCATAATTATTTATGTCGACTTTTTACATTTATTACATTTACATTTATTAATTAAAAAATGTATTTCCTAATTTATCAATACTGGTATCGGTTATCGTGGGCCGATACCGTTTTAATGTACTCGTATGAACTGATAATTGCATGAAGCAATACTTAAAATGTAGAAACTGCAATAACTTCTAAAAAAAAAAAAAAAAAATTTCTCACTCAAATTTTTGGTTTTGTGGTCACTCTTATGAATATTTCATTTTATCTAATTCATCAACAATAAAGACAATAAAACCTGTTTTCTAATCCATGGGATTTGTTTGGTACTCGATATCGGTAAGTACTCGGATCCAAGTATCGGTACGGTATCGGTGTGAAATAAGTGGCATCGTTGCATCACTAATAATAATGTTACTGAAGTAAACGTTTTACTTAACATTGTTATGTCATTCGGTTTCATGCAGCTGCTTTTACTAATACTTGATTACTTCTCTGAGTCTGAGGAACCAAGTATGTTAACAGTTACTTAAAGCAGTTGTTTGGAACCGCTTGACTTAACAGTTTTAAGGTTTCACTTTTTTGAGTGTATCAGTTTGAAACAAGTGTCATCATTGCATCCCTAACAATATTACATGTAAAAATGACCTTAGTCAAAAAGTTAATAATTATGAGGAAACTGGACTGCATAATACAAATTAGTATAGCCATAAAGGCTGTTTTTATTGTAGCTTCATTCCGTCCCAGAGAGCCATTTTTCTACAGATTAACTAAAATAAATGACGGGGAACCAGAGTCAGTAGCTGGTTTATTGAATGCTGCAATGACTGCAGAGCAGAAAACATTTATTTTTAGATTTCCTCTGTTTGTCCCGCTGAAGAGTTTCATCATCCTCCTCATCACTCTGTGACTTTCTTGTTGTTCATTACTGTAAAGTGGAACCTCGTGCTCTAAATAGCGTTCCTTTCTATATTTATCATCTAAGGGCTGACAGAGTTCTAGGCAGGAACACGTGGGAAGTGAAGAGCGTTTGCTGGGTCAGAAATCTGTGACTCTGACGTCGATGTGAAGAAGTCACAGAGAGCTGAACCATGTTTCTCTGCTCATAAGGACTCGCCTCTCTCTCAGATGTTTTCACTCATTAATAAAGACGATATGGAAGAAAAATAAACATGTTCTTACTGATTTCTTTAAAGTTGTTTTTGTGAAGATGTCTCCCTGTTTGTGCATGACTTCATTTGGACCCATTTTGAACCAGCTGGTCCTACGCCAGTTATATAACCAATCACGTGTGTGTGTTTGCTTGTGGCCCCTATGAACTGTGCAGCCTGTCCTGTAGACAGTGTGATCTGCAGAAAACATAGTAGGGATTAATATGTGTTGGTTGATTTAATGAATGAACGAACGAAACTACTGATGTCGCATCATTCGTGCATAAGGTGTAAAAAGTGACGAAAAAACCATTAAAGCAAAGAAATACAATAAAGTATTAATCAAATAAAACTCAAATGTACAAAGTAAAAGTGATGACAGAAATGAACATATAAACTAATATTTGACCTTTATGGTAAATCTGCAGTGAACTGTTTTTATCGCTGCAGTTTCTGCATGGCTCAGGATTTCAGGCAGGCGGTTCTGGGAACACTGAATCAGAATCAGCTTTAATGGCCAAGTATGTTACATACAAGAATGATGCATACAAGGAATTTACAGATAAAGTACAACCTGTCCAAGATCATTACAAACAACAACAACAACAAACAGATCCAGGTCACTGCTGGGCATGCAGCCACCGAGCGGCGCTCCCGTTTATGAAACATAGAGAAGTAAACATCTGGTAGGGGAGGGTTCCACGGTGAGGAGAAAAAACGCTCAACTGTGTTGTGGGTCCGTACAGCACTCACAACGCAGTTAATAGAAAAAACCACACCAACAAACATTCAAGCACATATTCAGACATTAACAATGACACATCAGGAAGGATGGGCAGGTATGAGCTCCAGTCCACAGGTTAACGCGCTGCCATCGAGGCGCGCTGTTATCCAGCTTCATGTTGCAGGAGAGAAAATGAGGATACAGCGAGACGGTGTGTGTGTATGTGAGTGTGTGTAACCATGTCAGTGTGTGCGTCAGTAGATGCAGGTGTACGGGGGAGAGGAGACTCTGTTGTCATTCTTCTCAGGGACATTTGATTAGGACCAGGTTGAAGGTCTTCATGGGAGCCAAAATATAAATTATTTGGATTTCAGGGAGAGATCAAATATTCCTCTCTGTCCCTTCAGTCTGTCAGTGGTTTCTTTTTTAGTACTGCGGACTGAACCCCGGACTGTGAACAACGCTTAAAGCTTGGTTTATGTTTGACGCATTAGCGTGGTCCGCACGGCTCTACGCAGCCAAATTACGTCATTTCAGCACCTAGGAAATTTTGTAACCACGTGGGAAAAACATGGCGGATTGGCAATACCTCCTATTGCCAAAGGTTTGTAAATGCAGACATCTTTATTATTTTACTTTATTTGATCCCAAGACTCCCGGGTGAGTGTCATGCACACTACCCAGTCAGCCAAAGCTGTCGCACATCTCATTTCCGCTCGGAATGTACACTTTGTCAAGCATAAACCAAGCTTTACAGGGATGCAGAGCCGTTATTTCAGGACCAGTTCTGATTGGAACCAGTTATCTGGTGTTGGTCAGGACCCTGCTGACAGCAGCAGCTCCAGAGATCAGTAGAGACCACTGCTGCAGGGATCTGAGCCAGTGGGAATAAAAACATGCAGCAGTCTTTCTGCCATCAGGAACCCAAACCTTTGGATGTGTTTTAAAGGGACAGTACTTGCTAAAGACGCACTCCGTAACTTTGCAGATATTTGCCAAATCTCTATGGAGCGCATCTGAACAAGTGTACTGACGGTTTTACAGCTCACCAGCCAAAACAACAAAACATCAAACTAACGGCGTGTCAGTTGGTGAACCGTCAAACAGTTTCCCCAGCACTGTATCACATCATCAGTCGCAAATAAACCCAAAGCAAACATTTATTACTTACCAAGCCGTACATCCTGCTGGATATCTAACGTCTCTCTCACAGCAGCTGACCACACAAAACTGAAAAGTTGTAACACCGGGTTTTAGCAGCTGATCCTACTTTGGACTAAACTTAACAATCTTTACCAGCAGTGAAGAGAAGGAAATATTCTCTGGCATGTTTCTTCTCCCATTTTTTGCTGCTCCAAGGCTCAGCATGCTGCAACTTTCCTTACCCCCGACTCGCAACTGGCGCAGAACTGATGCATCCCAGTACGAATCATCATAACGAGCCTTCTACTCCGGCACCTCATTCTCTTTTCCTCACTTCTTCTGGTGTTGTCTGCTTCGGTTACATTGGTGGATCTGCCATGGCTCAAATTTCTAAACCGCGGGTGCGTTTGTTTCATTAGGTAGCACGTAGCGTGATGCTGTAAAGCTAAACGCAGTCGCAGGTGAACATTTCTACAGTGCAGTAAACAGCAGGAGGACCCTCCCATGTAATTACAGCTCTGAAAATGAACATAAGAAATTGTATTTTGTCACATAAACGTCCCGAAAACACGTGCTTTTATGGTTTAAAAGTTACGGAGTGTGTCTTTAAAATCTAGATCTGAGTCCAAAACAACGTCCAGTTAATCCACGAGGATTAATCCACGAGGATTCTGGGTAACGGATTTGATCAAATCTTGAAAGTGGGTTTTTCAAAAGAAAAAACGGATTACATAATCGGATTAAACCTTTCGTTTGGGTGTTTCAGAACTTTTTTGTAGAATTTGGATCACTTTGATCCAACAAATCTGGATTAAACTAATTCCATCAGAAGGGTGGATTCAGCGTGGATTTCACGTCCAAAATGTAATGAAAACTATACAAATGTATCAAATAATACTATATTTGGACCATACAGTATCTTACAAGATCTCTTATTTAATCATAACGTTTAATTTTATTTGTACATCCGTCGGGCTACAGTGATTATGTAAGTAGAAAGAGTTTGGCCTCATAAAATAATCCCCCAAACTTCTGTTAAAATTGACCAAAAACAATACCTGTTATTCTGTTACTAATTGATATAAATATTAATCACAATTGAAAATATTTTTGTTTTTAGAATATTTATTAGTGATGCATGCAACGATTACAGAATAACCAAGAAATCCAAAGAATGGCTACTTTACACAAGACATTAATTCTTTTCATTGAATTCCATGCATCTATATTTGAAACTTGTTATAAATATCCTAAGTGTACAGTGTTTGTGGGTGTCAGGTCTCAGAGGAGCGGACTGCTGGAAGAGGATGGGGGGCTTCTTGTTTTTTTTAAATGTGTGTTTTCGTTTCAGATAAAAATAAACTAATATTGACCCCCCCACTGGCTATTCTACTTGTTGCTCTTTACATATCTATAGTTCTACATTGTGATTTCCTATCCTGGTTGAGCGCTGCTTATCCAGATGTGGTGATCCTGAAAAGTAAGACGGATTACGTGATCACGGATCTCGAATAAAAGGATTAAACCTTTTGAAAAACCGGGCCCTGCTGGTGGACCAACCAAACTGAGATGAGGAACCGTGGTGTTGATACAGAAATATGGTGGGAAATGAGAACTTTAAAATCCGATTTGGCCGTGGGCCGAGAACAGAGCCTTGAGGTTCCCCAAAGAGGATCAAATTCATAGCGACACGTCATGATCCCAGAGGTTTGCTCGTTTTCAGGGCTTGTGGAAAATAATCTGGTCAAAGCAGCGCCTATAAAAAGTATTCACCTACTTAATTTACCCTTTATTGCTTGTACAAATCAGTCACGATCAACAAAATGTGGCATTTTTTACCAAAGCAAATGACAAAAAGCATTAAATGTCAAAACGAAAACCGATTTCTACAAAATAAAGACATGAAATGAGTGACTGTATGAATATTTAATCTTCCCCTGTGGGTGGATTGGTGCTGGTAGTTTCTCTGTGAGTGGAATAGAATTTGTCTGATGTTCCATTCATGTTTTATATTTTTATTCAGTTTTAACTATTTTGTAGAAATCAGTTTTCAGTTTGACATTAAGAGGATTTTTTTGTAGGGATGCACTGATACTGATACTGGTATCAGGTACCGGTCTAATGTAGTTGTATTGGTTAGTTTAACTAATTATTAAAATGTAAAAACTCTGCAATCATTTCACAGAAATTTTTTTGTTTTGTTGTCATTTTTTGTAATATTTTATGTTTTTTACTTCACTATCATTTGTTGTAACAAGCAGATACGAAAATAAAAGCTTCCAAATGATTGCTCTTTTAGCACTGCATGTATGGAAGTATCGGCACGTATTGGTTTGAAAAAAGTTGGATCGTTGCATCCCCAATTTTTTGTTTCTTTTTTTGTTTGTCAAAACAGCCAGATGTTGATCATATTGATTTGTGAAAGCAATAAAAGCGTAAAGCATCTGAGGGGATGGATAGTTTCTCTAGGCTTTAGGGGAGGAACCTGGACATCCCATAGTTTGTGTTCCTGCAGGATGCAGAGATCTGGACTGGGCTGGTCCAAGAAGCTACAACTGGTTTTATTATTTTTCTGTTTTCATGCATCTCTCCTGTAAACAAACACAAACAAAACAGAGTGTGTTTAATTTTTTATTTTATATCAGAAATAAGACATTATGAAATATATAAATAAAAAAACAGCAGGCAATAAAAGAAGTTTGAATAAATAAAT
This sequence comes from Apricaphanius iberus, assembly GCA_028564705.1. NCBI lineage: Eukaryota > Metazoa > Chordata > Actinopteri > Cyprinodontiformes > Aphaniidae > Apricaphanius > Apricaphanius iberus. The sequence goes on along the minus strand of JAPXFQ010001994.1, from coordinate 22,250 downwards.
ATCTTTCATTGCTGAGACGGTTGGTGTCCAGCACCGGATCATTTCTGAGTGCTTTTATTCTATAATTTATGGCGTTCTTTACCATGTCTGTTTGTGAATATATTTTTTATAAGTGTTGCCTCATCAAGGATTAAAATTTAACAGAGAAACGAGGTTAAAGGACAGCAGGAGCAGACTTGTCAAACAGAGAGCCTGGAGCTCAGATGACGTCCCTCCCGTGGACGTTTCCGCGTCCTCGTCTTCAGAACCGGCAGGTCCGCCCCGTTACTCGTGTTCTGCTCGGTCCGCGATGTTGGTCTTGACGGGACTGCCGTGTCCGTATGGCCTTAGGACCCGCAGCGGGTCGTCGCAGGATGTGATGGTTTCCTTGGATACGGCGCCCGCCTGGTTCTGCTCTGCATCCATTACAGGAGGCGCAGGGTGGGACTCTGTTCTCAGAGGGTCGGAGGGGTTAACCTCCTCACTCCTCCTCCTCCTCCTCCTCTCCTGCAGGGCTGACGGACCTTCTGGGCGTCTCCTGTGAACCACCGGCAGACCTCCTCCCCCCAGTTTGATCAACCAGTTCCCAGAGGAAAGCAGCTCATGGGCAGGACTGAACCAAACGTTTGGGAAGGGACAATGTCCTCTGTCCTTTTGTCTCTGTCATGGAGACAAACACAAGTGTTTACTGAGCTCTCGGTTCCGTTAAGGTGGATCTAGAAGATACTCACAGACTTGTAGATTTGTCTCTTTATGCCCATACAATGGAAGTGCTTCCTTCTCAGGTCAAAGGTCACCACCAAGCTGTCTGCTGCTGCTGCTAGTGGCAGAAGAACTGGGAAAAGGTTAAGTAGAAAACAGCTTTTATTGCCATTTTATTTTTGATAATTAATTTGGATCATTTTTTTTTCTTTTCTCTGCTTCTGAGGAAGACTGCATGTTGGCAGTGAAAACATGTCAAGGTGAAGAAAAAAAATATTTTGTATCTACCCAGAGCCGGCCAAAGGTAGGAGTGAACTAAACGGCTGCTTAGGGAGCCCCAAACCGATCTGGGGCCCCTACAAATGCTGCCATTGAACAGAGACTGTTAAGAAATGTTAAAATGTCCAAATGTGAATATTATTCCATTTGATTTAGTTTTCACTGTAGATTATAAAACAAAATCATTTTTTGTGTGGTAAACTAGGCATGTTTATTTGTGACTAATAATGTTTTATTTCTTTTATTAAAAATATATTGTTCTTTATTTTATAATTTAAAAAATATATATATATTTAAATCAAATAAATTAAATTAATTTAAAGGAATAAAAATGTATATACTGTACCTTTTAAACTATATTCAAAAATTTGACTTAAATTAAAAAACAATTTTAAAAAATTACCTTTTAATATTCATTGTTTGTTGCGTTACAATCTGATGTTTACGCTTTCTCTTTTGTTTGAGCTTCAGATTGTCGCATATAATATTAACAATTACCTCTGATTGATTTTTAGGATCAGCTAAATAAACTCTACTTTCCCAGGTTAGACCAAATCTTAAATGAAACGCTGTTATTGTGAGTAGTGGTTTTAACAGAAACGGCCCCCCTGAGTCAAAATCTGCTTAAGGCCCCAGAAGACTTTGGCCCGGCCCTGTTTCTACCTTTATAAAGTTTGTCTTTAAGAAGAAAATCGTCCAAATTAAAGCTTTTAACGCTGTTTAGAAAATGTGATTATGGAATCCCTGCATAAATCATACGGTTTGTCTCAAAAGGTTAGAAAATAGATTTCTTTGAGATATAAGTAAGTGAACATTTCGGGGCATAGCTTTGCTCTTAAATCACATGTTCTGTAATAAATGACCAAACGTTTGGGTGTGAAGGCTGGAGCTTTCTCACCCAGGTGAGGACCTTTCCTCCCTGATCCCCTCAGGTCCACGTAGAGCCGTGGAGAACCAGCAGCAGGCAGATCTGCGTGAGCTCCCGGGTCGGCGCGTCTATCCGGCCGTTGATGCTGGAGCCTCGGTCTGCAGTCCGCTCTTCCACAAACATGCAAGGCAATCAGGATGAGCGAGAGGGAAGCCAGTTGCATGATCAGCGGCGATGATTCGCTCTGCAAAAGCTCAAATGTTCCGGATGGTGCGAGGGCAGCTTCTGGAGGAGGAGAAAGTCCAACGGGCTTATTTAAACAGAGGGTCAATAAACCGGCTAACTGATTTACCCAAATGCCTCAGAGTTTACCTGCTTTTCTGCTGCGATCCTCCAGAGATCCTTCCTTCCTTCTCTCATCTACCAGTAAACGTTTCTCTGGCAAACTCTGCTTCTAACTTACAAAAAAAAATAAAAATAAAATAACATTTCTTTGTTTTGGGGATTTTATTTCTGCAGCAGAAAAATAACTGATCAATGCAGCATGAAATAAATACCAGCTGATTAAAAGAGGGACTCTAGTTGAATCCTGATTATCTGTGAAAGGTCAGACTCCAGTTGAGGAGCAGCTGTTTGGTCTCCTCTCTGTTTAACTGCTGTTTTGTGTCGTGTTCAGGTGAACTAAGGAACATCCAGAACCGCCACACCTGACCATGCTGAGTCATATCCAGGGACAATGATTAATACTCTGCTTATTAATTAACTGTACACATTTCCGCTGCTCCCTCTTTGTTGCAAAAGAGATCACGCCGTGCAGACTTTTAGAGCTGAACTTCATATGGCTGCAGACTGAAGAAGAGCAATAAAGCTGGACAAAGAAGAGTCCAGAATCTGTTCAAAGAAATATTCTCACATCTCCATTCTTTTCTTATTTGGTCTAATTACAACTAACTTTATTTTATTGGGATTTTTTGTGGATCGATATGATAACTCAGAGGAAATAAAAATCTAAAATGAGTTTCTGTTCAGCCCCTTTTCCCTTGATACCTCTAAATAAATCCCACTGCAAACTTCAGAAAACCCCTGAAGTCAGTAAGGAGGTTCTGGTTCTGGTCAGGTTCTACAGCGTTACATGGATTTGCATTAATGCATAATTCCAACTTTTATTTGATAAGAACTTAAATGGTTCATTATGGGCTGCATTAAAGTGTTTGTGGACATGATCCGGAAGGATCAGAACCGGAACCACCACCTGAAGAAGGGAACATCTGTTAGGGGCGTGGTCATTTTCTCACCTGTTCCGCTCCGTTTACCTTCCACTATCAATCCAACTTCATTTATTAAAGCCGTTTAAATCAAACATAAAAATGTGTCACACAGTGAGTACAGAAAAGCATTTTGAATGTTTTACAGGCGGGTTCGAATTATCCCAAAGCTTATGGGAACCATATTCCTCATTGTGCATTTCCAAATTCACCTGCGGCTGCACACACCTTTCTATTTATGTCAGACACATAAACAATCATTTTGGTAATTTAACAGATTCTGAACAAACATCCAGTCCAACATTTTCTACCTAACAGCCATTGAAGAAGAACAAATAACAGAGCTGCTTATATTAGAACCACCATGGTAAATGGCCTGTATTTGTATAGCGCTTTATGTAGTCCCTACAGACCCCAAAGCGCTTCACACTACATTCACACACTATGTTGTGGCCACAGCTGCACTGACGAGGCTGAAGCGTTGCCCAAGGACATAATGACCAAGACAGTCTGGGCTCGAACCCACAACCTTCTGATTAAAAGACGATTGCTGGATTCCTGAGCCCCGGGTCAACTCGTTATTATGAGTATGATCATCATCCTCACCACCAAAACCAGAATAATTGCTAAACAAAATAAAACTATCTCACTTTATTGATCCTGTTCCAACTACAATCCATTCGGTACTTTTGATATAGATCAATAATAAAAGTTGTTCCAACACATCTGACCAATATATGCTGCACAATCACTCACATGTTAAAACATGGTACCAACGCTGTGCCCCATGTGAACCCAGTACAGACTGGGATGAAACGGAGACAGGAAGCACATTTACTCCCCCTTGTGTTTACCAGATGAAATTACATCATAGAAACACATAGAATGGCTCCCACACTGATTTCTAACAAACCAAAGTGCCCCGTTATTTCAGCACCAGCATGGCCTGATTTATGCAAACTTTTAGCGCTATTAAGTCATTAGGGATGGGGGCTTTCTTAAAGTCAATACGTCTGAAACATAGATTTGTTTCTTGCATTAAATAAATGTTCATTTTCCCTTTTCTGACATTTCAACTCCTCTTTTTAGCTAAACTGTCTCAATGCTTGAACAATATTTTTTTTCAGTTTATTCTGTGATTTACTGCTGACTTCTCCATTTATCCACCCGTTATGTTTTTTGCAAGAAGCAGACTTTTTGCATAGACACGTAGGTGTACTGTTCCTCCTAACTTTCCAGTAAAGAGTCAGGTATTCCTACCTCTCCACTCTTCCACCGCTTTTGCATCCAGTTAAAATGAAAGACACGTCCTTATTCAGCAAGACTCATTAACTGCCAGGGTCCGGGGTGGACAACACAAATCAGCGCCGCAGTTATTGTTACAGAATGAATGAAGTGAAAGTTATTCTAAGAAGAAGTCAGTATTCGGCAAATTTAACTCATAGTGTGAATAAATTACGATTTTTTTTTAATCTGAAATACATTAGGAATTATTTTTTATCCCCATCTTGACAGAAAAAAACAGAAAAGTAGAAGTTTTTGCAAATTTATTAAAAAAGAAAAAGTGAATTAGGACCTGTCCATAAGTATTCATACCCTTTGCTCAGTACTGGGTAGAATCAGCCTGTTGAGCGTACAGCTATGAGTCTTTTTAGGAATGATGCCAAATGATGACGTTTTTTCACAGCAGGATTCGGGATCCTCTCCAGTTCTGTCAGGTTGGATGGTAAAGTTTGTGACGGTCATTTTCCGGTCTCTCCAGACATGCTAAGTTGGGTTTAGGTCAGGGTTCTGGTTGGTCCGGTCCAGAATGGTCTCAGAGTTGTTCTGTAGCTGTGAGTTTATAGCATGATGCATGATGCTCCCACCACCATGTTTCACTGTAGGTATTGTATTGGGCAGGTGATGAGCAGTGCCTGGTTTTCTCCACATATACTGCTTAGAAGGAACACCAGAAAGTTAAATATTGAACTGCTCAGTTTGACTGGATCTCCAAGTCTAGGAAGAGTTCTGTTCGTCCCAAACTTCTTCTATCTGAGGATCATGGAAGCCGCTGTGCTCTTAGCAACCTTAAGTTCTGCAGAAGTTCTTCTGTAACGTTGGCCTGATCCGTGCCTTCCTAACAAGCTAAATATTCAGTTAAGAAAATAAAATACTTTGCTTGTTAGCTAAATATTGAGCTTTGAAACTAAATATTTAAATTAGAAACTAAATATTTAGCTCCCAGCTAAATAATTAACTAGCAAGCAAAATGTTTAGTTTGCAAAATCAATATTTTGTTTGTAAAATTAACATTTAGGTCAGACCTAAATATTTTGTTTGTAAAATAAATATTTAACCTTAAATTAAATATATAGCATTTGAAAAATAAAAATTGTTTTTCGACTATGAAAGGCTAAATAACCAAAAATATTGCTGTTAATATTTGACAATGCAACTTTACAAACGGTGGTCCGGTCCCTGCGGAGGATCCAGCGGTCCAACATGAGCATCCGTTAAACATGATCAGGTTCTGGTTCATCTTTACTATAAATCTACTGTGGCTGAAAAGTCCAAACTAAATTTAAATGGCAAAAAAAAAAACATTAAAAAAAAAGACAGTACAGAAAACAATTTTGCACCAAAAAAAATGTAAAAATTAAAAATGAAATAGTTCACCAAAATAAGTAATTAAAAACATTTCAAAAAAACAATTTTACAAATAAATATAAATTCCCTTCCCTCCAACAACTGACTTGTTTAATTATTTCAGCAGTTTTATTTGTTCTTCAGAATTTAATATTTGTTTTGGCGCTTGTAAAATTGTTTTATGAAATATAAATTTGTTTTTGAATTTCTATAGTTTCTTTTTTTGCAAACGCGTTATCTAAAACGTAATTTTGTTTTGTGTAATGTTTATGTGTTTTGCACTTAATGCCGTAACAAACTAAACAAATATTCAGATTCCGTTTGCAGCTTGTGACCAGCAGGAGGCGCTCCATGCTCGCTTATCTCTGGCTGATATTTAGTTTTAATAAACCTGTTTATCAAAATGAAGCAGAAAATATGAAAGAAATTCAATGCAAAAGATTTTACAAAACATGTTTTATTGTCATCTCAGGAATACAGTTCACTGCTGTGCACAGCACATACGTACAAAAATAAAAGGAAAACCATTTGTAATATAGTATTTTTCTCACTTTTTTTTCAGCAACAAATGATTGGAGAAGTCTGTTATCAAACTAATTTACAATCATTTCAATAATCAGAACTAAGGCAGAAGGTGAGGTATATGTTAAAGAAGAGGTGGGGTCTCAGAGGAAGATCCCCCCCCCCAGTGCAGGAATATAAAACTGAGAGAAATAAAGAAAAAAAAAGGCTGCCGGCTCACAGGGAAACAAACACGACACAAATCTGATCCCAGACCAGCCGCTGACCTCCAGCTCCCTGCAGACCAAAGGCGAAGACTTTACCTCCCTCATTCAGAACGCTACATGCATCATGAGGAAAAAAGGAAAGTTTTCTCATCCATAAACTCCATCTCTTAGTCCCGCAATAGCACACAAACCTTCCTGCTACACAAAAACATCACGCAATAGATGGAAACACAAAGATTTCCTTCAGTCTGACAACAAACCAAAGATATTCATAAACTTCAATCAACTCCTTCCTCCCAGAATCCTTCCTGCCGGTCTGCTGACTCAGTCCTCTGAAGCACCGCAAGACAAATAAGAGACAAGCTGCAGTAAACAGAGGAAAGCCGTCATCTCCTGCACAGAAACCTGCAGCCGCTTAAAAATAAAAAATGTATAAATCTAAAAAAGGTTTAAAAAAGAGAAGCTGAAAGTGATGATTTTTGCTCAGGCTGAAGAAGGACGAATGATCAGAGACGTAGAGTCTTCCTCAAGCTCACGTTGTTACTGGCAGAACCGGGTCCAGTTTACTGGCAGAACCGGGTCCAGTTTGCTGGCAGAACCGGGTCCAGTTTACTGGCAGAACCGGGTCCAGTTTACTGGTCTGCTACGATACGCTAACTTCAGAGTCCACCTGTTCTTCTGGTCTGGATCTCATCTGCCTCCATGCCGCAGCAGCAGTCTGTGTCGCAGTGATGCTGCAGAGGACAGCATGTCCACAGGAAGACGTCTGCTACTTTATGACATCATTTCCTGTAAGCTGCCTCAAAAAGACAGAATCTGAGGAAAAGTATTCAGACTTAACGCTTGTCCTTTTCATCTCCAGGCTCATCCTGGTTAAGGTCAGAGGTCAACCTGCTGGGTGCTGACTGTAGCTGTGAGCTTCTGGTTCTGGAATCCTGTGGTAGTTCTACTGCAGATGGAACGGAACCAGAACCTCCCATTTCTCCCATGTCTCTTCATCCAACAGAACATTTGAGGATCATCAGGACGTTTTCTGGTCCATGTGAGACGGGTCTTTCTGTTCTACGGGACCAGCAGAGGTTCTGGTCTTCAGAACTCTCTAATCGTTGAATCCTGACCTCTGACCTTAGCTGAGGCCTGCAGAGCTTAAGATCAGTGGTTCTGGTTCTTCTGGACCTCCTGGATGAGTCGTTGATGAGCTCCTGAAGTAATTCTGGCAGCTCAGCGTCTACTGGGAGGGTTCTCTACTGGTTCTGGAACGTCTTGGTTCTGCAGGACCGACTCCGATCAGCTCTGGGATTTTCTGGTGAAACCGAATTTAAAAAATCAGCTTCCTGATTTTTTTCTGACCTATCTTTATCTCCTCTTCATAACTAAAATCATCACCTAAAAGCAGATGTTGTGTTTTAACTCAGGTTATGCTGCTCTGATATTAATGGGTGGGTGGGGGGGATACAGGAGGCCTCAGATCGAGACGGACCAATGAGATCCTCTGCAGCAGAAAAACAGGTGCAGAGCTCTGAGGGTCAAAGGTCGTCAGGCGTGAGACACAGAGAGGACAGAGGACGCAAATCTGTGACCGTGGTTCAGTGGTGGGTCACACCAACACAGCAGCGCCCCCTACTGGGCAGCGCTGCTCCTCTGAAGTCACTCTGTACGAAAAGCCTGAATGGATATTAGTAATAAAACGAATAAAAGATTCATCATCATCCTCATTATTCTGCAGAAGGTACGGCTCACCGTTTCTACCAACCAGCATCCTGCTGCTGCATCACTGAGGGTTATGTTCCTTCCTTCCTTCCTTCTTTCCTTCCTTCCTCCGTCCTTCCTTCCTTCCTTCCTTTCACTTACCACTAATAAATGAATCAGGATGAATTAGGAGTGATACCAGAACCTTCCTCCTCCTCCTGCTGCTACACTGAGACGCTCTCAATAAAGAGCAAAAATGAAAAACCGTTCTAAATGATCCAGAATTTAGTCCCTCCGCCTGGGATCGTCAAAGCTCTCCTGGACGTAATGTCAGCTGGGGGGGGGGGTATAAATCGGACTTTCCAAGAGGCTCCATTGGATCCTGAGCAGCAGAGAGTCTCAGTTACTCCATCGCTCCAACTATAGCAGGAGGAGAAACACGGAGAAACCTCAGAGCCTCGAGGAATTGGGCTGAAGCCCCCGAAGGGTCTCAGGGACTCATGACTTCCTATTTCTGACTTCAACCCCACGTCTCTGGCATTCTCTGGTGGGGGGGAGTTTATGACGAAGCAACAAAAAACACCAACAAATCTGAGAAGCGTCCGTCCCCCTCCCGTCTCCCTCCCGTCCCCCTCCCGTCCCCTTCCCGTCCCCTTCCCGTCCCCTCATCACGGCTCTCCTCTCTGCATCATACCATCATGAAACTCATGAAACGATGCATCTCAATAACTTTAAACACAAAGTCAGCTACCCAAATATACATAGAAAGTTGGGATAAATGTCAGACATATATATATCTGTGTCCTTCTTTCATAGTCCGTGTCGCGTTTTCGTGGTTCTACATACGTTTACGGTATTCATGTTACCTGGGATAATAATAATCCACATGTGCAAATAAGTTTGTTATTGCCAGTGTCTCTCTCTGTACGTCTCCTGTCGTCATATTCGGGGTAAGAAGTGCGTCCCCGTCATGGCGGTGCTGGCCTTGTTGCCCCTCTTCACGCGGCCATGCTTGCTCAGAGCGATGTAGGACCCTCTGTAGACCAGAGACTCGTAGGCGTTGTAGTTGTTGGGCAGCAAGCTCTCCTTGAACTTACACTCATCGTGGAAGACGGTCTGGAGGGGACAGAGACACAGGACACACATGGACAAAGCTTGGAAACGTTAACAGCATTTCATCACGTTTCAGAGCCAAACAGCGAGAACAGGGGTGCCCAAAGTGGGGTCGGCGGGCCAAAGTTGGCCCAAAAAGTCATTTAACCTGGTCCCCCAGAGGGTGACTCTGACCTCAGTAGTGGGCAACATAAAAGGTAGAAATGAGATAAATTTAGCCAGAGAAACATCCGAATAACTCCACTACGCTGCTACATAGCACGGCAAAAGCAGTAAGCGGGCGATGTAGTAGATCTGAATCTCCAGTATGGATCAGAGTAGCAGGCATAAAGTTCCTGGATGTGTTCTACTGCCACAGTAAGCAGCCGGTGGACGCTACGCTATCCCACAATGCAACAGAACCCCAAAAATCATAGAAGAAGAGCGACCTCGGCTACTGAGGTAGTATCAACCATTGACATGTCACAATTTCAGCGTATAAATATAAAAGTGGCGCAATGTTACTGATTACTTTAATGTTTGTTTGTTTTTTACAACTTATTAAACTGCTGTCACCCAAAAAAAGAAAAAAGGTTTTGTGGTAAAATGCTATCATGCTTGGATTCGAACCCACAACAACAAGGTTAAAAATCCAAACCACTGTGCTACAGTCACATTATAAACATCATGGGCAGTGAGGACGTCTTATCAAGCAAACAGAACAAAACACAGTCACACAGTTTAATAAACCGAGGAAACGGGTTAGTAATTAGTAATTAATGCCTCGGTCCATATGTTCAGCCCACAATGACGACGAACATGTAAGGAGCCATACGATTGGCTGAAAGTGAACATGGCTGGCTAGTGATGAATTTGACCGACAGATTTCTTAGCCAATGGTGACATTTGTTGTCTCTTCACACTAGGCGAGTCTCAGAACTCAACACATGGAATTCTCTCATGAATGCAGAGAGAGTTTCACAAATGAGAAGTGGTGGGTTCATGCACATTCAGGGATTTGTATGATCTGTGAGTATATATTTGAAGCTTTTTTCAAAATTATATTTGTGAAACAGCTTGTATGCATTTCTGAAACAGATCGTGTGCATTTTTGAACCTTATCGTGTGCATTTGTGAATTTATATCACAATTGTTTCTGAAAATTATATTTGTGAACCTGAGCATGTGCATTTTTGAAACAGACCATGTGCATTTCGGAATGAGCATATGCATTCGTAAAAAAAAACCTACATTAGTTTATTTATTATGAGACTTTTCCGCCACCATAGAAAACTGTTCTTTTTGTCCATGCATATGACAATTGAAAGTATTTTATCTGCACTCTTGATTTTTTTTTTTTATTAATTATTTTTAAAGTTGATGTTTTTTCTGTTTATCTGTTTTCTTAATTTATGCAACTGTGAAGCACTTTGAATTGCCTTGTTTATGAATTGTGCTGCACATTTTTTTTATGTGTTGTGTCGTTTTTTCTAAATTTGCTTGTGTTTTGTCTTTTTGCATGTCTTTAAGTTGCGTGCTGTGAACCTTCGGGGGCACCGTACCCATGCAGAGCTTCAGCAGATTTTATTGGAGCTGCAGCATCATGTGACCAAACTTGGTGCTGGATGAATATAAGTGTAGTGATGACTGTGTAACAGGCTGACTGCTCTCTTCACACACAGCAGACTAACGGATCATCTGGACCTTCTGGTCCCTTCTAGGTTCTACAGCAGCGGTTTATTCCCAGATGGAACGGTATTATAATGATATTATATTAATAATACATTAATATAATATCATTAATAATATGTAATGAGGTCGCAATCATTACAAACCACTGATGAACACATGATTTAGACCTAGATCCTGAACTTCTGCTGTCAAACAGTAGCGGTACCAGCAACCCATCAGAGTCCAAGCTCCTCCAGGCATCCCATAATGATGCAACCCGATCATTCCAGATTGTTCTGAACTCCGTAAGCAGATTTAAAAAAGGTGATCAGCCAATCAGACGGTAGCAGCTCAGCTGATTCAGCCAGACCAGATCGTCTTCATCATGTCTACATGCATTCAGCTGCTGCCATCTCATTGGCTGATTAGAAATATGGGTTAACAAACAGTTGTTTAATATGTATATATATATATATATATATATATATATATATATATATATATACATATAAATTATAAGGACTAACAGTAACTTTCCTCCTGCCGCCTTCAACACTCGTTTCTCTCTATGATCTCAATCTAGGGCTGTGAAATATAACAAAATATATCTTCAAGATGATAGAAAATGTTGTTTTATCTGAATCTTTATCGTTTAAGCCACAATGTTTTACGGCAGTAAATTACGTCAAGATGCAGCTTATGGCATTCCTGTCCTGCAATGCATGAAAAACAGAAAGGCAGACGGTAACCAACACGTTTCAGACCAGGGATCTAAACAAGATTATCAGACAACCCAAAGTTGGTCTCTCTGCGTGTCTGCACTCCCCTCCGGACGCGCAGCTTGAACAGAAAAAAAGCGTGTCTCAGACAGAACGATATTGGCAATAAAAGCCATTTTGCTCAACAGCAACACATCAGTGTCGTGCTACAGCGTCCGTATCTGGAGTTTATCAGATCTTAGGTGACGACTACGCTGCTTTTGCTCATTGACGCTCTCTGCATTCGTTGTTGTTGTTCTAATAAAATAAATGTGTAGTGTTGGAGTCTGTTGGTCGGACCGGGAGCTGGTAAACTTTACAAACATCGCCTAAACCCAACACGATCCATCTGTTTAACATTTATGAGCAGCAGCCGCCTCGCGTCTGGGTGGAGCCAGGACACATCTTGAGGGGGGGACACTTATCGACGTAACACCCCTATTTTACATAGGAGACACGCAGATAGTGGAAACAATAAAAACCAGAGAGTGCATGAGGAGAGAGAAAATAACGCTGCTGTCAAAACGTGCTGTAAAGTTAAGGAAATGAGTGACAGCTGGTATCAGGGCAAAATATGGATGTTTTTCAAATAATATGTTTAATTCAAAGGCAGAGTGTAGAGCTGATCCGCTCGCCTAAAAGATCACTGATATCCATGGCTCCCAGAGATGGAAGGAGTCATTATTGTCATCTATCATTTAAAACTGCATATCCATGTTGTACATTTGTTATATCGTCAAGTACATCGTTATGGGGATATAAACATTTGGCCATATCGCCCAGCCCTAATCTCGATCGGACACTCAAAAACACTTCAACACATTTTCAGCTTCCGCTGCTTCTAATGACTCTGTGATGGAAATGTTTGTCCTGAACGTCCTCTCTCCATCTCCACAGATGTGTCCCGGCCACAGAACAATGAGGCGGTGCTGAGCTGAGCTGGCAGCGGCGCGGCTCCATCAGAAGGCATGTGGCCTAATTCAATCACTTATCAGATCCTCAGTCTGCTCACAAGCCGACGCTTCATCACTAGGCCCCAGATAAGCAGCTGCATTCTGAGCGGCCCTCGAGGGACATTCACATATTCATTATTGTCCTTCCTCTGCTGCAGCCTGCAGCACCTAGATCTGCTGCTACACATTCTAATAAACCAGATCTAAAACTGCAGAAGGATGCAGCCTGCATGAAAGCCCAGCAGATTGATGAACAAAAGTTCCTCTGATGTGTTTAAAAGTTAAACCAGCAGAAACAGCATCGAGCTGAAGCATTCACACAACCAGGAAAATGACTTCTGGTTCCGAGCCAGTGATAATCTGAAAGGTGTGGTGTGCATTTGTATTCATCCCCCTGAGTCAGGATCCTTTTGAGAACCATTTATGATGTTTCTCCCACTCTGTGTTGGTCTACCAGTGAAACGTGACACTTTTTGATGCCACAGATTTATTCTGGTTCCCAGTGAAATCAGCTCTGTTGGCTTTAAATCAGGAACGATCATAAATATTTTCATATTTTTCTGTGATTGGAAATCAGCAATATTAGCTGTCGAGTATTAGTTACGTTTGTTGGTAATTGTGCAACAAATTCAGACGTTTGTACAGTCCCGGCGCCATAGGTGGGCATTGGGGGGGCTGTGCCCGCCCTGGAAAGCTGATGTAATCAGGCCAAGCGCTGAGTGTTGTACACACTCCGTACCAGTTGGTGGCGGTAGTGCACCAATTTGTTGTTAGGAGGCCGTTTATGAACACAAAGAACAAGAAAAAGTGCTAACTAGCTCACGTTAGTTCTGATGAAAGTTAGATAGAGATCCAGACACTGAAGGGAATTATGAAAATGTTGAGCAGCAGAGGATGTTGGATTTCAGACATAAGACGTGTTGTGGATTAACTATTTAAAGGAAGAACATTCACTGGACCGTTGTAGATGTAAAAATGCGTTTTGTTTGAGATGGCTGTTTTGGTTTTTGGAATTCCTCTCTTCAGTCGGTAAGTTTTTATTTCATTGTAAGGATTGTCTTATTGTCATTATAAGGATTATTTCTCTTAAATATCTCAGACGTTGTGGCGCCGAGGCGAAGCCCTGTGAGGTTAGGCGGTTTTCTTACAAAGTAGAAGTCAGAAACTGACCTCTGGTAGCAGCTAGTAAACAATATGCTAATAGTTTACAGCAGAAGTAACTTGAAGTTTACTCGCTGCACCAGTAGCGCTTACAGTCGGCATGTTTTTGCTATCAGAGCTTCAGTCTGATTTAACTACATCTTTTTCTGAATGTCTCCATATACAATCGGCCTTTTAGGAAATCCGCTAAAGTCATCCATATAACAGTTTCAGCAGCGAGTGTCACTGATCAGTGCAGCAGAAATAAGATATCGGCATAGAAGAATAGGACTTGTTGTTTGTTTCTGTTTGCTGATGTCATAAACTGCTTGCTGTGTAATGGTTCATTCAGACCGCAGGCTTTGTCAGCGTCAGCAACATCAAGATTACATGTTAAGTCTACGGCGGAGGCCGTTGGAGGAGCGTCAAGGTCTTTGTGTCGCTTTAACTCCGTCAACTTTTCAAGCTTTTCATGCTTCAAGGCTCATAAAGCCAGCAGAAGTTCAGCTAGTTGATCTTTTGACGGTGCTGACGGCCCTGAAGCGGCGCGTTAACCAATCACAACTTATAAATGTAGTGATGTCACTACATGTATGTTGAATGTAGCGGGACCAGGAAAAAACTACATTTTAAGTCTAGAAAACGCAGATTTAAAAAATCATAAATAACACTTACCGAAGTCAGATGGACAGGCGCTCCTAAGGAGGAACAGAGAACCTGTAGTTGGTGTCCTGGTAGGAGATTTGAGCTCCGATGCGGCCGAGGAGGTCGTAAAATTAGGCGCGGGACAGACGGAAGTAGCACTGAAAGCGAACCTCATCCATACGCAGCTCCTGGAGCAAATGGTTAAACTCCCCGAACTCAGAACGCATCCGTAGAATAGGGTGTATCCACAAACGGCTCTGATGTTGCCGAAGTCGACGCTGTCTAGCTTTATTTAGCAAATAAAGCCAAGCCACTCTCTCAATACTATCCGCCATAGTTCAGAACGTAAAACAACAGAAGAGGCTCGCCCATGCGCTCTTTTTTGCTCAGAAGTGGCAGACTTTGCAAGCTTCAACATAGAAGCGTCAAACTAGATGCTTTGTGAGCTTTGCCTGACGCTGATAAAGCCTGCGGTCTGAACGCAGCGTAACTCTTATTTGTAAAAAGTCGGTTGTTTGGTAATGTCTGCTTTTTTTCCTCTCATTTACAACTTATCAGCCCCACTGAAACACAGCCACAATGAGCAAATTGATCAGGTCATTTCCAAATATCTACCCCAAATAATCTATCGAGGAATATGGCTTAATCACGTACACAAGCAGACAGCATGACAGCGGCTCGTCCGTGGATCCTTCTAGAGTACCAAAACAAACTTTATGAATCACTGATCTAGAACAGATCGATCATTCTGAAAAACTCCTGAAGCTACTCCTGACTCTAAAAGAAACTCTTCAACTGATACAGCTAAACTGTAGTGTCCCTTAAGTCGTTTTCATTTGGTTCAACATCTGCAGATATTGATGGAGTTATTAAAGTCCTCCATCACGCTGGTGTTTACGCAGAAACATGGAGTTAATATGATCACATGACAGTAGGGGGCAGCATTGTGCACACCAGCATGTAGCCGGAAATACTTTTCTTTATAATGGGGAGCCTAAGCCCCGCCCTTCTACTTCCTGTCCGAGGGTCCCTACTGCCAAAAAAAATGAATGAGAGTCATATTATTTTCTGATCCAGTTTAAAATGCGCCGTGGATCGAACATATGATGTACGTGAATTTTAAAAACTAATTTTGATCCAGAGAAAACGCTGATTTTCAACTGGAGGTAAAAGTTACTTTAGGTTTTGTGTAAAAACGTTTAGCGGACTACAACAGCAGAAGAAGAAGGAGAGTGATGGTCGTAGCCTCCAGGACGAAGAAAGGAGCATTAAACACGGAGAAAACCTCTATAAATGTGACCATGAGGAAAGTAGCAGCTATGTGGGGATAAAGCAGTCGGTGGAGTGAGAGCCAGCATGGAGGAGAAGCTCTACAAGCTCTAGGTGAAGGTTTTACGTGCTATAGCTAGTGCTAGCTACCGTTAGCCAAATGACGTCATATATGCGACTTCTGATTTGTAGACATTTAAAATGAGAATTTGTACAATCAAATAAATCCCAAATCACTGGACACATTCGAAATGTACATCATTAGTTATCATTTAAACCGAAGTAGAAAATATATGTGATTCAGGACGAAAGACAAAGCGGACCAGAAAACAACTTTTATCGCTTCATTGACTACCATTCATTATTTTTTCAGCCTGGGGACCCAAAGGCCAACAGGAAGGGGAGGAGCCTAATACTACCTACAGGAAAGGGAGGAGCCTAATACTCCCTACAGGAAGGGGAGGGGCCTAATACTTCCTGAAGGGAGGAGCCTTAGGCTCCCTACAGGAAGGGGAGGCGCCTAATACTCCCTACAGGAAGGGGAGGGGCCTTAGGCTCCCTACAGGAAGGGGAGGAGCCTTAGGCTCCCTACAGGAAGGGGAGGGGCCTAATACTTCCTGAAGGGAGGGGAGGAGCCTTAGGCTCCCTACAGGAAGGGGAGGGGCCTAATAATCCCTACAGGAAGTAAAGTTGAAAAGTCGGAAATCTCGCAGTTGTCTCGTGTCATTTCACAGAGACACGCCCCCTTTAGGTCGGAATATACGAGCTCCAACTCGGAGCTCTGAGAGTAGACAGAGTGGAGGGGGGGGGCAAGTCGGAAACAAAGATGGCTGCGCCCGTAGTTAAGATATATTTTCTTTGTATTTGCACTTTTAGTCATTTTAATGTCGTTTTTAAATGCTCTTACACGCTTGACTACATTTCTGCTTTTTATCCGGTCACCAATTTATACATTGCAAAGATCGGATCGGAGACCTAAGATGCTGGAGCATCTCTGGTTTAATGGGATCCCCCCCACCCCACCTTTCCCTCCGTCTCTGTTAACATCATCATTATTAGGCCGAATGAAGCTTTCGTGATTCCTGATTGGACAATAAAATGTCTGCGGCCGGCAGGAGGAGGGAGGATGTGTTAGATCATACCTACCGTTCCGTATAACCTCCCGCGGCTGTTCATCGCGACGAACAAGTCGCTCTTGACTCCAAACAGGCTGACCACTCCTCTGTCCACCGTGGAGATCTCTATCAGACCTGATGGGACACAGGAGAAGGTTCATGTTAGCGTGGAGCATCATCCCGCACACTCCTCCTCCTCTGGGTGGAACCCCGCAGGTTGCTGCGCACAATGCGTTGCCTTTGTTCCGCATCCTCCGCTCTGATTGTTGCAACATTTGCAGCAAACGCGTTTGACGCACTTTGACGTGCGCCACGGACCGCCCACACAGCGGTGCGTAAAAATAAGTTGAGTCTAAAAGCGTCCATACATTCATGAAATTGTTGAGGCTGAGGAGGAGGAGGAGGGTGGTGGTGCTGATGGATGCTTGTTTTTAATAGATCTGTCTTTGCTCTGGAGGATGAGATATGGCCATGCAGATGAACAGAGGGGGGTAGATGGTGTGCAGCGCGGCTCCATGCTCACTGCTCCGCTACTGCGGGATGAGGAACTCACTGTACTGGTTCTCATTATGAACTCCGTTTATCCTGCCGCCGGGGAGGACCTGGAGGTGGAACCCGATGCCCACGTTGCAGTAGAGCCTCCGCACTCTTTTGATGCCCAGCAGGTAGTCGGTCTCCCAGTTGAGCTCCGGTTTCTCCCCGGAGATCCCCAGCGCGGAGCGGGAGAAGAGCGTCTCCGTCCTGCCGCCCGGCGGGGGGAACCCCGACGCGACCCCCAGCAGAAAGCCCAGGAGAAGCGCCGCGGTCAGCGGCCAGTGCGGCGAGCCGGCCGCGCAGGACATACTGCCGAGGAGCCTTTGCGCAGCGGCCGTCTCTGACCCACGTGGTCCAAATTAATGAGCCTAAAAATACCGCTCTTCTTGTTTTGCGTCCTTCGGCATGCTGGCTGCGGGTTATTTCTGGCGCTCTGGGCATGAAACGCAAACCCCGGTGAGGAGGAGGAGAGGAGACGGGAGAGTGCGCGGTGGAGCTGGAGGTGATGGAGATGGTGCTGCTGGTGATTACCATGTTGTGCAGCTCCTCTGCGCCCCTCTCTCTCTCTTTCTCTCTCTCTCTGACTCGGTTCGGCTCCCCGGGAAATCCTCCGGCCCGCTGCCCGCCTGCTTCTACCCAGCATCCCTGGATGACATCACGGTGGATCAGCCTGCTGTCACCGCCGGCCTGGGACGTGACGGGGCGCTGCTCCCAAATTGGCTCGGCCGGTCATGTGCCTGTCAGGCCGCTTCCTTATTTAGAGGGAAGGTGTAAAAACGGGCCACTTGTCACCGGAGAGCAATGACAGACTCTAGTGGTCCACACTTCACCACCCGCGCAGCTACCCAGAAGAAAAACAGGTTTTCTCTGCGTAAAATGACGCGTCAGGTGCGCCGGAGACCCCGAGGGAGCAGAGGTCAGGGGTCAAAACCCGCCGTGTGAGCCGGATCCAAACCCTGCTCGGTCAGATCCTCCTGGTCCTAAATTCTCATCCCTGTTTTCACGTTAGGAGGAAAAACATGTGGAGGAAACTGATCACCGCATATTTAGTGCTCTGCATACCAAGATATCTTCTCCATGTCACAGATCACACCAACACACTTCTCCAACAGATGGCGCCATTTCCACAGGAAAGCCTCAAATCATTAGGAAACAATTGCAGCATTTCCTGAAAACTGATTCATAACTAAAGAAAACTGATTCATATCTGAGAAAACTGATTCATATCTGAGAAAACTGATTCATATCTAAGAAAACTGATTCATATCTGAAATAACTGATTAATGTCTGAGAAAACTGATTCATATCTGAAATAACTGATTAATGTCTGAGAAAATTGATTCATATCTAAGAAAACTGATTCATATGTAAAGAAAACTGATTCATATCTGAGAAAACTGATTCATATCTGAAATAACTGATTAATGTCTGAGAAAACTGATTCATATCTGAAATAACTGATTAATGTCTGAGAAAATTGATTCATATCTAAGAAAACTGATTCATATGTAAAGAAAACTGATTCATATCTGAGAAAACTGATTCATATCTGAAATAACTGATTAATGTCTGAGAAAACTGATTCATATCTGAAATAACTGATTAATGTCTGAGAAAATTGATTCATATCTAAGAAAACTGATTCATATGTAAAGAAAACTGATTCATATCTGAGAAAACTGATTCATATGTAAAGAAAATTGATTCATATCTAAGAAAACTGATTCATATGTAAAGAAAACTGATTCATATCTGAGAAAACTGATTCATATCTGAAATAACTGATTAATGTCTGAGAAAACTGATTCATATCTGAAATAACTGATTAATGTCTGAGAAAATTGATTCATATCTAAGAAAACTGATTCATATGTAAAGAAAACTGATTCATATCTGAGAAAACTGATTCATATCTGAAATAACTGATTAATGTCTGAGAAAACTGATTCATATCTGAAATAACTGATTAATGTCTGAGAAAATTGATTCATATCTAAGAAAACTGATTCATATCTAAAGAAAACTGATTCATATCTAAGAAAACTGATTCATATCTGAAAAACTGATTATTCTAGAAAACTGATTCATATCTGAATAATGATTATTCTGAGAAAATTGATTCATATCTAAGAAAACTGATTCATATGTAAAGAAAACTGATTCATATGTAAAGAAAAATGATTCATATCTGAGAAAACTGATTAATGTCTGAGAAAATTGATTCATATCTAAGAAAACTGATTCATATCTAAGAAAACTGATTCATATCTAAAGAAAACTGATTCATATCTGAGAAAACTGATTCATATCTAAGAAAACTGATTCATATCTGAGAAAACTGATTCATATCTGAGAAAACTGATTCATATCTGAGAAAACTGATTCATATGTAAAGAAAACTGATTCATATCTGAGAAAACTGATTCATATGTAAAGAAAAATGATTCATATCTGAGAAAACTGATTAATGTCTGAGAAAATTGATTCATATCTAAGAAAACTGATTCATATCTAAGAAAACTGATTCATATCTAAAGAAAACTGATTCATATCTGAGAAAACTGATTCATATCTGAGAAAACTGATTCATATCTAAGAAAACTGATTCATATCTAAAGAAAACTGATTCATATCTGAGAAAACTGATTCATATCTAAATCAAACTGATTCCTTCTAAAGCAAATTGATTCATAACTAAAGGAAACTTATTCATATCTAAGAAAACTGATTTATATCTGAGAAAACTGATTCATATCTGAGAAAACTGATTCATATCTAAGAAAACTGATTCATATCTAAGAAAACTGATTCATATCTGAGAAAACTGATTCATATGTAAAGAAAACTGATTCATATCTGAGAAAACTGATTCATATGTAAAGAAAACTGATTCATATCTGAAATAACTGATTAATGTCTGAGAAAATTGATTCATATCTAAGAAAACTGATTCATATCTGAGAAAACTGATTCATATCTAAGAAAACTTATTCATATCTAAGAAAACTGATTCATATCTGAAATAACTGATTAATGTCTGAGAAAATTGATTCATATCTAAGAAAAACTGATTCATATCTGAAGAAAACTGATTCATATATGAAGAAAACTGATTTACATCTAAGAAAACTGATTTATTTGTAAAGAAAACTGATTCATAACTAAAGAAAACTGATTCATATCTAAAGAAAACTGATTCATAACTAAAGAAAACTGATTCATATCTAAGAAGACTGATTCATAACTAAAGAAAACTGATTCATATCTAAGGAAAACTGATTCATAACTAAAGAAAACTGATTTATATCTAAAGAAAACTGACTCATGACCAAAGAAAACTGATTCATATCTGAAGAAAACTGATTCATATGTAAAGAAAACTGATTCATATGTAAAGAAAACTGATTCACATTTGAAGAAAAATGATTCATAGCTAAAGAAAACTGATTCATATCTAAGAAAACTTATTCATATCTAAGAAAACTGATTCATATCTGAAATAAATGATTAATGTCTGAGAAAATTGATTCATATCTAAGAAAACTGATTCATATCTAAAGAAAACTGATTCATAACTAAAGAAAACTGATTCATATCTAAAGAAAACTGATTCATAACTAAAGAAAACTGATTCATATCTAAGGAAAACTGATTCATAACTAAAGAAAACTGATTTATATCTAAAGAAAACTGACTCATGACCAAAGAAAACTGATTCATATCTGAAGAAAACTGATTCATATGTAAAGAAAACTGATTCATATCTAAAGAAAACTGATTCATAACTAAAGAAAACTGATTCATATCTAAAGAAAAATGATTCATATTGGAAGAAAAATGATTCATATCTGAGAAAATTGATTCATATCTAAGAAAAACTGATTCATATATGAAGAAAACTGATTTATATCTAATAAGACTGATTCATATCTAAAGAAAACTGATTCATATCTAATAAGACTGATTCATATATGAAGAAAACTGATTCATATATAAGAAAACTGATTCATATCTAAAGAAAACTGATTCATAACTAAAGAAAACTGATTTATATCTAAAGAAAACTGATTCATGACTAAAGAAAACTGATTCATATCTAAAGAAAACTGATTCATATCTAAAGAAAACTGATTCATATCTAAAGAAAACTGATTCATAACTAAAGAAAACTAATTTATATCTAAAGAAAACTGATTCATAACTAAAGAAAACTGATTCATATCTAAGGAAAACTGATTGATATCTAAAGAAAACTGATTCATATCTAAAGAAAACTGATTCATAACTAAAGAAAACTGATTCATATCTAAGGAAAACTGATTGATATCTAAAGAAAACTGATTCATAACTAAAGAAAACTGATTCATAACTAAAGACAACTGATTCATATCTAAAGACAACTGATTCATATCTAAAGAAAACTGATTCATATCTAAGGAAAACTGATTCATATCTGAAATAACTGATTAATGTCTGAGAAAATTGATTCATATCTAAGAAAAACTGATTCATATTTGAAGAAAACTGATTCATATATGAAGAAAACTGATTCATATATGAAGAAAACTGATTTACATCTAAGAAAACTGATTCATATGTAAAGAAAACTGATTCATAACTAAAGAAAACTGATTCATATCTATAGAAAACTGATTCATAACTAAAGAAAACTGATTCATATCTAAGAAAACTGATTTATATCTAAAGAAAACTGATTCATAACTAAAGAAAACTGATTTATATCTAAAGAAAACTGATTTATATCTAAAGAAAACTGACTCATGACCAAAGAAAACTGATTCATATCTGAAGAAAACTGATTCATAACTAAAGAAAACTAATTTATATCTAAAGAAAACTGATTCATAACTAAAGAAAACTGATTCATATCTAAGAAAACTGATTCATAACTAAAGAAAACTGATTTATATCTAA